>OZ034967.1:63662112-63978612 GCA_964030785.1 Siderastrea siderea | reverse complement strand
ATTATTAAAATATCCCACTACAAAGCAACTCTAAAACTGCGTTGGAAATTTCTTTTCATCAAAAGTTATGTTCTTCAGTTCAAACTGATTATATTTCACCACTCGCCCATTAAGTTCTCTATCCAGAATTCTTGCAATGCGTAGTTCTGTTGCGAAGGCCGTGAACTCTCTTCCTTTTTCAAGTTACTTGTGCAAGTAGTCTGTTTTCAGCCTTATTTCCCAGCAAAAATATCACGACATGCTTTAAAGAAAAGAAAAGAAAACATTAAATTTTTTTTAATGCTAACTTTCCATTCAAAATAACCTAGAAAGATCTGATGCTTCTTTTTTAAGTTTGGTTTAAACAGCGTTTTAACCTTGGAGAACGAGCACTTCATTCTGTTCCTTGCTTACAATTTTAGTGACATTTTGTTAAAGTGCCGGAAGAGACGAATGGTGACAATCAAAAGACGCTTCTGTTAGTTACTGTAAACTTTTTCGTACAGATAGGAAATAAGCGCTCCCCCTCAAATAAGCGCCGCCCTCGCCTAGGCGCCGCATTCGAGGCGCGAAAAATTTAATAAGCGCCGCGTTTCGAGTAAGTACGGTAATCCAGTGCATATATTACATCTACCTAACTAAAGCCTTCGTTACCAATAATGTCGTCGACCGTCAAAGCTGCCAACGACCGTATAAGAAAAGGAAATAGGCTCCGCCAAAGTAAATAGTTTAGAGAATTGAAGGGCTATTTTGGGGGACCGTGGGGGATTTGTTCCTTAAGCCAAGGCAACGAAAACGTGTGCTGACAACTGGGTAATTCATCCTTGAACCACCCCCCCCCCCCCCGAACCCCGCTTCCCTTGCCCCCTTCCCTGTCTGAATAGGTTTCATAAATGTGTAGCAGGCAATTCTCGTAGGGAACTCACATCTTTTCCTTTTTTGGCACTCGTGAAATACTGAAAAGTTCACCTCTTTTATTCCACAGCCGGCATTAAGACTTGACGTCTTTCTTTCATTATCATCACACAGGATTGAAGCTTTTAACATTGCTGATTCTAGCAGTATGCAACCTCCTCGTCACAATGAAACTAGTAAATAGGAGCTAGCTCAATACGAATCTCCTGCAATGATACCTCAGTGGCTATAGCATCCGACCTTTGCGCGGAACCTTGTGGTTCATTTCTATAAAGTCTCAGATTTTTTTCCTTGTGCTGCAGGTTTCATCTTTCTTGGCAGCACTGACCTCGTCAGATCTAAGATGATGATGATGATGATGATGATGATGATGATCATGATGATGATGATGTTCTATAATGATGCTGCCGCTGCAGTGCTATAAGACATTAATTAACTAATTTCTTCGTTGTCACCTTCTTTTCACAGATCACTAAGTTCACTAAAATGAATTTTTGGACATACTATTTCTACTGGTCGGACCAGTACCCAAAAGGACCAGACGACCCGATATGCAGTGTACCAACAAACAAGAGGAGTAAAACAGCGATGACCCCAGAGCAAGCTATTCATGGCGATCAGTGTTAATTCCATATTACTTTCTGCCTACCCTCATTCGCTTGATGTTATAGTGCATGAGCCGTGCGTGTGTAGATTTAAATTTTGCTGCTTTTGAGTTCTGGTGAAGAGAAAAAAAAAAGATCTGTCAAAATAATTGATTCTCTAAAACTTTTTTTTCCAAAACCTTTCTCTACTACCGTATACGTAATTGTACATGATTAAAAAAAACCGGTAAATGGTGTCTCACACTACTCCCAGGCGATAGGACTAGGTTGTTTTGTCAGGCACTGAGTGGGATTGAAAACACAAGTATACATATTCTCACAGTATGTGGTTTAACAAAATTAAGTCTGTTAGTTTATATGCTTGGTTGTTCTCAAACATTTCTGAATTGGCAGTGACTTCTAGTTAACACCTTCTTGCAATCGCAAAATGTAAGCCCAAATAACAAAACAATCTTTCTTCGTTGTATGCGTTAGTTCTCACACAGACAAGTTATGCCTCCGCATTGGTATATTTGGTTCTGTTAATTACCCATGAGGAATAGTTTAATGTCACTTAATTTTAAATATCGGTTTTATAAAAGCGTGACTGCTTTTAAGTAGCCATGATTCTAATGCCTTTAAACAAAAAGCACCGAAATAGCATATGGCAACCGGGTGGCAAAATTTTCAGGTGTATGGGTTGTATCAGCACCTGTCATGCGAAAGAAATAAAGAGAGTGAAGGCTTGGAAACGTTTGATTTCTCATTATATAAAACATCCAACGGTGTTAAGATGTAACAGCGTTAGATACCTTTGTTGGAGAAACATGTCATTAAAACGAAAAAATTTTCTTGAACACCAACAAAATAAACGGAACGTCTTTCAGAGCCAGTACAAAGAACTTTTGTCGAGAGAACCACCAACTCTCACACAAAATCTGCGAGGCCATCTACCGTGACAAGGGCTACCACTTCCCCTCGATCTACAGAGCGATCTTGCAACCTCGTCACCAAAGCGAGGCTGCACAACAGTAATCCCGTCATTAAAACAGGGGCTTGGATAACCAAGAAACTCTGAAAAACTTTCTGTTTATTTTGTTGGTGTTCAGGAATAATTTTTCTTTTTATTAAAAAATAGATATGACGCTAAGAAACCATGCTATATCGTAGACTAAGGCGCAGAGGAGCGTTGGTTTTGCCTCTTTATTTGTTAAAAAAGGCGGGCGCTTTGCATTTATTTTACCCTTTTGTTTACAGCCCTGTCACCATGTACGACACCTTTGTGTTACGTCCTAAGCTTCCCATCGTTTTTGTCTTCTCTGTTTTGGATATACTAATGAAAACATTTCCTCTTGTGCTTTATATATTACACGTGAACAATCTCGCCAACTTGATCCTATAGTTATTAGTTGGACCTTCAAAAATGTCGCTATGTTAAAATTTAAAAGGAAATGAAAAGGAATCTTAACATATTCTATAAACAATGAAAACTACGCAACATTTTTGCAGTAATTATTTCCGTAACGCGACGAGCAAAAGTATGACCGTCTCTAGTTAATTCACCTCCATTCGTGGGAGCAACTAACCAATCGCAATTTGAGAATGGCTGTCAACCTTGAGTTGGAGAGTTCTATCTGTTTGGATAAACCGACGAGAATTTTCCGCCCAATGAACAATACAATTTTTCCACAAACAAACCGCGTGTCTCGTCACGGAGCTTGGTACTAGTATGTCATGACGCAAATGATGCAGTGATATTTCCATAATTCGGGTTAAAAAAAAACTTGACAGAGGAATACCTCTGAAGACACTCCTTTTTCCGAAAAACTTCCAGTGTAAAGGACGTTTTATTTGATTTCCAACCGGAACAACTGGTTGTTCCAAACAGATGGTGAGAGCCCTTGGATTCCGGGAAGTTGTTCTCAAGTTCTGATAAGAAAACTCGCTTGCACAAAAATAGGCAAATTAATTAAAAACTTTTTGAAGTTGTCAACTTTCTTGCCTCTCGATGGTAATGGCTAGCTCCACCGAAAGGATGACCGATGTCGGTCAATATCTCTGTCTTATTAATGACTGTTAACACACGGCAGTATTTCTAGATTTCCTTGTCTTTTAATTCCTAGATAAGACATGAAACAAAATAAGGCCTACTACATACGGAAAACTGCTCCAGATAGCCTCGGAAAAATGTCAGAAGTTTGATATATCAGACGTAATTATAGGTAGGTTTAGGCAAAAACGATATGAAAACGAGAGCAATGAGATTCGTTGATCTTGCCCTTGTAGCTTTGTTTATGTCTGTAACACCTCTCCGACTTCTATCAACTCGAAGGATCAATTGCCTTAGAACCCTTTCCTTGGGGTTTCTTCTCGCTTTGTGTTTATGCGTGAACTCTGACTTGTATGGAGTCAAAAGTTTAAATTTACTGGTGACCTTTCTATTCGCCACATAACAATAATGCTGAAAATTCCATGAAGTTTTCCGGAGTCATCTACAAATAAATAAATAAAAAATACTGAGATATCCCGAGAATTTTTTTTTAAGTCTACCAGAATAAGGGCAACAAATTTGACTGTCTGTTTTTTGGCGCTTACATTACTTTTGAAATTTACCCCCCAGTTCGTTCAACTGGTGTCAAAATTGTTGCACAAACCCTTACCAGCTAACCGCTTGTTAAGCTTTCCCCGCAGTTTTACTACACAATTACATCACCTGAGGTGTATTTAGTTCATTTTCTCTTCAGTTCGACAACTAACAAGAGCTCCACAGTTTTATTTAAGGTAACTGTTTTATATATTTCTAAAATTTTAAGGAATTGGCTGGAACATTGAATAGATGTGTATATACTAAAATAATTTTAGCTACGATACTTTTATAGGTTGTCGTATTTCCTTACTACAAGACTAGATTTAACATAAAAACATAACCATTGTTTTAGAAAATAATAATAGTATATTTACAATTATCTTTCGGAAATATATATAAATAAACGCATAACAGTTTCATGTCATTGCGTTGGGCTAATTAATACGAACAGAAACTGTTTTTGATCTCACCCTTGTTGTTGACTTTGTTTTGTTTAGAGAAACCGTCCGTTATTGCCTTGATAGAAACGTCCATAGCGTTCTACAAATCTTATTTATTTCAAGCACTTTGTCTGAGTGTTTGTTTTTTGTTGTGGTAAAGAAATTAAATGGCTATTGTTCAGTTGGGTTGAAAATCTTCTCATGGCAAACAAATTAAATATTAAATAGCAAAATTCCCTAAGCCTTTTATTCATCACCAAATTGGTAATATTTAGCTAAATTTCATAGAAGTCCCAGCAAAATTCATCACTTTTAAATCCACAGAAGAAAGCAACATAATCAAGTTAAGAAAACCAGTAAGAAGTAGTGATTTAGCTCTAGTCTGTTGTTTCCTTGTAAGAAATATTTTGCCTCTTGTTCCATAGATATGTTTCTCGTACTTTTTAACACCGCGCCACAAACTTCATTTCGTGTCTTACGCTTTGTGGAAGCAAGAATGTTGCATCGAGCGTTACAGTACATGAGAAATCTGTAAAACATTAAAAAACACCGATACCCTTACTTTGTCAATATATATCTCACAAATATCGTGGGAAAATTGCACAGAACCTGTTTCCAATATAATGATAACCCAACTCTCCTTTTTTTAATTTGTAACTTTTCACGAACATGTCTAACCTCTCTCGGTGCAAAGTTTCAACACGATAATTCCTTCATCCAGTGAAATACAGGGACCCCAGGGGCTACCTTGAATGACATTTATACGCTTTACTAGGTGGCTACAGGTCAGACATGTTTTATACTGCTATTGGTTTTAGGGGTAGCGTTAGGGAAAAAGGAAAATTACCCAAAGGACAAAAATTTAAAGCGGTTAGTGGTTCAGTGTGATTTGCCTAAATCGATGAAATAATGCTGGTAAATAGCTAATGCAGGAAAAAGAACGGGAAAGACAACAGGAGAGCCGTTAATAAAACGCGATAACTGTCATTTTGTGTTGTCATTATGGTAACAAATTTGATACTCAAGGGGTGTGGGCGCATGTGTGTTTCTTGTGGAAAAGGTTTTAGTTAAACCGTGCAGTTCTATAATATTGTCACATTTTATTCTTCACTTCGCACTTATCCCCCGATGGGTTTTTGATGGTTTGTTTTCCAGGCAAGATGCCTTTCCAGCACGCCAGTGTTATTACGCTACTGTCCGTGCTATTTTTGCTGTTCCAAGTCCAAATCGCCAATACCAGCACAAACGGTGAACAAGGTACGGGTTAGCTTGGTGCTCCAAGGGACTATTTGAAGCGTCTTCTCATTATAATTAAGGACGTTCGTGTGAAAATCTTTTACCACACACATTTTTCCATACCTCTGAGTCACGGTAGTCAGCAAATCAAAAGATCTGGGCGGGTCACCTACTTCGTTTCAGAGATAAAACGTGACAAAAATACCTTGATTTTGAAACAGAAGTCCTCGTAACCGACATATTTATTGGATAGTCACTTTTGAAATCATTTTTTTTTAAGTGGGTCTATGTAGTTAATAGTTTTAACTGGTGTCATCCTTTCAATAAAGCTCAACCTTTACATTGGTACGGTGGCCCACAGGGGCAAAACACAACTAAATGTCCATTTCAGAACACAACAAGCTTTTCCAGAACACAACAATCTTTTCCAGAACACAACGATCTTTTTCAGAACACAACAATCTTTCTCAGAACACAACAATCTTTTTCAGAACACAACACGATTTTCTGATACACAACAGCAAACTGAAACACAACATAAAATGGTGAAACACAACAAAATTTCAAAGGACTGATAACTAGCGCTGACGCTGAAAGCGATTGAAACCTGAGACTTGTAGGGGTCACATGGTCACCTTCCCGCTTGTACGCCTTTTCCGCCATATTTTGCCACAGTTCAGGGCTGACAGTTGTGGTGGTTGGAGAGTACTTTTGTATGGAGACGGGCAAGTTTTGCCCCTCGCTATACAAACGTGTGTAAAATACTTCGAATTCTTGGAACCATATCTTGGCTATTTCAAAAGATATTACTCTCAAATTTGGCTTTGTTACTAATTTTCTAGGTGCTCTTTCCAGCAGTGTCAATGAATTTTCGTTACCCGATCTATGTATAAAATTACTGTAATAAAGGTCTAAAGTCTGCCATTTTTATATATCTTACTGTTGTGAGAAAGCTAACGTCTTGGGGGTTCTCAAAATTGTTTTACAGTGGCGTAGCTCCCTTTAAGCCAGTAAGCCCGGGCTTTCGCACTTTTCTTGGAATATTTATCATGCGAATATTTTTTTCTTATTTTATACAACTAGTTTTTGGGCGATTTTTTTAAGAACTTTATGCGAGACAAGATGGGTGAGTAGGGCTGATGCTTTATATACCTTCCGTGCAGCGTTCCCAATCGTAGTTCAGGTGCTTGAGACCTTGTCCCAACATGGCAATGGAAAGGCAAGGGGCTACTTATGCTCTATCAAGCACTTTGATTTTATTATTGCTCTATGTGCAAAAGAGTATGTCCTTTCCAACACAGTTGCCTTCTCAACTATGTTGTAAGGAAAGAACGACGTTCATCTCATCGAGGCAGCCCAAAGAAGCGAGAGTGGTAATAAATATCATGAAAGCTGACAGAGGCGATCCCGTCAGTTTGGAAGGAAGTATATGACCGGGGGAAACAGATCGAGCTGACTTTGACATTAAGCCAAGCATGTCAAGAACATCCGGAAGGTAGCAACACAGGGTGAATGTCCCAGCCACAAACCCAGAGTCCTACTGGCAAGGAGCTGTGCACGTGCATGTCTCTCTCTTATTGATCATCTAATTGAAGAAATGAATGACAGGCTCTTATCACAGGAGGATCGCTTGGTAGGCCAGTAACATCTCCCAACAAAACTACAAGAATTGAGCAACGACGTCCAAGATAACATGTATGCCGCGTACAAGAACGATCTGACCGACAAGAGAGAGTACCACAAAGAGATGTTGCGGTGGAAAACAAAGTGCCTACATTCAACTATAGAACGACCAACAACTATGGTTGACACCCTTGTTTGCATAGATCCAACTCTTTATCGAACGTTAACACCATCCTCGCGATCCTTCTCACGATGCCTGTGTCAACCGCAACTCCTGAGCGCAGTTTTAGCACGATGAGTCAATTAAGACTTACGACGGGCAACCATGAAGACGGAGCGACTCTCAGCTCTTGCTCTAATGCACGCGTACAAGGACAAGGATTGACGGGGAGGCTATGGCTCGTGAGTTTTGTGGCAAGAAGAACAGGATGCTAAACTTCGGACTGGATTCCCATAAAACTTGACTTGAGATATTTAGCTGGGCATTCAGTCCAGTACAATTCGTTATAACTTCAAATTAGATCGCGCTCAATTGCTGAGAATTCATGGCGTGAGGATATTTTATGATTAAGTGATTTATCTTCTATATAAGCCACCCTGAGCTGAAATAAAACATGAATTGAGCAAATCATAGATAGGCATACTCGACTCCCCCCCCCCCCCTCCCTCTATTGCACTACACTTGCGAGGTATGGAACGGGCTTACAAACCAAAAATGGCTTGCCACGCCCCTGTACACCGTACCCTTGGATGTGCTCACAAAATACATGTCATTTTTCCCATCTCAGTGGTGGGTCTTTCAGTTAATGAATGGTAAAACCTTAGGCAAAAATCGGTCGTAGTGTTGCGTACCGTTTTATGCACCATTACAGAAAATATAATACTGACACCTAAAACTATATATACCGTTGTTACCATTCGATGCTACACCTGGAGCGAGGATCCGACGTCGTGCTACTCCACATGACTCCAGTCTTCCAAGTGACAAAGCCACCGGTCCAAAATACTGCATGTATTTTTTGCCGGCTGTCCGACGTCAGTCCGATCGGCTGGTGACTAAACGAGCAACTTTTGCAACCTCGACTCGTAAAAGCCGGTGTAATCACCGTTTATTAAAATTTTCATTATCACCACCCTGCGTACACATTAAGCATTAAATAACAACCAACTACACCACCTCCTTCTTGTTTTTTATTCGTAACCATGACATTTTCGAAAAACTGCGAAAGTTCTATATCTCGAAAATGGACTTTTGCTTTTAAAGAGAAGTCAATCCGGATTCCGGGTTTTGGGTAAACCCGTTGTTTAATCGTAGGGTATGCCACATACTCCTCTATCCACCTTGGCAGCCCGGGCCACTAAGCTCACTCCTAATTTGTTTCCAAACAAAGTCCATGTCAAAAGATGGCATTCTTCTCCTTAATTTCAATTGCCTAAACCTGTGTTTCGATGTTCTTACACAAATTGTAATGCCACGAAACTTAGCTAAGAATTAAGTGATAACTTCATACGTATATCCTCTTGAGAAGTTATATGAAATCATGCTTCCCTCTCCAGGATCCTCGCTCACTGAACTAGAAGATGCCATGACTCTAAGATGCCTGCAAATCCACTGTGTATATAGACTACTCCTCTTCTTTAGAAACACAACAAGTACAACAGTACAAAAAGGGCGTCTTTACAGTAACGTTTACCTTTACTAGTTCCAGGTTCCAATCACAGTTCCAGGTTCCAATCGCTTTTAGCGTCAGCGCTAGTTACCAGTACTTTGAAGTTTTGTTGTGTTTCACCATTTTTTGTTGTGTTTCAGTTTGCTGTTGTGTATCAGCAAACACTGCTGTTGTGTTCTGGAAAAGATTGTTGTGTTCTGGAAAAGATTGATGTGTTCTGAAAAGGAAATTTAGTTGTGTTTTGCCCCTGTGGGCCACCGTATATTGGAGATGATGGCTCGTGGACATAAAATATGAGAAAAGTCAATACTTTCATTAGGCGTATGTAATCGATAAAGAAAGCGATCTATCGAAAAAAACTGCAAGTGCAATTCTTACCACTACACTTGCATTGATACGCTCAAGAACTTCTATATGGTTGAGGGGAACTTTTTTTTGTGCTTTCTCTTCTGCACATAGACATTATTTAAAAAAATGCCATCCAGCGCAATGCATCTCCAAATGCCTTCTTCAACGCGAGCGCTCAATACTTAACGTGGCATGACATTGCGACGTGAATTACGTCAATTGTCTGTAAATTTCCTCATAGTTAATAAAAGAATCTGCTTATGAAGCTCAGCAAAGTCCTTTGTTTTATGTTTTTGTTATCGCTTTTAGCCTTGACCGTACACAAACAACAATAGGTTTTGAATTTTACATGAGCAACTAGCCAATAAAAATGTCACAGCTAAGTTATTCAGCTACATGTATAGTGTGCGAACGTAAAACAAAAGATTGTACACGGTCGTAGTACTTTCAACATAAATTGCAGCACCTTTGTTATGGCCTTTGAAACTTGCAAGGTTTCATAACCAGTCCCTCGAGTAACTGATTTCCTTAAGTACTGAATGTTTTTCACTCTTACCTACAAGAGAAAGTAGTGGACTTAGTACCCTGGACAAAGCAATTCAGGATTAGGTTAAATAATGGTAACTTTTGAATGCTTTACCTACATTTCTTTGCAACAAATTTGAAAAGGAAATTTCACACCTGGGAAACTTTTAAAATCCCTCAACGTTAACATTAACCCTATTTAGCCTGGCAGGGGGGGGGGGGGAGGGACATTGTGCTCGCGCTGACTTGAACGAATTATAACTTTTAAACGGCTGGACGAATAATCACCAAATCTTGTGACTTTTCCAGAAATTTATCGGAGAAAATTTTCGTATGTCAATGACGTGTCTATGATGATTGAAGTTTCCATAGCAGCTGTCTACTCAGGAGGTGTTTTGACTATTTTCTGTCTTTTTTCAGTCTTTTTTTTTCAGTTTTTTCCCCTTCGTTTGTAAGAAGGGGATAATCCTTTACTTTTTTGCGCTTGTTTTGATTAAGTATGTTTCTTAGAACAAATTCATATATTTTTCAATGTCGTCATTGTGAACTGTATGACTGCATTCTCGGGATTCAAGATGGCGTCTCAAAATTCAAAATGGCTGCTTTGTGACGTCATTATGACGTCATGAAACGTCATAATCGACACGTCATAAACCCAATCTGTCAAGCTAATGACGTGCTAAAACGTGCCAAGTTTCATTACAAGAGCGTGAATACTTTTGAGATACCCCCCAAGGCTCAGAAACTCAAAAAAGCGGAGGCGAAATAGCGTTAAGACGGTGAAAAGACGGGAAAGTATGTGCGGTCAAAACATTTTCGCGCCAAAAATTCGCCGTGCTTAATTGTCCAATCTTTTTACTTTTTATTTTTCATAGACTGAGTCATTTTACTTTGTATATAATATTCAGCAAGTTTTTGCTTTGTAAATTTGAGTATTCTTTAATGTTCTCCTCAACCATACAGAAGTTCTTGAAAAGGGTATCAGTGCCGATGTGGTGGTAAACAGTTCACTTGCAGAGGCTAGATTTTAATAGTAGGTTTAAAATATTGCAAAAAGGGGGGAATGCTTTCATCACAACAGGTTATGCGTCAGCCCTCTGATTAATGTGCTGCGGGGACAAAAATTAGCCACTGCAAAACTCATCTCAGGAGCAAAATTACTGAAGCGAATCGAAGACAAACATCTATGCCAGATCGAGCCGAATTGTTTGCTTGACAAACGCACGTACATGTAGAAATTAGTTGAAGGACTTTCCATTGCCAGCTAGCTAAAAAAAAAAAAGGATAGAGCGATAGAAAAACAAAGGTGTGGTCTGTTAGTTTTCTTCGCAATTATGATTGACGGCAGTTGAGAAACACACCTATCAATCAGTCTTAGGTTCAGAATTTTGGAGTTCAGATGTTAGCGAAAACCGGAGTAAGGGAATACAATTTTGTACCAGAAAGAAGAAAACAACTCTTTGTCATAACTTCCAGGTTGCCAAGGAGTTCTCGGCATGGAAAACAAAGTCATCAAGGACGAGCAAATCACTGCCTCTTCACAATGGAGTACCACTTACGCCCCAAAATATGGAAGACTAAATATTAAGAAAACGTCATCGATATCAGGAGCTTGGACAGCAGCGAAAAGCCAACAAAATGCAAACCAGTGGCTCCAAATTGAGCTAGGAAACCAACAGACTAAAGTAACACGTGTAGCAACACAAGGAAGTAATGGATATTCGGAGTGGGTAACTTCTTACAAGCTACAGCACAGTAGAGATGGTGTAAACTTTCAGTTCTACAAGGGACAAGGACAAACCACCGACAAGGTGAGAGAGACTTAATCCACTGGAAGGTTTATTTGTCTTTCTATCTTGAAAAAAAAACCTATTTGAAAACTACATCGGCGTAATAAAGAAGGAAAGATGGTGATAGGAAGATGAAATATTCAGTTGTCACGAGCATGGGGGGGGGGGGACGCTCATGACAACTAAATATTCCATATATTTGTCCCACGCTCGTGACAACTGAATATTCAATCTTTCTCACTTTTTTACGAGCTTGAAAATTTCCCATCTTTCTTTCTTCATTATCACACACGGTACTTTCGGCATTGTTGATCCTAGCAGTATGCAGGACGCGTGTCACAAC
The DNA here is from genome assembly GCA_964030785.1 of Siderastrea siderea. Taxonomy (NCBI): domain Eukaryota; kingdom Metazoa; phylum Cnidaria; class Anthozoa; order Scleractinia; family Rhizangiidae; genus Siderastrea; species Siderastrea siderea. The sequence continues at coordinate 63,966,572 of OZ034967.1, read as the reverse complement.
GAACTCAGTAAATATGACCTCGCTCACCACGAGACTCCCAGTAGCTCTGCGGTTAGAGCACCCGACCGTGTGTTCGGAAGGTCATGGGTTCGATTCCCGTCGGGGACTCAGACTTTTTCTTAGTCCCATGTTCGTGGCAACTGAATAATCCATCTTTCTATTACAAAGGGATTATTCGAACCCATATCCTCTGAATTGCCGGTGCGTTTCTCTACCAACTGAGCTATCAACCCTTGACATCTGCTTTTATCTCCAGTTAGCGAGCCTGAGATTTAGCAGTCGTAGACGCTATTTTTTTTTTATGTTAGATCGATGGGTAATGCTCTTACCAAGGTGACCGTAGTGCTCCTTATTTAGTTGCGAATTGCCTGTGTTACTTGTGTTTTAGCCATTATTTTGACTATTTACGGCCTATAAGATCAGTACTGGCAATCAGGCCTTTAACAAGAGTGGACGTAATTGACGATGTACTGTTTGCTCGCCTCTCAATTTTATGGAATCACCGGTCATCAACAAAAGTTATTTAAAGGCCTATTCCAAACCAGATTCAAACCATTGACGAAACAGCAATCGTTATACAGGCTACCCTCACCCAGACGATCTCACTTGACCAACTACTAATACTTCTAATTCATTTATTTACTAACTGTGGGTTTAATACGAACTCACGAATGACCATCTCTTCTTTGGCTTGATAGCTCGATCGGTTGCCAAATGTTGTATCGGCAACGCAGGGTCCCCAGCCAAGCAACAAGAGCACACACTGTTCTACTACAGGAACTTTGTACTTGAACTCGTGTGTTCTAGACACACGAGTCTAGTTCTTAGACTCAGGTCCTTTCAAGGGCCTGCCTCGACCGATTACTCTACTGCGTCTAAGCAATTTGTTAAACATGAGCCCTCTTGAAGTATACCCTTAACAAAGAAAGCAGACCAGACAAGCCACTGACACTTCAAGTCCAGACCATTTTCTAATCAACTGCATTATTCTGCTTAATACTCTCATTCAGGCAGTCGCAGTAGGAAAACTACTCTTATTGGCTAGCTACTGAGACGTCTGGCTTCAAAACATGTACTGATTCACCACAGTTCATAGAATTTACGCTGTTAAGTTAGTAGGTGAATAATGATAGGAGGTTTTCTCAACACAACTTATTATTTTACGTGCTTTAGGTGTTTAATGGAAACACAGACCGAAACACTGTTGTCTCTCATGATCTGAACCCACCAATCACGGCACCTTACATCCGTTTTCGACCAATAACATGGAATAAGTACATATCAATGAGAGTGGAGCTGTATGGATGTGCACAAGGTATGGAATGAGGTTGATTATTGCGACAGTCAGTCAAAAACTTCGTATTCTTGCTACTAGAAGATGTTATGCTACTGTAATGAAATATAGAAGTTGAATGATATCAACGCGCTGCCGTTGAAAAGAAAAGTAACCAGTCTTGTCCCCAGCAAAACCCCTCAGGATCTTTTGAGTGACCTTGTCTTGCAAATGTACATATGTATCTAGTCTGGCTTATAGTTTGTCTATCAGTACATACTTTTCAACGCCCAACCACAATCGCTAGAATTAAAGATGAACATGATGTTAAACAACTAACTCTACTTCTTATTTTTTAAACATTAGATTATTAATATCTGGATTTGAATATCGCGTTGCGTCGAATAAGACTTTTCAAAAACATTGCTCATATCTGAATCAAAGACGGCTAAGACGCTCGCCGATTGCATAGCTTACGGTGTCACACCCACAGACGTTAAACAATGATTGGCTTAAGGCCGTTTTCAGCGTCAAAAAATCCCTTTTTTCGGCGTCCTTTTTCTTGGTTGGAATATTATTCCCCTGATTGACTGCCGATTAGTAAGTATACTCCCAGGAAAAAAATTGTCCGATGAAATTGCCATACGCAGACGAAAAAAAGTTAGTGTTGGAACTTGGTTTTAAAGCAAAGTTACTTCCTTACAGCTGAAACTTCCATTTTTTCACTGAATTGTTAATTGTAATTTCTTTTTTGACCGAGCTTTGTGTTTTTATCTGCAATACCTGTTAATAACCTTCATTGTTAAGATGCAAATACGTTAATAGGAGCATGAGTACGTTTGTTTTTAGTCCCCACTGCCGGGGAAGTCAACGTATGGAAAGAATGCGCTTTTGGTGAATGGAGAAGCCAGGGGAACGTGCCCAGTTACAACATTCCGTCACCAACCTGGCTCCAAACACCATCGATCGTGGAAATTACAGCAGGCACAGGTAAGAGAGAAGCTTTCACTGTTCAAAGGTAAAAACAACTCAGCCTCCGATTGTACGATATTTTTAGTTTTTGCTTTTTTGCTTATACGGAGGCAACGCTATCTTCCTGAGATATAAACGATAATAAAGAGCCGGAAGATCTGGAAATTTCCAGCGTTTATTTGCGATTACGGGTGAATAATGAAGGGTTAATCCATGCTTGAAAATCCTGGGTCTTCATATGACAAGGAAAAATCGCCTGTAAATGAAAAATATATAATACGATCATAAGGAAAGCAGACTTACTGGCCAGGCTTACTCATTCTGTCTCGAAGGTAGCCATGTTGTAAAGGATGGGCTATGTCTTACTTTTTTTTCAGGTCACTACCAAGCTCTTGGTCGAGTCATTCATCTAAGGTACTTAAAGGAGCGACTAGAGACGCAGAAACGTTTCAACTTTAACGCCGTGAGAAAAACTGTTAAACTCATTCAACAACTGGACATACTTGCGGACACACTTTATATTGAGGTGAATATTCCTGTATCGGTTATCGAAATCAAATATTATCCTCAAATTCTAGTTGTACCACCTTTTTCACTTGCCTTTCTTCGGACAACCGACAAGTTAGTAGATTTCCATTCCGGAATTTTTGTGTAAATGACAGCTCTTGGCTGAGTACTTTGTATGCAGTTTAACTTGATTATTTATACACGCTCTACTCAGTCAAAACGTTTTCCTCAGTTTTGAACTAAATTGCAGTATATTTTCTTACATGTGGTTATGCTAAAGGTTAGGAAACCTGGATAAAGTTTGCACTGTACTCCACTGTACTGTAATGTACTGCAATGTGGTTGTAATTCAAATGCGATCAGTGGAATACAAATACCACTCTGAATAAGTATAATATCTCATGGTATTTTTACTCCAGAAGACAGGTTTGGCAGGTTTTTTAAAATCAACTTTTCTTTACGGTTTACCCGATGAAGAAAAAAAAAGGACGAAAATGCTTTTTTTACCAAAAATTACAGAGAAAATGCCATATTTTGAGATTTAGGAACAAAAAATGTGTTTCTAGAAGGAAAGCCAGGAAAAAAAAGAGAGAGAGAGAGAGATAGAGAGAGGGGAGCGTTCCAGCCTAGACATCCAACTACTTTTTCAGTAGTTTCTTATCTTCACCTGCGATTACTTTTAAAATGGTTATATAGAACCGTCTTGCTGGACAAAACAATCTTAACTCTTACTTGAAAAATCACGCAAGGCATTAAAATACTCAAAGACAAATCAGTCATCCGACTGGTATCAGCATTTTGCAACGAGAACGTGAGTGCACTCGACAATAGCGTGGTGTTAGGACAAACAATGTCAAATCCATCTGCCGGCACTCCACAGAATCGGGACAAGAACAACGTAAAAGAACAAATCGAAATGACACTAAAGATTGACAACCTTCGCCGTGTCTCTCGCCCGCGCTGCAATTATTCTTCTCGTACACTGCAGGTACAGTGACTATAGCCAACGAAGCAAAACAGTTCTTTGGAGATGTTTTTCAGAACTGTACCATTGTTGTTGGTCCAAAGCCTTCAATTTCTTTCATCTACATTTTTATCCTTCACTGCTTGTAAAGAAGACGGCAAGTTCACAAGCTGTTCATGGAAAGTCGTTGACTTCGCGCGTGACTTTACTTTTAAATATTCGTTGAGTTTTATTCGCTTAAAATTTCTCGAGAATGCATCATAAATAAAGCTCGTAATTCCCACTGATTCTTGGCTTTAGTTTGATCATAGCAAATTGCAATTTGTTATTCCAGCTTTGCTCTGTTAGCTAAGTGTTTGAAATGAGCTCGATGCTTCAGAAAACCAGTTTGACAAGTCACTGTCTTTTGGACAATCAACACACTTGTCAAATTGAACCAGGGCAAACTTGTCTCCCAAAAGTGACCTCCTTCTTTCAGGCATAAGTCTCCTACGCAGCCGTTTCTAGTGTCGTCACGCAACGCTCCTCCTCGTGGGGAGGTGCGTTGCGTGAGGACACTAAAAATGGCTGCGCAACCTGTGAAAAATATACCCCTTACTCTATTTCCAGTTTTTTGGGGGGCACGATAAAACGAAAGATTTCATTGGCTTAGTCCTTGTCCTTTTGTTAATCGAAAGACGTCGTACTTAGCCGGCTCCCTGCGGTCTACCCAAGTCGCCCATGGCGGTCTTTATGAGAGATATGTACACAACAACAACAAAAACATTTCTTAGACTTGGTAAATATATCATTAAACAAAAACACAGAATTTACATTCTCTATTAACTAGTTACATATTTGCCGTTTGGGAGTCCGATATGGAAAATCATTTATTAATACGTTTTTTAGAAAGACTTAAGAAGCCAGCTGCTATAGCTTCCTCGGGAAGATATGAAAGGCTCCACTGAAAAGCAAGAGAAAAGCTCCACTGTAGGGAAAGCTGCGTTTTAGGTAGTCAGTCCTTGGCCTTGGTCAGACCAGTTTATCGGCAGCGTCGCGGAAATCATAAGATGCCATTCTCTCGCCTTTTCTGTACTGGCCTGCTTTGTCACATATCACTTCCAACAATAGTTATCATTTACCGTGGTCTCGAAGTCGCCACTATTCCGCTCCTCGAGAAAAAAGTTCCTAAACTCGACTTGTGGGCAAATGTGCGAAATACCGTATTTTCGAGTTGTCTAGCATTGTAAACCAGTGTAGATCTCGTCGTCTCAAGATAATCTCGTCTCAAGCGGGGGGACTCATTTTTTTTGCCTCGTATGGTAAATGTCTCAGGTTATGATCTGACGTTGAATATCATCAGCTGAAAACCAGCGCTTATTACTAACACTCTAATTTGTACATTTATCGGGTGTCAAATATTTCTCAACAGGGTGTTGTTGTGCTTTACGGTATCAAAAATGTTAAAATATACGCCCGGGAGATTGTTGCTTCTATAGGAAGTAAACTGGAGATATCTACACCAAACTGGAATCAAGAATATAAGAGCTCAGTGACAACCGGACGTAACGGAGAAGACGGTAAAAATGGAGTTCCTGGACCTAAAGGTGGGCTTAGTTGATACATGAACAACTCGATTTTTGCTGCTTTGAAATTTTAAGGAACTGCGAAACCTGGGCAAAATGTCACTACTTAGAACGGCTTGGAAAGGGAAATTTCAGTTAAAAATTTACAGTTTTCATCGTATGAGCATGATTTTTGGACATTTTAATGCCAAAACATGATCAACGACCTCTCTTGAGCCACGAAAACCTCTTTTGAGCCATAAGAGGCATGAAGAAATGCCCTCGTGGGTACTACTTTCAACGATCTTAAAAATCAAAGGCTCTTTTTTACATGGATCATGGCATATAGGCGAAAATGTACTACTTCCGACCGGGTATCCCCTCTAGTTGGGCATGTAACGCATTTTTTCATGCCTCTCTAAACCCAAAACTGTTGGAAGCAAACTTAAGAGGATTTCATTGAGGAAAAAAATTGGTAGGGCATGTTTCGGTAAAGTTCATGCCCTGGATGTTTTTTTGCTCAGGAACAATCTCTACCGAGCTACCGGGAGAAGACTGGGTTTGAGGCGAAAAAAATTCATGCCGGGCATGAAAATCGAAATCTCATGCCCGGCATGTATTTTTTTCTCGTCTCAACCCAGTCTTCTCTCGGTCGAGCCAGATTTCATGCCCGGCATGAAATCTGGCTCTACATGCCCGGCATGAAAATCGGCTTTTCATGCCCGGCATGAAAATCGACTTTGTATGGCCAGCATGAAAATCGACTCTACATGCAGGGCATGAAAACCAACTGGAAAATTGCCTGGTATAAATTTAAGTAAAATTTGAGTTGACACGCTCAGTGGGTATAAAGTCAGTTTTCTATTCAGGTTGAAACGGCATTTTCTTCTCCACCGTCGTATCTAAATTGAAAGAAATTTGCTGACAATGAAGGATTATAAAAAATCCAGCGTTTATCAAAAGTGTAAACAATGAGATGACCCTTGGTTGACTCCTACAAATGAACTGAAATTCTGCATACATCCGTCCCCACACTGACAAATTGTCTCTTCCAGAACCTTTACTGGCCCAAGTACTTACAATACTCAAAGTGTCAAACGTGGACGCAACAGGGGGTGGTTAGAAATCCTTTATTATTGATTTGTTGCAGTCCAATGAAATGCTTATACAACATACCATATCCTACACATACGTCTCCTTAGAGCGTCCTCAATGATAAAACTTAGATTATCAACCTTCTCATAAGATAGAACAATTAAGAGGCCTTTAATTTAACTCGATGACCAATACCAAAAGAAGTTAGTAGTCTACTGATAAGCTACTGCTATCCTATGATACAAGTTTTTTCCACTTTCTGGGAAAAATAAACTGCACGTGGTCCCAAGCTCAGAATACCCAACATAACTCAATTGCCCAATTTTTTACTGTTTACTTATTTAACCTCTGATGGTTAAGAATTAACTAGTCATTTTTCACACAGGGCAGTCAGTACAGATGTAATATTGTATACTTTACACCGATCAACATCAGGCTAAGTGCAGTTATTCTAAGTTCACTATTCAGGTCCCAGGAGGAGGCAGTACTCCTCGGAATTTTTAGTGGGGGTGTGCTGCCAAGTTCTCCAGTGTAACTTTCCAATACATGTTTTTAGCCCTAACCTCTGAATCCATACCTATTTTCAGACACCCAAATCAGACTTTTAGATCAAAACAGTCAAAGTCCATACCCATTTTCAAACCAAAAAGCCATACCCCTTGGGGTAGCAGATATCTATACAGCTTATACAGGGGGGGGGGAGGGATGCCCTCTGCCCCCCTGGCCCTTTGGGATTCAAGTGCCCCTATTTTAAAAGTAACATCTTCCCTATAGACTTATTTATTGAAAGGAATAGAGAGGTTGGAGGCAGGTTGTGGTGATGGGGGGTGGGGGAGCAGGAGGGGGGGAGGGGGGGGAGATGCTGTGATAAATTTCAAATATTCCAAATAAGCATCAATGTTTCCCCTGAACCCTTGAAGGTACTAAAGACAGTTCATTTGGTTTTGCTCATGTGGATGGATGCCAAAGAGGACTATGAGGGGGAATTATTTTTCACTGGGTCATTGCATGCAGGATGGAATATGTGACCAAGAGAAAAATAATATTCCATGTCAGTCTCCTTTGCAAATAGTGTAATTTAGACATCATGACTGTCTGTGAGGTCAAAATGGCTAAGTATAGTGTGATAACATGGCTCCATGCTTGAAAAATTACATGTTTAAAGGGCCAAATTTAACCACTTTGATCTCCCCAACACAAAAAATCAATTTTCACCAAAAACCCCCTTTTCCCAATTAAAAACCATCTGATGGAAACAGACCATCATGGTCAGGAAACAGACTATGCCAGGACCTGGTTGTTCAAAGCACGGTTAAGGTAACCCCGGATTAGCCTCAATTTTTGATTCACTTTTAATCCATAACAAGGTGGATAATTTCCAGTAAATTATTTTCACTTAATAATTTGACTTTGGCTACTTTAAATTGCCACATGAAGTTAGCAGCGGTAACACTTTTTAACATCAAGAGAATCAGAAACCTTGGACAACATTTAACCCAAGGTTAGTGCTAATCTGCTTTCGAACAACCAGGCCATGTTCCCATTTTAATTATAGGCAAAATTAAAAAAAAATCAATAAATATATTTCTACTTTCTAAACCAAATGCTTTATCTACTTTGAGGAGTTACTCTAAATTCATTTTCCATTTTCCTTTTCTATGTCTGTGTTTTTGCTTGTCCTATTTTTTGGCTCCACCCAGGAGGGTTTCCACTTCACCAGGAATTCTTTCTTAAGCTGAAAACAAGAAATTGAACATCAGGATAAATGACAACTATGTCACGACTGTTGTGATAGCACTTAATTAATAACACACAGAGGGCCTCCCTGGTGTTATCGCACCCTTGGTTAACTGAATAGAATCACCTTAGTATCAATTGTAAAATTAATACACGAACTAACATCTTGCAGAACAACTCTTACAATCTATTGATCACTTCATATTTTTCAGTGTCTGTGGCCTGTTACAGGTGTCGTCTATTTGTGAGAAGCAAAGTAAAGAAAGTTGATCAAACATAAAAGTCATAGTCTTGATGTTGAAGGAAATTCTTCCAAGTATTAAATTAGATACAAGGAGAACATGCAGTCAGGAGACTGCATGGGGCTTATAAACAGGTTAAATAGTGCACATAAAGGGAGTTTTTAGCACTCCTAGGTTATGATCAGGATACCTGAAGTAAGTAGAATAAATAATGCTTCCAATTGTTTGATTAAATTTATTTTGTCGCAGGGACAGGTAGTATAAGCAATGCATAGTAAGCAGAGATTTTTTGTCAATTTTCTTTGAAATAGCAGATGATGTCACACAGAAGGAATTGTCATTCTGACCTATCTCCACCCCATGTCTTGCCAATTGTAAGCTCTTGCCTCAAGCGTATTCCAACCTAAAGCTAAGAATTTATCTACTTACAGTTCTATGATTTATGCTCTCCTGGATAATCCTCTTTACTGGCCATTCTCCCTTTTGGAGTGACAAATTTTCTGGTGTTTGTTAGCCATTTAGTTCAGGTACTGGCCTGAGTAAACCTAAAAATATTTAAGTGAAACTAAACTATAATTAATGCAACCCTCAACAAAGTTATGCTATTCTGATCATGTAGTACAATTGTTGTTGTTGTTCTTGTTAAACAATAATGAAATACCTGATTAAGGCAATATTAATTTTCACTTTTACTGACACGAAAAACACAATAGTCACCTGAATTTTAGGATCGGGAAAACAAGGTTGCCACTCATCAGACAAAAAACTTCCCCGAAATTTCCCGATTTTCTATTAACCACAATCCAGTTTTCACTGATCATGAATGACAAAAACTATTTGAAACGATGTTACCTTTCCAACATGAATAAACTTTTGTCAAGTCTGTTGACGAGCTAAGTAAAACTAAAATTCTGTGAGTTTGACTAATATCACGGCTTGATGCAAAGCTACTTTTAAGCTTACCTGAGCTTTACGTTTAAATGCTTTACATTTACCTGAGCTTAAAAAAAATCTGTTTTTCTCTTAAACTGAAATGAATTGCGTGTGTAAAACAGGACGTCAAAGTTAGCGACCATAAGCAAACAACGGATAAATAACATATTCCTGTTAAGTACGAGCTGCAAGTATAAAGTGAAACCGAAGCCAATAAGCTGAGTATGCAGCTGAATATAATATCGCTGGTTTAACCACGAGACTAGTGACCAACAGAAAACAAACAATCAAACGAAAAGAAAGAGATAAACATTTCCATAATAACCATTATTATTTTGGAGACGTTTTGTGCACATCGTTGACGGAAATAAAAAAACAGTCTTCGCCGCGAAGACAAAGAAGAGCAAGTGTTAAGTTTATGTACTTACCGGGGAAATAAACTGCCACCGGACACTCACAGGAGGTTAAAGTTTCTCAATAAAACCATTTGCGTATCTGCAGAACGAAGATGAACCAGCTGGAAAGGTGAGAGACACAAATGCCGAAAAAGCGATTACGCGAATATGAAGCAAGTGACTCCACAAATATAAGCTTACGCCACACAAATTCACCCTTTTCCGACAGCACTTCGGCTGCTTTGTTTGCCGACAAAGTCCTACTAAAAACACTTTGACGCTCGAATATTCGGGTTTCTTCGGCTGACGCAAATTCATACGCTGACGTTCTCTCGCTTTTGAACACGCAATTTATCGTCAGCAAGGTAAAAAAATTCCGTGAGCAAAAGAGCAAAACAAGAAAGCATCCCAGGCGCAAAGAAATGTTACTCGACGTTTTCAGCCTTCCCTCCGTTTAACTAACTGGTAAGTTTGTTTACATTGTTTTTACTGCTGTGTAGGTTTCTCACAGCGTAACGTCAATTGAAATTTCAACTACGTAGTTCACATCCAATTGACCGATATGTAAGCTAATTAGTTTCTTATCAGCGTTCTAGCTCCGTGGACTCAAATTTTCTTACTTCCAATTTGTTTTGTATATACAGGATTTGCAATAAAGGTGTTCAAATCTGGACGGCAGATGTGTGAATCCCACAGACTTTGCAATCGGACGGTGAGGATATTCTACCAGGACCTGCCGAATAATTCAAGACATTTAAAAGTAAGTTGAAACGATTTTTTTAAAGAATGACAGTAGGAACAAATCAAGATCAAATCTGAGTCCACCATTCGGCATTTACCTGATTGTCTGTCAAAACGGCTATATCCCAAAACAACCGAAACCTCGCTTAAGCAGTACGTTGTGGTGATTTTCCGTAGCTTCCTGTAATAATAATAATAACAATCTTTTATTAGGAAGCTCCATCACTAAAAAGTGGTTTACATAGAGGTCCTAACACTAGATATATATTATATAATGATACAATTAAAATCTATAAATTAGAGCTAAAACCGAAATATATAAATAATTACAACATATACACTACAAGGATTAAAAAATAAATAAATAAATAAATAAATAAATTTCTTAATTATAAAAAGCAGAAAAAAGACGCTTCTTAAAAATTGACAAACTTGCTGAGTTTCTTACAGCTATCTCTAGCTCATTAAAGTCTATGAAACAGTGGTACCGCGAACGATGTTTTCCCCAATTGTATTTGATTTTGGGGAGCTTTATACTAGTATCTTTATTGCGAGTATTGTAGGAGTGCATATCACTCTTTCTTACAATGTCCAAAGAATGATTAAGTTGGCCATTAATACACTTGTATGCATATATACATCGATGACATTTCCTACGTTCTTCGAGATTCAGCCATCTCAAGACTGTTAATACATCAGTGGATGAGGAGTGAAGTGATCTATCTAATATCAATTTAGCTGCTTTGTTTTGCAGAATTTGCAATTCCTTCATTAGTGAAACATTGTCCTTGTCACCCCAGACTAAATCAGCATAATCAAAAATAGGTAGCACTAAGCTGTTATAAAAAAGTAACCGGGCAAGTAGTTCCGTTGTTGTTTTTGTAAACCATGGACAGAGTAAACCAAAAAATCACTGACTATAAATAAGACTTCGGTGGCCATTTTGTCAAAAAGGAAACCTTGGAGGAACCGCTGAGTATGATTTCTGCTTTTACTGGCTCAACAAGGGAAGGAAATTTGGGATTGGCATCGCGAAGACCAGTTTTCGGATTCTGAATCACTCGGGTATTTATTATCTGTTGTTATACGGACAGGATGATTGCTGAAACGATACACAGTTTGCCTTGTGAAATACCTACTACAGCGTATGTCTTTAAAAGTAACGAAAACACAAATGTGAAAAGAAACGCAACCCTAATTCAAGGAATCCATGGTTCCCACTGATGTAGTTGCCGCTTATCGGAAGTTAAGGACGGTGCCTTCTAATACAGATGTATTTTTGCAGAGGTTATGACTATGGGGAAAAAATAGATCTTAGCAAGGGTTACTGGAATCCAAAAAGAAAAATGTGGGTAACCACGCATGTTCCAGAGATAACTAGTTAAGCAAACATAATTTCTAAAAAAAGCGTTAAAATACAAAGAATGTATGGCAATTTCTTTCCAAATTTAAGCTCAATTATCTCTGAAAAATGCGTGGTTACCCCCAATTTTCTTTTTGGATTCTGATAGCCCTTGCTAAGATCTGCTTTTTCCACATAGTCATAAGCCGCGCAAAAACATTGTTGCATTAGGGGGCAAATTCCTTAAGAAACCCGAATATCCCGAGATGCGCAGAACGTATGCGCAGTAACAATAGGTGGCACCGTCCTTGAAAACAATGGAAAATTTCACCGCCTAAAAGTGGACGCTTACGGAGGTGGTCACTTGCGGCAGATATAGTGAATTGACTGGGGGAATTTAGGTGGTCGCTGTCAAGTGAGGTGGTCGCACTGGGAGGTTCGACTGTAGATACTTCACCCTGAGCTTATGTCAACTGTGCATCTATTTGTTCTTCTCTTTAATATATTTTTCTCTTCACTTTGCAGTCAAAGACGTCCAAGCCCAATACAACGCTATGGAATAGGAGGACAGCGTCAATGTTGTCCGCACAGAAGCTTTTATCATAGCATATGAGTGTGAATGAGTGTGCGAATTAGTGTGTTGGTGGGTGGTGGTTGATTCAGTAACTGGGCTGAGCATTAGTGATCAAAGAAGTGCATTACCGGTAGTGTCAATTCTAAGAATGTTTTCATAAGCTATTGATCCAATGCAATCAAACATTGATGGGGGGGGGGACTGAATGGTCGACTAAAGAGTATTATACTGTGAACTTCAGGAACAAAACCTAGCAAATAAAAGGTTGCAAACTTTTTCTCGACAGAATTTGTCTATTCAGTGGTTTAGAGGATTGCAATGAGAACACCTGTCACTGAAAATCGGATCCAGGAAAATTGCAAGACACAATCCGAGCTCCATTTAATGAACTTACCAACAGAAAACGTCCAAAATTTTCAACTGCAAATAAGGCAAGAAATAAATTTCATGCCCCGCATGAAACTGGTTGAGACCTAAATTCATGCCCGGCCAGAATTCATTTCCGTGCAGTAGCCTCGATATCATCCGATTTCATGCCCGGCATGAAATGTAGATTTTCATGCCGGGCATGAAATTGAACCTCGTTTCCATGAACTAGCCTCGATATCATCCTCGGCAACAGTAAAAACTTTCAGGCTGCAGGGCATGTACCGAGCTTTTTCATGCCCTGGAGATGAGATTTTATTAAGTGGCCCACTGCCTGGATTTCTTAATGCCCAGGGTTTGGAAATTTGAAAATTTTGGAAAATGTGACGGTTGGAACTGATTTCTGCTTGAATTTGGCATGAAGAGATAAATTTCATGTCAAAACCATTGTTTTTCCATTTTTTCATTGAAATTTCACTTTCCAAGCCTTTTTGGAATGTTCACAAATTCGCACGATTTAACGTACCCCTATTTCCTTGACACAACTCTTCTGTCAACGTTGGCCTGTCGTGGTTGTAGCGATATTTTGTCAAAATTAAGCTGATTATGCTCCTTTACCTTTATTCTACCTTTAACTTTGGGTTAATAGCAGGGTTAAGATTAGGGGCTTGGGTATTAAGAACGTATAAGGTATAGAGTAAGAAGTAGCGTTTCGCATAAATTGCTGCAAATGTTTGGCGATATAACCTTTTTCTTTCGCTTATCACTTCTCAGTTAACAAATTCTTCCTTGAGAGGCTTAAAGCTTAACTAAAACAAAATAAACGAAGGCAATTACAGCCGCATTGAAGTAAAGGTGACTTTTTATCACTTTTAAACATATAACTAAAGTCCATCTATGTTGAAAAATATATATATTTTTATTTTCAGTTGACGTATTTTGTGACGTCATCAATGGCCCCTTTGTTGTCTCTGCTAAAGGCGGAAATGGCCATAGAGGACAAGATGGCGGTAACGGTGCTGTTGGGAGGGACAGCGGCGATACTGTAAGGAGTGTGTTCATTTCCTATTGCTACAACCCATTTAGTGGGATATCAGGTATCTTAACCTCAGTAAAGATAGTTTGTGGCACAACTCAGATTGCCCCCACGATTATCATGATTACGATGTTACAAAATCAATTTTTCTATCTTGTAGATCTAAGGTTGTACCGTTTTGCCAAAAAAGAATATTAAACTCATATAAATAAATAATTCGCAATTAGAATCTGTGTTCTTTACCCACAAAAAACATGCAGCATTAAAAAGGTAAACACAACGGCGAAATCCTGCGTTCGACACTTACCTGGTCGACGCTAACGGTCTAGTTTTGAACGTCACCTCCCACTATTTGAACCGCTCTTCCAAATTTTTCCAAAGGTACTGTCAATTAGAATATGTTCACAGTCCAGTGTGGTTTCATGCACTTTTAAGCTTCTTTTGGGCCATTTGTTACTACAACTGTTTAAAGAAATGATTTTATCCCGGAAAAGAAATACGAGAAGCTTAGAAAATATCAAATATAAGAGACCGAGCTCTGGGAGTGGACTAGAAACTAGACTTTTTCAGGGCATTTTTTTCCAGAAATCCAGCCTTACAACTTTACCACAAATTTTCAGGATTTAGAGAGTGTGTAAAAGTAAGCATCTATGCAAAGGAAAATGAAAATCGGTGAGGCAGAATTTTTGCTAAAGAAGGAAATGTCGAATTTTGCCCCTTTTGAGAGTTACTAAAAATCTCTCTTTGATCTTACTGATTTTGCTAATATTTTGTCCACAAGTGTAAGTTACTACTATAAATTGATTCTAAAAGTTTGACTGTGGATTTTACGGTTCGTTTTCGAGTAATTAAATTGGCGTCAAAAAGTCGATATTCCACTTTTACAACCTCCTTCGTGAGCAAAACTGAGCATGCGTGTAAATTAAGCGCGAGTTGAAATGACGCAATATGGCGCGTGTGATAAACATGAGAATTTTTATGACAACCTCTCGAGGTTTTTGTAAAGGTTTTGCAGATATTTTACACTGGTAGCGGTTACTAACTGATCAAGACTTTACTCATTCATGATAAGGAATGATAACACTACGCGATCGATGTTGGCGTCAAAGTACTGCATGCGTTTAAAAAAAATGGTGCTAGAGAGAATTTCTTAGCGCGCGCAATTGTGTCTTAGAAGAACTGTAGTAAGCCACCTTGAGGCCGAAAATACTCCGTGTCCTCAACCTTGTTCAGCCACAAAGAAACTGACTTGGTACTCTTGAATGTTCTATTTGATAAGAGACCTGACCTATCCAGCCGCTCAACTTGCTCTCGGTATCCAAAGTACAACTGCCCTGGTCACGTAAGTGGAAAAAGCGGATTAAGGGGAGGTACTGGAGGCAAAGGAGGAAATGCAGGAAAGCCTGGTATAGTAAACTTTTTTAGAAAATCTGGCACGGTAAACTTTTGTTTTTTAACGCTGTTTTTATCTTAAAAAAGGGAGAAACTAATGGTCTCGAATGGATGTAGTCCTTACCCAAGGAGTAACCAAAGCAATTAAAAATGAAAAGGCTTGAAAAAGGCTCTACGCGAGCTGGTGAAAGTAGTGATTTTGGGTCAACCTTAGCAAAATGCCTGATGACTTTCTATAAAATTTAAATGAAAGCTATAATTGCACTCTTTTTCCCCTTTAGTAGATGCAAAACAAGCTTTTTCTATTTTGAAACCCTGACATTTACGGTTATTTATGATTCTGCGCTTTTTGTATCAATTCCGCATGCTCTTGTTGACACACTGCGTTAACTCTCCTCTGGTATTTAGGGTAAAAGATTCAAGGCTGAACGACAAAAAATGTTAATTTATTCCTTTACTTGTAAATCGTGGCTCTCAAGTCCTTTGGGTTGTTTTGATGTAGTCGTGCTTTCGATTGCAAGTAGTCAGTAGAGGGGCAGAGACGGGATAAGTTGATAATTTTTCTTATCATTTTTTCAAACACTCGAGAACGTAAAGAATATGTTACATAACAGCTGGCGTATCTTGTACAAAAAGAAAAACGGCAGGTTTCAAAGAGATTCATTCTACCCATTTGAGGTACGAAGCCATTGACGAGGGAAGCCTAGGCCTCTTCCAATTTGAGAGATCTTTTATTCCCTTAAAATGATAAATATAAACTCAGCGTTTTTTTACCTCTTGTCATGATACCAATGTAAACGCTCTTCCCACCTGAGGCATGAAGCAATTGACAATGGCAGCTTTTCCAAATTTGCGTGTTCTTTAATTTCCTTGAAATGATTAATTGAGCCTTTATGTCGTGTCACATGATGATAACATGCTACGTATAAAACGAATGATCAGTACCATGCATTTCATCTGAGTCCCCGTACATTTAATTTAACCCACGGTTTCCCACGCCGCCCAAAACCGCCTTTAAAGACCAATTGTTCTCGTGGCACAATCGCTTTGAATGACAGAAGATTTTTTTGAGAACCGACTTAGTGCTAAGTGCCTAAACGTAAGCGCTCACCTAAAATACTCCAGAGTTTCTCAAAGAAAAAGGAGAGAGTTTCCTTTGAAATTGTTGCAAAACTTGGCCTTGGAACAGGTTGACACTTCTAGTTGAAGATTTTCTGTTTTTTGAAAGTTTAGGTGAAATCTTTTCTAGTCCAAGAAAAGACTATTAAATGGCCTACAAACTCCCAAAAAGATCGAAACAAACACGGAAAGATTTTGAAGTGTGCGCATACCCGCAACCAAATTTGCCAGACAGCCATGGAAATGGAAGAGATTTTGTTTCCATGCTGCAGAGGGAGTTATAGAGGTTTGGACCGGGATTAATATTTGAGCATTGAGCAAGCAGGAGGCAAACTAAAGCCTTCTTGGCTTAAAATGGCGGTTTTCCGGAAAAAGGTAGAGAGTGAATGGGTTGATAATAATGTAAGTACCTTTCACTGATTTTTTTTATTTTTTTTCATTCTTTTTCCAGGAAATGGGGGAAATGCTGGGCGCGTAAATATTCGCCACAGGAAGTTAAACGGACAATTAAAATCTAAGTCTTGTGGTGGAACTGGAGCCCAACCAGCAACAAATGGACAGGGAGGAAGAGGTAAGGGGATGTATACCACTTACAACCATCGTTTTTATATTGGGGTTGCAATGGCAACTAGGAGATATTGTGTTGGAGTTCAGCATATTCCTCAACACATTGCAGTGGTTATTTCTGTAAGCTGTTGTGTAGATTCGGCTTCGATGTTTGAGAGATCTTCCGTATTCCTAATAGTGAAACTTCGCTTTCTAATCGGGTAAGTGACATGTATTTTGACTCCATCAAATAACTAGGGTCTCCATGGGTTCCTGCTCGTTGGAGTAAAAACCCCATGTCGTCTGTGTCGTTTATCAATGATTTGACGCTCAGTAATATTTAATGCTTTTCGGCAAAATTAAAAATAAATAGCGTTAGATTACAATGATATTTGTGGGCTGCGATTTGCTAATAGAAAAGGTTGTTTTGATGTTACGTTGAAAGGCAAGCTGTCCCGTAATTGATGAGTTAATTTGTTATCAGCCTGCTCTATGTGACATTTTTAGTTTGACGTGATCCAATATTTAGACTTGTACAAATTGCAGAAAAAAATTAAAGATGATAAAAATTGAATAACGAGGCGTTTAATGCATGTAAAAGAAAATGGCGTAGGGGAACTAAGTTCTTTTACTTGTGTTTGATGACATGTACACTCGAAAGAGCGGTCTAACGTTTTGTTAAATTACGGATTTCCGGTTTTGACTACATAATATGTTAAATGGGCCTCGCACATCATTCGCGCAGTTAACCTCCGAATTGAACAAGTGTTTTCAAGAAAGAACAAGATGACTAGTCTGTTTGAATTCTCGGTTTTTCCCCAGGGATCAGTGGTCTGTTTTCCATTTCCTCGTGTGTTTTTATTTTCTCTTCCAAAAAGTAGATGTAAGAGTTTTGCTTGATCAGCCAATTGACCATTAATTTTCGTTTAGCAAAATTGTATTAAACTTTACATTATACGATCATACAATGAGCAACAGGTGTAAACCAACCCAGGATAAAAATATTGGTGAAATACAATACAAAACATATCTTGCAGAAAACAATTTGAAAACAATTTTTTCATCACAAAACAAAGAAACAAACATCAAGACCGGCGAGATCACGACCTCTAGCTACTGTCAGTTAATCAAGATTTACCGGAGAATTAAGATTTGATTTTGAATTCAACCAAGGAGCAGAATAAAGTTTCGATAAATTGTTGTGTTAACGTGCCCAGCGATAAAAAAAAAATCAGCCACCAAGCCGTTTGTCTCCAACATTCTGCCAAAATTGTCTGATTGTTAATAAAATAACAAAGGCACAGTCGTTTATCTCTTGACTTTATATCTAAGGCATTTGACACTCTACACCCTAGTATTCTAATCGAGAAACTTTATTTTTCGGCGGTGCTTAAATGTCCGGCAGTCCGAAATTTTCGAAGGACTTCGACGGAATGACTTATTCAAACGTTTTTGAAGTATTCGATATTTGTTTAGGATTGCCAAACGATTCAAAAAAATCTTTTGGTTTCGTTATTGACGACTTTCGTTCGTTCGTTCGTTCGTTCGTTCGTTCGTCGGTTCGTTTATTCATCTATTCATCCGTTCAACCAAATAGCGACCCTGTCACTTGTGGTTCTTTATTTCAGGTGGAAGCGGTGGTACAGGAGGCAGAGGAAGGTACTGCAAGAGAAAAACTAGTTGGGGAGCCAAATGGAGTACTGACTATTGTGGTGACAACGGAGCTGGAAGCAGAGCCAGTGATGGACCGCGTGGTTACACGGGAGAGTCAGGATCAAGTAAGGCCATGCCTACGGGTTTTACAGTTGCACAAAATGTGTAAGCTATTAATTAAGTTGAGAAATATGTTTACGATCTTCGTATTAAAATACTAGCTAGTCTTATTATTTCTCTTAAAAATTTTGCCTTTTTTCCTGGGCGTTTAAGGCCTTTCAATATTCGATTAAGGTGATTCCCTGGAAAAAGAATCTGCCATAGAATTGTAATGAAACTTGGCAAAGATATTCAAAAAGTCATGTAGGCTCAAAAATTGCAGTAAAAATGGGGGGTCACCGTGCTCGTCTTAGTGGTATACTGCTGACGAGTACATTGTTTAAAGCAATGTATTGTAATTAGGCACCACCCCACAAGCTTCTAGATTTAAACCCTATCGCGCAAAAATAAAGGTCTCATGTTTATGTCTATGTTTATGCTTATGTTTATTTTCAGGCAATAACCACGCAAAGCCAATACGCTCAATATTTCCACTGCAGTTTGATATTTCATGTTTTTGTTGACTTTATACATATGTTTTCTCACCTGTGTCATGCAAAGCATGCCCAACAAGCTTCGTATTTACGGGACACTTAAAGCGATAAAGTAGACGGTGACGACGGTAGCTTGATGTGCTCAGTATCCTCTACCCCTAATGCCAAAATCTGATCGTAGATATTTGCCAACTTTATCATTTTGCGTTGGAAGCACGGTCATGATTGAATTAATACGATAAAAATGGGGGTCACCGTGCTCGATTAAGAGAAAACGAACAACTCAGTTTTCATAGAAATACCTGCCAAGTTCCCAATGTGCGCGTACTCGTGCTTGCGCTAATCACGCAAAAATGATGCACAGAAAGGATGCGCAGTGTAAATGAATGGAATCACCTTAAAAGACATGAAATTTCCTTGGAAATTCAACTTCTCGTGGCGAAGTTTTAAATCGCCTTCTAGTTCATAATGTTGGACTGGTTATTTACAAAGATCCACTTTAAGAGCGAATGTTACCAACGGTCAAACATTTGGTGGCAACAGGTCACAAATCAATTCCGCTCATATTCTTATGTTAGTTTGACCTTAATGTGAAACAAATCACTGCATAGTTCGTTTGCCTGAATATTGATTTATTTTCAAGAAAATCGATTATAACGGAATTCGATCTAAATACCGCTTTCTGAGCTTAAAATTTAAGGCAAATCTCGAAGCTTTGCGTAACAAAATGAAGCATTTCAGGGCAATAAAAATTAACAAAACTTGTAGAACGATGTTGAAATATACGTTAAGAGCAAATTCAGCGATATCTGCTCATTTATTTACGAGCTCTAATTGAATTTATCCGACATACGTTTTACTAGATAAAAAGTATATCAAGTTTGACCTCTAAAAAAAGTATGTGGTACTGAATATTATTCGACAAGAATCTGGATTTCAAGAGGAGAAGGGATGTTCTTTTCCCTCCTAAAATGATTTTTTGGGGAAATTTATCGACGCGATGTTAGAGAATTTTAAATTTGGACACAATGCGTTAATTCAATTGATCCCAAAAGTCAGCCTAATTAACTCAGTGTACACATACACAAACAGCTTCACGTTTTCCACAGGTTTTGATCAGCCAGCCAACAACCGATCTGAACACTAAATCCTCTAACATTCATGTTGCTCTATCACATATGAGAGCTGTAGTCCTTCTTCACGATAAAATTCAAGCAAACTGCAAGGAAACTTGACAGGATATCGCAACTTGCCATGCCGTTTAACCGAACATCCCGCGGTTTCTGATGTGACGATTCTCTTTTCCCATTTTCGATAGAAAACAGGCTTAAGGTGTTGTACATAAGACGTCTTTCTTATTTAAGGACTGAGCGAAGATTCTTAGTAGATTGGGCTCGACGAGCACTTTAAAATGAGTGAAACTAAAAAAAACGCACGTTGATTGCGTGACATACCCTAGACTGAGCTTTTACCTGATGGGCAGGGTGAAGGGGTTTTAAAGACATATTCTCTGCTGGTTTTCCAAGAAGTCGCACAGTTGATGAACGCTATATTAGATACTTGGCTAGATTAAAATACAAAGTTAAGGATGACAATTTTCTTTTCGGTCTTAAAATTCGTTTTTGTTGGGGGTGAGGGTGGGGTGGGGCTGGGGCTATAGGTTTTGGGGAAAGAGGTTCTAGGGAACACTGAATCGACTGATTGTAACGATTCCTGGCATTCAAAGACTTTCAAATAAAGCAGTGTGATACCTTAAAACCTCCTTTTTTATTTTTAATTGGTTGATTGTTCTTATTTACGTGCTCGTGTACATTTAACGCACAAACGCTTATTTACGGAGAATAGACATTAATAAGAAATCAAAACTGTACTGGTTCTCAGGGAATAAATTTAATGATCTACAAGATTGGTAAGAGCTTCGTCCTGTTGCCAGAACAAACAACCAACTACGGGCTTAACCTGGATGATGTTTTATGAGTTTTGGGTTTTCCACCTTCGACCGTCAACACGCACCAATGAAAAATGACTCTACTCGACTGGCACTCCTCTAGTGCGTGTAGTCGTTTTATAAAGCTTCCAACAGTGAAGAAAACTACAAAACGGTTAACTTGGGGGTTCAACGTTCAATTCAACACCGATCAACACTGTTAAATTTAACACGTTTGGCGACTTTTCATTCGTTTTCAGGTGTGCCACCCTGTTCAACGAGTTCTGTAAAAGACAAAAGAGTTGAATTCGTTTGCCCACCTTGTTCAACATCGCGCAACAAAGTTGTGTTCAAGATTGTTGAATAATGATGAATGAGTTTGGCCGACGCATAAAGTTTGTAAACGAAAAACACAAAGAGCCTGAGCCAACAAAATGTGGGCGTAGCCGGGCCTGAAGGCTAAGAGAAGTGTGAAGTTCAAACCCTTAATCCTCCAATATGAAAAGGTTTCCCCTTTTCCAACACCCCCCCCCCCCCCCCTTCACCCCCTTCCTCACGAAAGTGGGTGAGTCGGTCGGTTGATCGGTTAAACAAAAGGGAAAAGAGAACATCAATAAATAATTCCAAGTGAGCCTTGATTACAAAATCCTCATAACTGTCATTTTGCAACAAGCCGTTAACACTCTTAAAGGTGTTCGAAGACCTTGTCATGAGGGTGACTTAGGGTGCGTTTCTTTGGGAAAATCCAAATCCGGATTCTTGGCTTGACATAGACGGCGCATCGACCGTTAAACAGAAAATCGCCCAAAACGGCCTCCAGAAGCTCGGAAAAGCGGTAAAAACACAGCAAACACACAACAGGTAAGAGTTTTCAAACTCTATTTCGCTTCTTAGGTATTTTGCACGGAAAACTGCCGATTTATATTTTGGATCGAATCTCAGCTCCATACAAACATCTCTTATATTACGCTTTGGTTAAACGAAGCGTCGGCTTTGTCTTCAATCAACCTCGCAACTGGGATAAACTGTCATCAGTAATTGCCTGGCATGGCACATGTGTCTTGGTTTTCGTCCACTTCCTTCGGAGCTACCGTTCTTACATAAGCGTTCAGCTCCAAGGTTTGTTCTCGTTTGATTGAAACAGGAATCCCGCATCGGCAAAATTCATAATAGACATAATTTTACCTACTTCTTAACGTCTAAAACGTTTTTAAACCACTGACGAGAAGCAAACCGAGAAAATTACGAGGTCTCTCGAAAAACAAAGATTTGTCCGGTCACATCCCCTTGCTTCTTCAAAGATAGAATCCATTTTCGGAAATTTCAATGAGATCTTCAATATTTCCTTTGTGATCTCCGTTACGTCACGGAAAGTGGCTTGTTCATTTGAAGACTCGGATCACATGTTCAGGTTTCCGTTCACGCGTGACGTGGATCAACTGTAAATCCCCTTCGCCCTGCCCATCAGGTAAAGGCTCTAGGCTTAGTTTCACTAATTTTAAACTGCTCATCGAACCCAATCTACTGACAATCTTCGCTCAGTCCTCAAATTAGTAAACGTAGGATGACAGAAATAGCTCATTTGAAAAAAATTAAACCTTATTCCCCAAATTCACCCGATACACTCAAAATTTCGTTACCGCGGTACATGCATGCATTTGTTGATTTCACCAAAACTCGTTCTCAATTAATTAGCAGTATCACCCAAAGCACGTAACAGATGTTTTTGTATTAACGACTTCTTGTTTCGCTGTTCGGTTCAGAGCTAGTTTTAAAGGAAACACATCTTATGTACAACACCTTAAGCCTGGTTTCTAACGAAAATGGGAAAAGAAAATCCTCACATCAAAAACGGCGGATGTTCGGTTAAACGGCATGGCAAGTTGCGATATCCTGTCAAGTTTCCTTGCAGTTTGCTTGAGTTTTATCGTCAAGAAGGACTACAGCTCTCATATGTGATAGAGCAACATGAAGGTTAGAGGATTTTGTGTTCAGATCGGTTGTGGCTGCTCAAAACCTGTGGAAAACGTGAAGTTGTTTGTGTATGTGTACACTGAGTTAATTAGGTTGACTTTTCGGATCGATTGAATCAACGCATTTTGTCCAACTTTAAAATTCTATAACATCGTGTCAATAAATTTCCCCAAAAAATCCTTTTAGGAGGGAAAAGAACATCTCTTCTCCTCTTGAAATCCAGATTCTTGCCGAATAATATTCGGTACCACATACTTTTTTTAGAAGTCAAACTTGATATACTTTTCATCTAGTCAAAAGTATGTCGGATAAATTTAATTAGAGCTCGTAAATAAATGAACAGATATCACTGAAATTGCTCTTAACATATATTTAAACATCGTCCTTCAAGTTTTATTAATTTTTATTGCCCTGGAAAGCTTCATTTTGTTACGCGAAGCTTCGAGATTTGCCTTAAATTTTGAGCTCCAAAAGCGGTATTTAGAGCGAATTCCTTTATCATCTATTTTCTTGAAAATAAATCGATATTCAGCCAAACGAACTATGCAGTGATTTGTTTCACATTAAGGTCTACCTAACATAAGAATATGAGCGGAATTGATATTTGAGCTGTTGCCACAATATTTTGAAAATGTTTGATTTTTGGCAACATTTGCTCTTAACAACCAAAATTCAAACATTACATGCAATTCGAACGCGCTTGTGCTATAAGATTTCTTGAAACCAGTCTGAACTCATTCGCAAAACATTACCTCATTTATGCGCATTTGACAAATTTCTCCCACACCTAACGGGCGAACTAAAATTAAACATACTTTGTGGCTTTTCAGAGAGTGAATGTCAGAATAAATATAGTACAAAAAGGAAAACTTACTGTCTGGTAGGGTTTTGTCCAGTAACAGTCGTCGAAAGTCATTGAAAGCAAAGTGAGGTCATTTCCAATCCGTTGCACTGGAGTATGCTTTTTCCTATAGTCTTAGACAAAAACAGCAATTGTAATCCATCACGTCTGTTGATTCTACACCCTAGGATCTTGGTACTGGGGTACCACGCCTCCTTCAGACTCCTTTCTCCTTGTTTCAACCTTTTTTTTCAGCTCCTAATTGGAAGGGACACAATGGAGCGGTCAGTGCTTCTGGTGTTCTCCGCGCGGCACTGGACGCTGCCAGTAAACGAAGCTTCCCAGTGAAACTAATCGTCATCATGAAAAGGCAGGCTGAAGATTTGTTGCTGGGGAATATCGATAGTCAGAAAGGAAAAGAGGCATTACAGTTTATACTCAGCTTGGCGAACGAAAGAAATGACGTGGATAAAATAAAGAAAGGTTGTTATTTTGGGATTATTCGTGGGACAGATAGTAACTTAGTTGCGGGCATAAAGAACTCAGCATTTCAAAGCCAAAAATGTAGTGGTCCCTACTATCTCACACCTCTCCTTTTTTTAATCCCTTGCTATCTCGAACTGAAACACGTGTTGCTTGACTTTTTCTACTATTTTTCAGGTAGTCACTATTGGCTTTCTCAAACTCGGTTATCTCGAACCCGCAAACTGTGACCTTCCCTGGCTAAAATTGCCACCTCTTATCTCGAACTGGAGTGATTGTGATGTCGACTCACTAAAAACAAAACACAATTTTGCACAATTATGGTAGAATTCTCGAAAAAATTTGAAAAGTCCCAAATTTCCAGTGATGATGTCTGCATAGAGAGAGGTACCCTATAACGCTTTTCTATGATGACCATCGTTTTCTTTGATTGAGAGACTCTACAAGCACCAGAGTTTTTCACTTAGAGCCCCTCCCCCCCCCCCCAAAAAAAAAAACAATCTTCAAGTTATTCTCTACTTCCGCCTTTAGAGTTAGAGATAGTGGATGCAGTACTGTAATATTCGGTGATATTCGGGCTTCTTTAGCACTTTAACAATTTCAATTTTAATTAACTAGTCTTCATCCAAGTGCCACGCGGCCAACGACAAATAGACGCAAAGCTAGGTCGTGAACAACACTCTAATTGTACAAGGTTAAGACGATCAATTTATATTTTACACTTAAGTAAATTGGCAGTTCATCCATCCGACATTAAGTCTTCTTATATCGTTGGAAATTGTTTTAAGTTTCAATTTTTAGCCCTTGACTTCATATTCTGCCATCAAGACTGCAAATAATTAATTCCAAGCTGTATACACCGCGTACACATTTTCATCCAAGTTGCAATAATTTGTTTGTCTCAGATGTCAAAATGAAGCTTGGTTTCCTGGGCAAAGAAGGCTATGACATTTTTGGAAAGAACAAATTTTTTGCTCCTCGAATGAGGTGGCAAGTTCTTGAACGTATCGTGCAAGAAGTTAAAGGAGCAGCTCAAAGCTATGAGACAGCTTTCAACGATGTCATCTCCACAGTAAGGAACCAAGAAAACTTCCAACAGGTCAGCGATAAGAAAGAGTGTTTTTGTGTTTGTGGTAGTACCAGTCTACAGTTAACTCCCATCAAAATATTGGAGCGGTTTTCAACTTTCGTAAAACCATCACCAAACCAATTGCTCAGGATAATTACAACAGACACAAACATCGCGATGAACCAATTAGAAGTTGTACCTGACATGTAACGGGCGCCAAGCGCGTGAAAACACCTGAGGGCGAGTCAGGTTTGGTTTTTGTTTTACTTCTCAGAATCGGTCGAGGAAACAAGTGCCATTTGATGGCGAAATCTTTTCTCCGAAAAAGACTGAGCCCACGATTTTCAGCATTTGGTCAGTGGGCTATTCAGATATGAATCCTGGAGACCTCGATCACCTCGAGTGAAATATTTAGAGAACTCTGTTTAATTAACTATTTAACTTGAAGGCCAGTTTATTGTTACTTCAAAAAACAGATAACTCTCACTTGGAAAAAAGCAGGCTGTTTGAAAATATTTATCAGGACAAACTACATGCTCGCTATTAGAGCTGGGTGACATCTATTTTGTTGTGACGAGCCGCACAGGTAAGAGCCTGTATTAAAATGAAGTCCACACGTCGACTGGACGAGTGGTCTCTGAAACAAAACTACCACTCAACGAACACTGATTGCTACTAACAACAACGATTTTGTCGTCGTGCTATCACTAGATCTGTGCGTAATCCATTGTTAGAACCGAACTGATTCATAAGCTAACGAAGGCTTACGGATTCAGATTTGCGGTATTCTTATTCTTGAAAATTTTTCACCTTATCACTATTTCAGTCTTGATAATGATGTCAGCGGTACCGAACATTGTCTTGCTTTAATTTTTGTATTTTTAGCAAAATGCTTGAGCAAATGAGCAGTAGTTTGCCTTGACACTGAAGAATTATGAGCTGGAACCGTATTATAATACTTCAGGTTCAGGTCAGAATTTGTGGACTTCTTGTCGCTGTTCAATATGAATTTCTCTGAGCTTGAATAATAAAGAATTACAGATGTGTTTGTCTTGGAAGGCGTTTTTCTGTGGGTCATAAACGAAGTCAGTACACCTTTTTCCCTTCATTAACGGAAAAGAGAAATTCGTTTTATTTTACGGGAAATCAATAATACCTTAGGAATAACATTTTCACGACGAAATGTTCATTTTAGTCATCCGTTGGTTCATTTGCGCAATTACCATGCTAATGCACCTTCAATAACATCATTGGAATGTCATTTTCTTTATTGAAAAGTCTATTATGTCTTTGGAAAAACATTAGCATCAATAACACTGCCGTTTACATTTTTTGAAAGTCATTTCTGGCAAGTAATGAATAAATAAGTTAGTTAAATAGCGAAGTTCGATTACTCTATGTTTTCGGGGAATCCTGCGTTCTTTTTGCAGCCGTATTTGGTAACAGAATACGCAAATGATGTTCTGTAACTGGTCTAACTGGAGTGGTCTGTTGCTGAACTTCCTCTCTGCCATCAGTTGTGTCTTACATGTACTGAACATTCAAGGGCGTGAAATGTCCGCTTTTTTGTACTTGACATGTATATTTGTACTGTCTTGTTTAATCACTTTACAGTGTTAAGTGCTTATTGCCTGTTCTACGATATTCAGGTACGGCCAATAGGAGCGCAGCGTTACATGTTCATGTAGTTTATCTCCGTTGTGCCTCTTGGGTGATATGCAGTTTGCCAAAGACCCTCTCTGGACAATGCAATTTGAACAGTACAGTAGAACAAAAGATCAAGCATGTATATATACTGTGCAAGTACACTGTAAACGCACACAAACTGTTTTGCCGTTTTAAGAGTGAATGCAGCATGCCCCCAAGACGAAATAGAATTCCAAACGAACTCCGTTGAAGGATTGTCAGAGCCTTTGAGGATCCCACAGAAGACTACCTATCAGTCGCTGACACATTGGGTGTGAATAGGAGCACGGCCAGAAGCATTAATTGTAGTAACCTACCTTCGTGAAGGAAGAGTAAACGAAAGACCTCGTGGCGGATGAAATAACGTTAGAGTTGATAATGAGATGAAAGATTGCATAAATGAAATTTTAAACGAAAACTGCCTCCTTACATTGCAACAGATAAATGAAGAACTTCGAAGGCTACTACCTGCTAAACCTTTGGTGTGCGATAGAACGATTGGAAAGACTATGGATGGAATGCTGATAAGCGTAAAGATGACCAGAGCAGTACCAGCCGCTTGCAACAGACCCGACGTGATAGAGCGACGCTATGAATGTGCCAACTGGTTTATGACGCAAGGGGTCATCAACGACTGCATCTTCATTGACGAATGTGGCTACAACATCTGGACAGCGAGAAGTTATGGAAGGGCGAGAGTTGGGGAACGTGCTTATCGTCACGTTTCAGGTCAACGTGGCAGAAATGTGACAATTTGTTTGGCTGTATCGCCGACAAATGGCCTTGTCTACCACACAGCTCGTATTGGTGGGATGAACAGGTAACTTTTTAACGATTTTTTGGGAGAAGTTGGAAGACGAGTTAATCCCGACAACCAAACCTTCTTGGTGTTTGACAACGCCCCTGCACATCGAAACACAGATTGTCCCAGAGGAAGAATCGAGATAAAGATGCTGCCCCCCTATTCACCGTTCCTGAATATTGTAGAGCAAGCCATAAGTGCAATAAAAGGCTGCAATAAAAGCCGACATTTTACGCCCTGACATTCAAGCCAAAATAGATGACCAAGACGAAGCTCGACGACAAGGCATTCCACCTGGAGAGTATCGACAAAGAATTCTCTTAGAAGCATCTCAAAGGAATATGAATACCATTACGGCTGCAAAGTGCGCAGGGTGGTACAGATTCATGCAGAAATATGTACCGCGTTGTATTAACCGCGAACACATTGAAGGTTAAAAATGAACTTTGTTTCTTATGGACGGTAATGTACTTGCCAGTAATGACTTTCAAAAAATGTAAACGACTGTATTATTGATGAAAATGTGTTTCCAAAAGCATAATAGACTTTACAATAAAAGAAAATGACATTCCAATGATGTTATTGAAGATGCATTATCATGATAATTGCGCAAATGAACCAACGGATGATTAAAATGAACATTTCTTCGTGAAAATGTTATTCCTAAGATGTTATTGATTTCCCGTAAAATAAAATGAATTTCTATTTTCCGTTACTGAAGGGCAAAAGGTGTAATAAACACTTGAGAATTATTGACGAGAAGAATCAATACAACATGCGGACGCTGAGGAAACAAACGTTCAGCTCTTGTTTTTTGTTCAAGTAAAAAAGCCCGTTGTTTTAGCAGTATTTTCTGGTGTAAAATTTACCTGGATCAGAAAAGTGGTCATTAGGAATAACGCAAAATTTAAATAAGGCTTTTAAAGCTTTGAAAATGGGGAGCTGTTTTGAGTTCTCTAGCCGACAAGTGCAAGAAGATCTAGATTTTACATTCAATCAGCTGTTTTCCGCCCCGTAAGTCAACTTTTTCTTCAGTTTATGCATGAATATATTAATGTGAATAAGGACCGTACGGAGAAAATGTTTAACTTGCGCAGGATACTCGCTTCTCTTTCGTGAAGAATACTCGTGAATAATATGCAGCAAAGTGTAAATACAGTTCGAAGAACTTTTAATATAAGCTTAATTATTTCTTTTCTCGCGCACTCGTAGAAAGCTGTCTTGAATCACGTCAAAACCTGAACTCGCGTTTAACCCAAGTTTAACTGCCTTACCTAAGATCAGGTAACCTTCTTTTCTATCGGATCTTTTAACGTGCTTTGAACAACGCTATATTTCAGCCTTGGAAAGCCGTAAAGACCAAATGGTTTTGCAATTTAGTGTTGCACAACGGCGAGATAAATGAAAGACAATATATCTGAAAATGTAAACCAATAAAACTTTAACAGACAATCTTTAACCATTATTCAACAGTAACGCATAAATTTCAGAATCTCCAACAGCCAAACTTCTCGCTGATACTGCCAAAGCATAACCCCAGTGGAAGTAAGCTTATCGCCTGCAGATTCCTCCATGCTAGGAACGCCATGTTTAAACTTGAAAACATTCCCGTTCATTTTTCTACTCGAGTTCGTAGTTCTTTCTGATTGGACAATATAAATCGGAGCTTCTTCGGGCATACATACGAAAATTGACCAAAAGAAGTACTTGTTCCCCCGACTGTAATGTTTAAGGAAGCCGCGCTAAGTTTTCAAACAATCCCAAACACGAATTACTTTCTACACTCAATTGAAAACCGCCCGTTATGTCAATCCAGCTGGATTGACATAAACGCGGGTGTTTTTCTCAGGGAAATGTGTTCGGTCCGCTGCAAAAACCACGGTTGTAGACAGAAAATACCGGAAGGCACTAGCTCTGCCATGTTTGATGTCCGAACCATTGCCAAATGCTGCGAATTCAAGCGATGTACTTCGACTCGATTCGATGTTATGCGAGTTACGCAAGTTACTGTGTTTATTACGATAAATACGGGTGTTTTTCTTGGGAAAATGTGTTCGGACCGCCGCAAAAACCATGGTTGTGGACAGAACAAGCCAAAAGGCACCAGCTCTGCCATATTTGAGATCGGGGCCACTGCGAAATACTGCAAACTCAAGCGTTGTGCCGACCCTGTTCGCAGCACGGAACCGACAACAAAGATGAAGTCTTTCAAGTAACTTGAACTTTTTGCTTTCCTAAAAAGGCAACTGAGTACTCTGTTGAACTCTTTCTTTCCATTGGTATTTTTCTCAAGTTCTAAATTCACTTCTCTCGAACTGAATCGTTTTGCTAAACAAGCTAAGCTTTTAAAAAAACTTCTTTTTCAAAAGTGACGGTGGTCATGCGATTTCCTGCCAAGAAAAACGCCGGTTGGCGGTTGTCCAAGAGCACCACACGATTTCCCGCCAAGAAAAACGGCGGTTGGCGGTTGCCCAAGAGCACCACACGATTTCCCGCCAAGAAAAGATGGCATTCTTCATCCCCCGTCGTGTTGTCTTACTTCTCCTCTCCCCCTCCCTTAGAGTCTGTACGGACGGACGGACGCTGACGTCACAACCAAAATTTTGTAGGAGCGATAGATTACCAAATTTCCTTGGCAATGGTGCTCCGCTGGCGCGCTAGCGCGGGGGGCTCCGCTATGAAGGGTCTTGAAACCGAAGATCGCAGATTGTGTGGTCATTTCCATGCCATAAATGCTATGGTAGAACCTTCCTACATATCATCCGATCATGTAGTAAAAGGCTCTCAAGAATCTATTTCACCCGTTTTGAGGTTTTATTCAGTATTTGGACTCATATGCACCAGCGAACTAATCACCAATACCACCCGTTGAATTTTTTTGTGTTAATGACAATTTTTGAGCAATTTTTTGTTTGTTTGTTTGTTTGATTTTATTTTTATTTTTTCTTTGTTTTGTTTTGTTTTGTTTGTTTGTTTGTTTTTTGAAGGGGGGGGGGGGCAGGTAGGGCAAAAAGCGGGTTTTTTTAGTTTTCTTATGTTTCATTTATTTCGGGGTAAATGAAGTTGATTTTCTAGCAATATGAAGGTTCTTGAAACCGAAGGTCGCGGATTGTGTGATCATTTCCATGCCATAAATGCTATGGTGGAACGTTCCTACATACCGACCATGCAGTAAAATGCTCTCAGGAATTTCATCCACAAAATCCCGGTGTGAATACTGTTAAAGAGCATTTTGAAATCTGCTGTTTTATAGCCTCCCACGCAGACATTCCTTTGGCTCGTCACGCAAGAGAGGGTGCGTGACGGGCCAAACGAATTGTGTGCGAGTTACCTAGCTAAAGGAGATACAGTTTAAAATACTCTGTCTTGGTGATTGAAGGGTTGGTCGCTTATCACAAATGTCGAGGTAAAAATCCAGGGAAAGAAACTTTGGTCTGAATAGGAAAGATATCCTCTACTTTTTTGCAGATGGCGAAGAAGATGTCGGCAGTGTCATCAGTACAAGTGCAGGCGGAAAAAAGGCGACTTACTGAAGCTAAACGTATTGCAGCAAGTCAGAAAAGGATGTATGTTAAGGTGATATAATTTATTACGTATCAAGGGCGTATAATATTTTGGAGTTTTGGTAATACTGTTAAGCTGATACCCGTGGTGAATATGAAATTTATTATTCAGTTTATAATTTTCGCTAGCGAAACTAAATCAAGCACAAACCCCCTCGGTTGCTCTTTCTATTCTCCCCCATCTACCTCTGCTTTTAAAATCCAAGATAGCGGCTATAGCGTTCGCTCGTCCAAAAAATACGCCTGCATTGCAGGCTACCACCCAAGAACTATTTGGGAAAGGAAGTATATTTCCAGTACAAGAAACTCGAGAAAAATACAAGATGAACAACTTCATCACTAAACCGGAAATAAAACTTCAGCACACATTGGGTGGGAGGGAAGGGAGAAAACATAACTCGTATAATCACCTGAACGGATCTACCATATAAACTGAAAAATGTCCGTTAATAAGTAACCCTGAGAGTCTACAACATGCCTAGCTCTAATTAATTACTTTTAACTGCGCTAAAAATATAACAAGTATATATCACACAGGTGAATTGCGTTTTTTCGCGAGGTCTGATTGGCTACTCAAACTAGCTCGGGATAGTATTAGCTATTTTGCCCCCACGAGCATCCCATACTACTGGATTTATTCTGTTATTGTGATAATGGTGCATTATAACAACAACAAAACAATACAAAATTTAATGAGTTTTATGGATGCCCCGGGGGGAGAGGGCTATTATTCACCTCAGTGTCAATAAACAGTTATAGATACTTACCAGCCATCTTGGTAAACATCCACCACTTTTCACCTCTGCTTTGGTGAATAAGTGGTAATTTTCTATTATATCTGTTATTATCAGCCTCTGGATATGAACAATCTCTCACTCTAAATGACATTCTGCTACCAAACCATCAGCTCACCCTGTGTGCGGGTAGAGAAGTTGTGCGACCAAAGGGTATAAAAAAACATGCTTTAATTGTTTAAAATAATTTTTTGGATACTTACCAGCATTTTTTAGGATTCAGGGTTTGTGTGGCCACGAGCTTATGTACGTTGAATATCAATTTATTGAATATTGAATATTAATTTAAAATTGCCTCCAAATTGTAATAAGTGTACATTAATACTTTAATTGAGCACAGAGGCGGCAGCCTAGTTAGTCTCGAGATTTTTAAAAAGGTTTTCGCTGCAAACTTCCGATTTTATTTGCGTTCCCCTTTCTTCCCGTAGGCCATACAAACTCAAGAGCAAAAGATGATAAGTATACTTACAAATATTCAAAACATTTTACCTGATGTTTATGCAAAAGCTCAATTCAACCAAGATGACCTTATAGCAATGCTCCAGGGTCTTGGAGGATTTGGTAAAGCCATAGCATCTAAAGACCCTTTGGAATTTATCGACGCGGCGCTCGGAATTGCCGCTTCGAGGTCTGGTAAACAATGTTTAAAATCACTTCAGTCGACTGTTGGCAGTATCAAAAAATGGTTGACGTTTGGAAAGAAATACACACCTTTAAAAGATTCCAGTGACCTGGACTTTGATCAAGTGGACGTCGGTTCAGTTCCAGAGATTATGAAGGTACCATCTTTTAATTTTGCTCTTTTTGTTCGTTAATACTACGAGATCCTTTTTTATGAGTTACTATTTTCCTTTGAGACCATGCTATTTGAACATTTTAACATGTAGACCTCGTAGAATAAAACAAGACAAAAACAAACAATGTAGCGTGGCAGTCACTTTAAGGTCTGGGTAATTAGGGCTGTATTTTGAGATCTTAACATCAAATTGAAATATCCCACGTTGAACGTGGGAACACTGTTACAAGTGATCAGCACAAACTGTACTCAGTGTGACATGAGATGGGATGCAAAGAAAATGCTCGACTTTCTGCTGGAAATGGAGTACAAGCAGTCTCTCTTCCCGCACAGGGACAACACTCGAGCGATCAAGAAAATTGCCTGTCACGAGGACTGCACGGGGCATGCGATTTTTGCGCTCGCTCGCTTGTTGCTTTCGCTCGACTGACCATGAGCTGAAAGAAAGACTGCTCGTAGTCTACTCTCGAAGTCAAACTCAGTGGGGTTCTCTGCCTGACAGGGAGACTGAGCGACAGGAGCTAGGTTTCTGGCAACACAAATGGAAGAACCATACTCCTTTAACCTTCTCTGCTTCTTCCACATTAAGGCCAAGCTCGAGATGAACAAAGAAACAATTGCCGAGGAATTAGTGTGCCTTCTAGACGTGGCTTCCAGACCTCAGGACGTTGCAGGCCTTAAAGCGAAAATAGCGTCATTCTTTATTGTAGCATCTGTTCGTATTGACCTGATAGCGAAAATTATGGACCTTGATAACGACATTGGGACATACAACTTTGATATTCCACTCCTTGACAAGACTCAAAGGGAAATAAAAAGCATTGCACAGTCCCCAGGTATGGAAACGTTTTATTTAAAAACAAAGGTGAGAAGGACATACCGACAAATCTTTGCATATGTCCTCCTCCAAACTGGTTGGCATTTAAGTCCTAAGCAAACTAACTCATACGTGGACGAACATATTGACATGTCACTTTTTTTGAAAACTTGTTTCCCCAAGCATGAACGAATTATATTATGATCCTAATATTGCATTGCAATGTATTGCATTGTATTGAGTAGTATATCATGAATTAAATGAATACCACCTGTTCTCAGCGGTTTAGTTTCGAATTTTAAACCCCCCACATAATAAACAAGCTCCCTTTGCTCGCTTGTTTATTATGTGGGAGCTTTAAAATTCGAAAATAAACCGCTGAGAACCAGGTAGTATTCATTTAATTCATGATATACTACTTAATAACCGAAATAAACCACCCAGCATAAAAAGAAGAAAAACGTGAGATAATTTACAAACATTTGAAGAAATATGTGTATTGAATATTACACATCTTGCTATGGGAATAAGACAACCAACAGCTGAATGGAAAGAGATACACAAAGAGCTTTTAAAATTACCTTTTTGTCATATCAGACAGCGACCTGTTCGTATAATAATACATTTAAGTAAATACCACGAACAACACCGTTACAATGAAGGGCTTTGTAATTCCTGTTTAAGATACGGAATTAAACATGAACCGATGTACACACCTCCGATTGAGAATAAGTCTTCATTAATTATATTTTGAAAATTTAGACTGGCACATCGTATACAACGAATTAGTAAAGAATTGGTTATCTAAAATGTACCAACCACTTAGTACATAAAAAAGGAAATTATTAAAACGAAACATAACCGAACAGGAATGAAAATTTTTTTTTTTTATCTGATTAGATATTTTTGAGTTAAATTTGATGGCTGCCGGATTCAACAACTGTCAGATTACCGAAGCAATTCACAACCTACCACCTGAGCTACGTGAGATTATTTACAAACATTACCTCGCCATAAAACTGAGAGAGCGAGAGGCTTTGGGTTGGAACTTGGTTCACGATGAGCTTTTAATACAACCTTTTTGTCCTGAAAGGCAGCGGTTTGTACATATTCTGGTGTGTGTATCCTATATGCACTGTTGTCAGGGAGGGTGTTGTTACCCTTGTTATAAACAAGAAGAAATCTTACATGAAATAACCATTTCTGTCCCGATCTTGGATATAACTCTAGTTAATTATTGCACTGATATATGGGAAGAGGACCACAGCCATTAAGTTGTGTTTAAGGTGCGTGACTTCGCGGTCTGGTGAAACCCACAGGCAGTTACGTAATTTATACTCTTGTACAAACATTGAAGGGAAAACCCCTTAACAAGTCAAGCTTGAAAAAGCAAATCAATATACATAGACAGATTACATTAATTCATAATCAAAATATTCATTGCCGTCAGTAGACGTTTTGAGACCTATTTTATAAACAACTTGATAAGAATCATCTTCTAGATCTTCAGCAAGGCGTTTAGGAGCCCATACAAGAAACTCATCCCCATTTTTTGTTTTTAAAGTTAAAATAGCTGAAATCCCAAATTTACTTTCCCGGTGTGAAACTTTTTTAATTTTGTATACATCATCTGAAATATTTCTCCATTTTAAAATTTCTCTTCTTTTAAAACTTTCTTTAGTTGGCCATTCTTCTGAGATCTCTTGTTGATCTGAATATACGTCTTCTTTTAGGCAGTCTTGTAAGATTTCTTGTTGATTTATAAATGCATCCTCTGTTAGCCAGTCTTGTGAGATCGCTGGTTGATCTGTACAGACATCCATGTTAAGATATATTGAATATACATTTGTTTAATAGGGTGTTCTTCACAACACATACCGAAAGGTTCCGGAAGTTCCGAAAGGTGTTGTTAAATTCGAAAAGTGTTTTTAAATTCCGAAAGGTGCAGATTTCTGTCTGACTTTTTTTTCTCGCACCCTTCAGAATTTCCGGAACCTTTCGGAATGCCTTTCACTCACGCGCGCTATCACACTTTGTCTCACGTGTTGTTTAGTTTAACCTTGACACTGGATTATGTAATAACACGTGGAGCTCAGGTGCTTGTAGCCAATGAAAAGCGTCACATTTTTGTAACGTTTCAGTCAAAATTTTATTGTGACTCTGTTGGTGAAGTTGTCAACTTAGAGATGAAAATCGTATTATGGAACTACATCTTGGCCTGAAATGGGGTAGCCATCTTCATCACGAGTTGGTAACAATATTTTTGAAACACACTAACGAGTGATAAATCGTATTTGCAAAATTTTGGGGGGTGTGAGAAGCTCAACTAGGTGATAGCAAATAGCTTGCAAAGTTGCAATCATTTCGAAGGATATATAATTACTTTGAAAATCTACAATTGAGTGAATTTTTTTTCATACTTTCTTTGAACAGATAACGGAATCTCCATGCAATGATCAGTGACGAAATTATCTATCATTTTCAATCTATCAAGAAAGACCTTTTCGTCGAAAGCTTCGCCTCTGAGGTAAAAGCGAATCTCATCAAGGATTTTTTGGTATTCGATACGGGCAAAATTTGCTTGTTCTGTTTTCTTATCGTATTTCTTAAGGCTTGCCACTGCTTTCAAAGTAAGACCAACACCAGTTAAAGTTGCCATGACAATGGGGTTCAATGTAATTCCTCCGGCTACTGCGGCACTAATAATTAACTTGCCAGCCGAAAGACTACAAACAAAATTTTTTCTTCGAAAACCGCGGTGCAACTTTTCATAGCCATAATGTTTCTTATGGTAATAAGCATATAAATCTTTCAGAATTTTAACTTTCTCTTTAGAAAGTGTTTGGTCGATATGGTTGAATTCGTATATATCCCGCATTGTGTTATATAATGAATGAAAAAATATTCATGGCACCCTATATTTAATCAAAATTAAGAATTTTTCATTTTTAAATTTTGAAGAATGCAATTGCACCATAAAAAGACCATTGTTATTTCTAAATTAATATCTATTGTCTGTTTTTGAAGTGATTGTGTTGAAGTGAAAACTTCAGGAGGAACACCACTTGGAAATATTTTTAAAGGAATAGGTGTAAATTGACCTGAGGATCTTCTATATAATACTGTTATATTTAATATACAGCTTTTTTCTGGAAGGAGTACATTAAAATAACCATTTAATGAAAAAAATGTTTCACCATTTTTCGTATCTAAATGCCCATTTAAATAATAAATGGAACCATTCAAATTATGTCCGTTTAAAGAAAGATCTGTTTCCATAACCATTTTTCCAATTTCAATAACAAAGGCGGTGTCATAGACACTTGGATCAACGTTTGAAACTGTTTCTTTAACACCATAAACAATTAAATGACTAATTGTTAAAAATGATGGATTACTAACCGTACCGTGCAGATCGAGATATAGGAATTGTGGAGGTGAGCTACCCCATCTGTGAAAATTGATAACTGTTTTGGTGTACTTCTCGAATGTTTTGGTTGTATGATTAGAAATTGAAATCGTAGTGCCTTGTGGTGTAACACTTATCTCATTCATTTCTGGAGGAAACCATTCAACAACCAAAGTATAGTAACCGACCGGAAGTTTATATAAGTTAAAACCGAGGCGTGACCGGTACTGGTTGGGTGAGCCTTTTTCAAACAGGAGTTTGAGAGAGTAAGCTTTTATATTTATTTGATGTGGAGACTTGGAAAAATCTACAATACCTAAAACTTGTATATTGTTTTCACTCGAAGATTCATCATCGTCTTCCATCAAGTATCTGAAGGCGTCCCTTTTTTGTCCCGAGCTAGTGATGTGAGATTCATGAATTTTTTGATTGACAAAATCTTTCGTAGATGTCATTTCATTTTGCATAAAAGCAACATTAACTGCGGACTTCGAATCTTTGTAATCGGTTTGTAAGTTAATAATTTTATTATTATTCAAGTTGAAGTCTCCAGTCATACTTTTTGTGCCATCATTTTTAAGATATTCCTTTTGTGTTTCAGTAATTTTTTTATTAACGAATTCTAAACTTGTTGCATCTTTTTGGTTTGATGGAAATTTAAGATTTATGATAGAATTATTTTTCATATCAATATCAACATCTTTATCTAGTTTCTTTACAAGTTGATTATCAACATATTTTTTATTTGTTTTTTTTTGTTTTTTTTTTGTTTTGTTTTTTTCAGTTAACACTTTATTGTAACCATTCACATTTACACAGGTTCACATGACTAACGCATAAATAAATAAATAAATAAATAAATAAATAACTAAAAGAAAAAAGGGGGGTAGTACAAATTTAAGGCAAAGTAGAGGGGAGAGCAGGATAAAAAAAAGGGGAGGAACCCGGCTAAAAAAGATACTTAAGCAAAAATTGGTTTTGGATTAAAGAAAAGGAGGAGATTAAAGTTGTGTAAGAAGCCACTTCTTACAGTGCCTGGAGAATTTTGCACCATCTCTGCAGAAATTTGTTCTCTGAACCTGTCACCATAGAAACTTGTTTTTCAATTTCAAAATTGAATTTCAGCCGTTGCACGTATTCTCCGATACATGGAGAGATATTCTTAAATTTACAACAATAGATATAATATCTTGCAAGGAGCAAACAGTGGTTTAGTAATACATCATCTTCCTCTCCTCCGAAGCCTAAACATTCATACATGTCTAAAAAGTGCGAGGCTGGTATAAGATGGATTGAAACGAAAAATTCTTTCACACTTTGCCAAAAAGATTTTGTAACTGAGCATTCCCAGTAAAGATGAATTAGTGTTTCCTCGTCTGTTTTACACAAGTAACAAAGAGCTGTATCCGATATTCGAATTTTGAAAAGAAAGGAATTCGTTGCTATACGTCTGTGGAGGAATTTGAACTGGAAATTCCTTAGTTTAGTACTTACTGCGCATATCCTTGGAAGTGAATAAATAAAAGTCCAGTTCAAATCCTCCACAGCTTGAAGTTTACAGTCTCTTACCCATTTTTCCTGACTCTTTTTAGGGCGAGTAGATTTTTAATTTATTAGAATTTCATAAGCTAATTTGGTTGGCTTAGTTGCTGCAAACAGTTTTTGTACTGAAATCCCTTGATCTTTTTCACTTTGTGATCTCATTTTCAAAGTCTTCATGGCGGACCTTATGGCCGAGGCTACTCCATAAAATTCAAGGAAGGAAACATGAAAACAATACTTCTCTTTAAAGTTTCTATAAGTTATGACCTCATACTCATCATTCATGAGGTCTTTGATATTTTTTACTCCGGCTTTTGCCCAGTTCTTGTAGAAGACAGTTTCACCAGCAATTCTTACTAATGAGTTGTTCCATATTAGACTACCACTAAAGTCACGTTGGGAGTCAAAAGAATCTCTGTAGTTAAAGTCGGCCCAAATCTCTATAAGTTCTTGGAGGAAATTATCTTTGACATTGAGTTTCGTAGCATCTTTTTTACTCAAGTTCCCAAGAAAAACTAATTTGCCTCCCAATTTAGAAAGATGTAAGTCAAAAAAACACTTCCATTTAGATTTGCACTCATCAGAAATATATTTTAATATCCACGCAATCTTCGAAGATTTATTAAATTCCATTATGTCTAACATTTTTTGACCACCATCGCAATAATCAGCTATCATTTCAGTCCGTTTAATTTTGTCCCCTTTCCCATCCCATAAGAATTTGAAAAGCATGTCATTTGTTGCTTTTAACGATTTAGAACATGTACATAGTGACGACATAACGTATACAAGATGAGATGCAGCTAAAGCCTTTATAACTGTAATTTTTCCCGAAAGCGTTAATCTCTTATTTTGCCAATTGTTAAGGATATCCTCAACTTTCCGAACCTTCTCTTCATAATTCATTTTCATTCCTAAATTTTTGTCCGTAAAAAACCAAACACCTAAAGCCTTAACTTTGCCATTTGCCCATGTCAAGTTTTTTTCTGGGCACATAATTTGATTTGAACCTGTCTTGGATCCTACCCAAAGAACTTCCGTTTTTTCGCAGTTAACTCGCAGGCCAGACAATTGACCAAAGCTGTCTAACAATGCAAAGGATCTCTCAAGTGACACTTGTGAGCCATCTAGAATCATTGTAGTGTCATCTACAAACTGATTTATCTTACATTCGACATTTCCTACAGCGATTCCTTTAATTTCGTTATCCCTGCGTATAGCGGTAGCTAGCACCTCGACACAAAGAATGAAAATGTAAGGTGAGAGCGGACAGCCCTGCCTTACACCCCTACCCAACTCGAAGAAACCCCCTGACCAGCCATTATTTATTATACAGCTTTGGATATCGGTATAAAATAGACTGATCCAATTAATAAAAGATGAACCAAAACCAGAATGCTCCAGGGTTTTTCGAACAAAAGACCATTCGATAGTATCGAAAGCTTTTTCAAAATCAACGAAGAGGAGTAATCCAGGAATACCTTTTGAGTGTGTTTATGAAATAACATTGTTGATTAAGCAAATGTTTTCTGCAATAGAACGGCCTTTCAAGAAGCCAGTCTGATCGTACTCTATTAGATCCGACAACACAGTCTTGAGACGAGAAGCGATTACCTTAGACGCAATTTTGTAGTCGCAATTTAGTAGGGTTATAGGCCTCCAGTTCTTTAATTCATTTAACGCTTTGTCTTTCTTGGGGATCAATGATATGATACCTCTCCTCTGGGTTATCGCTAACTTACCCTTCTGATAGCTTCTATTAAGGGAACTTATAAGATAAGGAGATATATCCTTCCAGAACACTTTCTAAAATTCAGCGGGAAGACCGTCTGTACCAGGTGATTTACCGAGTTCCATCGACTTCACTGCTTCTAGGCATTCTTTTTCAGTTAATAGGCCCTTGCATTTTTCCTTATCAATTTGATTGAGTTTAGGATGTTCCTGATCAAAGAAAAGTTCTTCCAAATTTTCTGTTCTCTTTGTAATTTTGGATGTGTAAAGTTCATTATAAAAGGAGTTGCATTCTCTCAAAATGTCAGAGTCATTCGTAATATTTACTCCGTCCTTTGTCTTGATCTGCATAATTGTTTTTCTTTTGCAGTGTCGATTTTCTAAATTTAGGAAATACTTGTTATTTCTCTCGCCTTCATTGTACCATCTAGCTTTGGATCTAATTATGGCTCCTTTTGTTTTATATTCAATAATGTTCTCTAATTCCATTTTCTTTAACCTTATCTGTTCAGCAAGAGCTTCTTTGTCATTATTCGAAAAGCTCTCAAATTCCCTTTCAAGAGTGGCTATTTCACGTTCAACGTCGTCTTCTTTATATTTCATTTTCTTTGTTTTGGCTTTTGAATACTTGATTGAGGTATCTCTTATTTGGAGCTTAATCATTTCCCAAAGCAACACCTCGTCAACTGTTTCGTCATTTTCGTACTGATGCACTGTTTTCGCAATAGTAGATTTGATATCGTTTACGTAATCTATCTCACCTAAAAGTGACGAGTTTAATTTCCAAAAGCCTGGTCCTCTGGGGTTGGTGTGGAAGTTGATTACAATATTGCACAAGGAGTGGTCTGTTTTGAGGCCGGGGAGAATATCACACTTTAAAACTCTTCCGGCGAGGCTTATACTCACAAGAAAGAAATCTAAACGACAATGTATTTCGGGTTTATTTTGCCTCAATGTATATCTTCTCTCTTCCGGGTTTAAGTCCCGCCATATATCCGTCAGATGAAGATTATTCTGAAAATTTTGGACTATTTTCAAAGAATTTTGATGCGTACTTGGTTTCCCGCCCCTTTTGTCTTTCAAGACATCCAAAACAAGGTTAAAATCCCCCCCAAGGATAATTTCCTCACATTTAAAAGATGTCATTTGTTCACTCACATTTTGGAAGAAAGCGGGATCGTCTTTGTTAGGGGCATAGATATTACAAATCGTTAAGGTCAACTCACCGACTACCAAATCAATAATGATGTACCTTCCTTCCTTATCACATAGTTGTTTCAAAACTTTGAAAGTGAAGTTGTTATTGAAAAGAATAGCGACACCTGCTTTATTAGTTGCTAAGCCGTTGAAAAGGGCTGTATAGCCCCATTCAGCGGCCCAAGTCTCAAAGGACTTCTCGGTACAATGGACCTCTTGCAGCATGTAAATAGAATAGTTTTTCTTTCTAAGCCACTGGAAAGTTTCTCTTCGTTTTTTGTTATTGCCCAAGCCTCGAACGTTAAGTGATGAAATAGTTATATTAGCCATAGAAAGTTAATAAAAATTACCGTAACAAGATTGATAGGTTTCATAGATAAAAGGTTCTCCCACTGGATATCCTGCTCACCGAAAAAAGAACACAACATTGGGATAAAAAGATGAAGAAAACAAACATGTACAGTTACACTAATTACACTAAACGTAAAAATAATACTTATTATGGGAAAAGTCTCCAGCCAAAGCACGCCTTGTCGTGAAGAGATGTCAAGCTTCTTGTAAGAGGGTTAGCCATAAGAAAAGTGTGCCTGTGTTTATTTATGAACTGGATTTTATTTGTTGCTTGATCTGCCTGTGTTGGTTCTTTTACGTTGTAGATTGTGTTATTATTCATATCAATATTTTTTTCCATTTGTCCTCCTTCTTTTTTTGAAAGAAAGATATTTCTCACATCCTGCTAGTTTATCACTTTTGTCAGATCACCGTGGACAGGATAAGGGTTGCTTTTTAATCGTAAAATATCGTACTTATTTTGCATGTCAATATCAGAAGAACCACTTACACCTTGAGACCCAGGATCACCTTTATCACCTTTATCACCTTTATCACCTTTTGGACCTTGTGGTCCTTGTGGGCCTTGTTGACCTTGTGGACCATGTGGGCCTTGCGAACCTTTTTGACCTTGAGACCCAGAATCACCTTTTAAACCTTTTGGTCCTTGTACACCTTTATCACCTTTATCACCTTTATCACCTTTTGAACCCTGGGGTCCATGAGGACCAATCATACCTTGTGGTCCAGCGGGACCTTTTTCACCCCTCGGTCCATAAGGACATTGTGGTCCTGCTGGGCCTTTGTCACCCTTCGGCCCAGGTCCTCCTGGACTAGGAGGACCTTCTTTTACCTTTTCACTCGTCGTTTGGCTTGTTCCACCTATTTGGCTGTTAATATACCCCATTATATATCTTCATCAAAATTTTTTAAAATTAATTTTTGGGGCTTGTCATAGTAAAAGAAAGAATATTTTTTATCGGTGGCGCGATCTAAAACCTCATGATCCACACCTATCTCGTCTGCAATCCGTTTGTTTTCTCTTGGAAGAAATTTGAAAATACAAAAATGGCTGCAGTTATCACGGGTGTTTTTCGGCACCTTGTAGAAAGTTTGAGTGAGGTAAATAACACAGCAGTTTCTGTGTCGCCCGTTGATAAAATAATTAATGATGCTGTTTTGGTTGCTTTCGCAAACAAGATCATCAAAAACAACTATTTTTTGGTTGTCCG
Organism: Siderastrea siderea; assembly: GCA_964030785.1. Lineage (NCBI taxonomy): Eukaryota > Metazoa > Cnidaria > Anthozoa > Scleractinia > Rhizangiidae > Siderastrea > Siderastrea siderea. The sequence goes on along the minus strand of OZ034967.1, from coordinate 63,923,355 downwards.
CCGGAAGTTCTTCTAGTGGAATGATTTTATCACCATGAGCCTCGATAACTTCATAACCAACCTGGGGGTTGATTTGTTCTGCAAAGTCCTGCAAAAGATTCTGGTATTTGTTCTGGTGCAGGTTTTTTGAAAAGAGGTAATTTTTTTTAAACTCTAACAAAAAATAAATCATGTTCAGTAATATGTTTGTTTTGCCAGAATTACTGGGTCCACAAATTAGCATGCGGAAAACATCTGCTGGCATGCAAGGGTGGCCTTGCTTGTAGTTACTCTTGGAAGAACCTTGGTCAAAATTTACGAACTTCATTTTTTTTTTCGCTTCTATATATTCACGCTGGAAATATGTCAGTAAAAAAATGGCAACAATTGGCTGAAGAAAAAACGGTGTTGGATAAACAAACAGAAGAAATTCACCAAAAATTTAGAATGGATAAAATAAACAAAGAGTTTGGTCAGCTTTCAGGAGAAGAGCTTTTTAAACCAATTACAAAAAGGCTTGATGAAAAGAGCAGCGACAATGTAGAAGAAGAAGAAGAGGAGCAGGAAGTTCCTGATTACACAATGGATGAATTTGACGAAATCAACCCGTTTGGTGATGAATTCAGACCGGATGCACCAACTCCAGCACCATCACCACCAACAACACCCACAACACCTATAGTACCAACATCACAACCACCCCCATATCGAGAATATGATTATCCATTACCACCCTCATCTTTGATGGAAGAAACTGTTATGCCGGGATCTTCCAAAGATGAAACAAAGGAAGAAACATCAAAACGGTTTAGAACTGTAAAAAGTATTCTTGCCAAATATAGAAGTGACCCAACTTGCAAAGTAAAAAGTAAAGAATCTAAATACTATGGATATAATGTGGAACAACTAAAAGCTGAGGAATACAACCTCGAAACCATTAAGGCACATCAAGAACATGCAGAAAAGTTACTTAAAAGGACACAACCTTCACCAAAACAATTACAAGAAAAAAAGGCGACATTGAAACCACCTGAAAAACAAGAAAAAAAAGAGAAAGGCCTCTAACGCCTTTGGAAAAAGCTGTCATGAGCCGAAGACCTTCTTTTGAACTTTCTGACAATGAAGATGACTTCCCTGAACAGGATTGAGAAACTGAAGGAAGTGGCATCGCTGATAAAGCTGAAAAATTGATCGACCAACTTCACTTGAGCTTAGGATCGAAAAAAGCAGGAAACAACTCGATAAAACTTAAAAAACAGGTATCATATCTTCTTGATTCACTTGTTGAACTCGGCACAATTGATAAAAAGGAAAAGAAAAAAATTATTACTAATTATATAAAACAATAATGAGCTTTGATATTCTGCTTGACTCGAGCCTTGCAAAACTAGAAAGAGGTGGAGAACGGAATGTTTCACACGATTTTACAGTGAAGTTTCATCTTCCGATCGAATTGGGTGAAGAAAAGTATAAAGCCGCGCTGAACAGATCACAATGAGTTACTCATGGAATAACATCGATTCTCGTTATGATAACAACAAAATTCGCTGGAAGAAAAAAGCAGAACAAGCGTGGAAGACCTTAACTTTCCCGAATGGAATGTATGATTTCAGAAGAATTAACACTTTTATTCAGCAACACACCGGTAAAGTAGACCCGACAAACAAAGACAGTGATTACATTTTCACTATATATTTCGATATGTCAATTTATAGGGTTGTGACTTTGATACATAACGATTATGAGCTTGACATGTCTCAAGGAAATTTTGGTGAATTGCTTGGTTATGGCAAAAGTACCTTGAGTGGAGATGTTGTCGGAAGAGAAGTTCCAAATATCACAAGAGGGGTTGATTGGGTATATTTGCACTGTGACCTTATCACACGCGACAGAGCAAAAAATGTTTCAAGCGAAGTTATACAGTTTCTCAACATCAGATCTTCGGGTTAGCTATCCATTTCGAAAAGAGCCGCGTCGGCTTGAGTGGCAACCTGTGAATAAAAGTTATATTAATGCAATAAGGGTTTGGGTGACAGATGGAAGAAACAACATTCTGGATCTCAACGGGACAGATATTGCAATTAGCTTAATGATTGAAAAAGAGTAAGGATTTTGTTGGTATAAATATAAAATCATGAATCATCCGAGCGAGTGGGCAAATTTTTTTGACGAAAATACCGGACGTTATCGATATAAACACAAAGGGTCGGGTGTGGTCCCTGACACCCTCATGACCATCGGTAAAGTATTCAAAAATAATGTAAAGAAATTCGTGGCAAAGAAAACTACCGAAAAAGCCACAAAAACAATTGCTGAAAAAGCGGGTCAGAAAGTTGGTGAACTTGCTGTTGAAAAAGGCTCGAAACAAATACGAAAAATACTGCAAGAGCGAAAAAAACAAAAACCGTTGTCTCAGGATGCAAAAAAGAAACTTGCAAATATTTTGCAAAACCGAGTATCAAAAAAATCAGACGCTCTTATGAAATTAAATCGAATTTTGGCAAACGAAATTTAAAAAAGAAAATTTTTTTCTATTAATATAACTCTTGCTAACATGTTCAGAAGTCAACCATACCTCGAGAATACTACATACGTTCAAATTAATTTAGACACCCGCTTTCCTTTCCTGGAAATAACCAATTTCAAACAAAGAGGGGCCACAAATTTACCTTAAGAGACCGGGACAATTTTTATGACTGGTACAACGCTTATTTCCGCGTCGATTTTAAGTTTGAAGCTAAAGCAAACGGAGCCAACATTGGTGCAGACACTGAATCAGCTCTAATCAACGGTTCTTTCTCATTGATCAAAAGTTTGAAACTAAGTTCAGCGGGGAAAAAAAATGTACGAGGCAGACAATATCCACAAAGGTATTTTCACCAAAAATCTGCTTGATTTTTCAGACGATTTTTCGAGAAGCGTGGCAAAAAACCAGTTTTGGTATCTTGACTCTGACGCCACCACAGCGACTGATAATAATGCGACGAATGTCGGAATGCGGGCAAGGGCGCTTCTATCACATGAAGGTGAGATAGTTAAGAAGATTATCCCTTTGAACAGATACTCCTTCTTCGAAGGTCTTTCCGACAGGCTGCTACCGCCGTTACAACTTGAGTTTGAAATTGAACTGCAAAACGACCAAGAAATGATTTTCCAAAACGATGGAACAGCTCGAAGAATTGTTGTCCGTAAATTTGAATTGTGGGTCCCACAATTACATTTAACTGGCAAAGGACAGACCCTGGCCAATGAAAATTTCTTGAAACCAACCCAATGGAAATACCTGAATGAAAATTTGCATAGCAGCGGCTCTCAAAGGGATGCGAATGGTACGTGGTTGATTACACCTGGGGTAAAAGATCCAAAACATGTTTTTGTATTTTTTCAACAAACTCGGAAACAAAACGCTTACACACAAAACCCTTATATCTTTGACACATTTGATATCGATGGTGATGACTCAGCAAGATTGGACACTTGCCGCCTTCAGTGCGGCACAAAATTTTACCCTGAGCTTGATTACGACCATGATTTTAAAATAAGAATTTTGAATGATTTGATCGATTTTTGATTTTTGATCGAATTTTGAGTAGTTGTACCCAATTATCTACTTTGACCTACGAAACACCAAAGAAAGTGTGACAGGTGACTCGAAAAAGCTCGAATTTCATTACAGACTAAATGAAGCCGCTAACGCTCAAGATTATGTGATCTTCGCCTTGGTTTTGAATGAAAAAGAATTCGTGCTGAAGCAAATTGGCAATGAGCTTGTCGCCGTCTAGACAAATGAAAAAAATTCTAAATATAATTTACACACAATGAGCACAACTTATCATCCATATAAAATCGCACTGACTGATGGTCAGAAAAAGAAACTTCAAAAAGCTTATGTTTCGAAGACAGCTGTTACTCTGAGAGTTAAACCAGGCCAAATTGGGCTCGGTGACGAACTTCTTCTCACTGCTACTCAAATCTCGCGACTGAAGAAAACTTCAGCGGCAGGTAAAGGAATGGAAATAAATTTAAGCCAGACCCAGATTCAAAATACTACGCAGCGTGGTGGAAGTTTGTTTTCTGCTATGTTAGGTTTGGCACGACCTTTGATAAAACCAGCCCTTGGAGCATTAGCAAGTGCAGGTTTGAGTTTCGGCGCTGAAAAGGTGCTGAAAAAGATATTCGGAAAGGGTTTTGGACCGAAGGAAATTGAGCTTAATAGACTTGTCCAGCAAATGACTCCTACTCAGAAAAAAGCGGCAGAACAGTATCTTGTTGGGAAAGGTTTAGTAAAAGGAGGCGGCGCACAATACGGCGGCTTCCTTGGTATGTTGGCGTCTATCGGAGTACCTTTAGCCCTTGATTTAGTCCGAAAAATAATCGGAAAAGGTATGCAAACTCAACCACCACCACCACCACGCTCACAACAACGACGAGCACCACCCCTCCCTCCACCTCCTAAAGGTAAAGGAATGCAAATTCAACCTCGGCCTTTTTTCGGAACTTGGGATGATTATTATCACTTAAAAAAAAAACTAAAATTTGAAGATAAACCACTATCCAACATTGACCTGAGAAAATAGTGCAACTTTTTACGAATTCCAATAAAAGGTATTTTTAGCAGAAATGAAACAAAACCTTTGTTTCATTCTCCATGTATTATCAACTTGGATGATTTTGGAAGTTTGGGAACTCATTGGGTATGTTGTTGGCCTGCCAAGGACAAAGGTACTTACGAGTATTTCGATTCATTTGGGCTTCCACCACCTTTGAAATGGGAAAAAGAAATGTCAATGCACGGGATTACGCAGTTTTTCAGAAATGATAAGCAAATTCAATGGGAACAAAGTGTGAGATGTGGTTACTATTGCCTTCTCTTTTTGAATGAAAGAAATAAAGGAACAAGTTTTGCCGATATTTTAAAAATGTTCTCCAACGATTTACTTCAAAACGAGGAAATAGTGAAAAATTATTTTTCTTAAAATATATATACAATGGAAGTGTACTGTGTTAAAGAAAAGCGGCACACGCCCAATGTGCAGGGAAGTGAAAAGGTTGTAATCACAAAGAACAATCGAAAACTCTTAAAAGCAAATTGCGCTAGTTGCGGAATAACAAAAACACGTTTTATGCCTGGAAACTAGGTGAGCCCTCCCGCGCGGAGGGCAGTGGTATTGATATACATGCAGCAATAGGAAAATTTCCGAAACCAAAAAAGGGTTGGACATTACCAGGGCATAATTATACAGGGCCATACAACCCATCTTGAAAAGTAGATAAAATACGATCCAGAAACGGGTGAAATTCTGGAAATATATCAACCACCAACAGGTGCAACAGATGCGATTGCTATGCAACATGATGTTGATTATGATGTTTGTTCCAACCGTGAAAAAAAATACGGTGAAGATCTCAAAAAATGCAAACACAAAGCGGATAAAAAAATGGTGACAGCTCTTGACGCAGTTCCTTACAAACAGAGGCAGTGGGGTCATGCGGCTGCAAGAAATACAATCAATGCTAAACAAAAGTTAGGGTTGGGTTTGAAACAACAAAAAGGGACTGGTGTTTTGGATAAACCGTTGGAAGTAGTAAAATTTGCTGAAACTTTGACAAAAAAAAAATGATTCCTTCCACAAAAACCTGTATTCGATCGGTATTGGAAAGGTGATATTGTGAAAAATGCTTTCACGGGACCAACTGGTGTCACAAGCAAGAAATTTTGGACTCATCCAAAAAAGGGTACTGTCGTGCGTTTGGTGAAAAACCCGAAAACAGGCAACTATAAAAAGGTTGATGAAGAACCTTGATTGATTTTCAACCACCACTTTTCAAACTCCTGTTTTGCGCGCCGCCTGCTTGCTAAGGTTTTAGGAAGGTGATGAGAAATAGATTCCATAATTTCTTTTTTGTTGGGCCAGCATTCAGAAGGTACTATTTCAAAATAATTATACAGAAAACAGGGATAGTTCACTGACTTGCCATTTATCCCTTTAAATTGAGCAATAACGTTGCCAAGAAAATTGAACTCGCTGGAAGAAAACATTTTGTCAATGTTCCATTTTCGAAAAATATTTTTTAAATGAAATTTAGTCATAGGGTTCGCAATGAAAAAATTCTTCCCCGATTTTCTTCTTGTAACTGTTCATCATCATAATCATAATCATATTCAAACACTCTACCACATTTTGCACATGCATGACAGAACTCATTCACCACAGAAAATAATTGCTCCTCGCATGAAGGACAGCGATTAATTTTTTTTGTTGGCAGGCATAAGTATAATTCATTTTTTTTTTTTTTTCAAAAATTCTTGCAATATTTTTTTTGTCGAAATTTTCTCATTTTGCAAACAACCAAACGGGTCGTCCATTTTTTTATTGTGTATGATAAAATGAGCACGTGAATTTTCAATAGATTGTCAAAAATTTATTACAGCCCGCAAGGGTATTGGAAAGGGTTTGCAGCGATTAAGAATTAGCCCAGGCAGCGAAAGTCTCGGAAGATGTGGCTCAAAACTGGTTGATGAAGCAAGCTCTTTGGCAGGTTTATTTACCAGCCCCACGTTACGTTCCAAGACCGAACGTTGATGTTCCTGTTCCAAACAAAGTTCACCAAGCCTATCTTCTGTATCTCCCACACGATCGCCCACCACGCTCCCGCAAAACTTTCAAATATGCCCTCACGGTGGTAGATGTGGCCTCTCAATACAAAGAGGCCGAACCGTTGACCACAAAAGAGGCTAAAGAAGTTGCAGCTGCTCTGGAGCGGATTTATAGTCGTGGTCCTTTGAAGTGGCCGAAACTGCTTCAAGTCGATCCTGGTCGTGAGTTTATGGGCGCTGTGAATCAACTGCTTTCGAAACATAATGTTGAGGTTAGACGTGGTCGTGTGGATATTCACCGTGATCAAGCTATCGTTGAAAGATTCAACCGCACCCTGGCTGAACGACTGTTTGGACACCAATTTGGGGTTGAAATGCGCCTCCCAGACGACAAAAGATCGACTGAATGGGTGGCCCGACTGCCCGCTGTTATTTCAGCTTTGAATAAAGAAGTCACTCGACTGACCAGTCAAAAACTTGTTGATGCCATCAAAGAGAAAACTGTTCCATCCAAATCCTCGACACCTTATTTGAGACCCGTTGGTGTGAACGAAAAAAAAGCTCCCCTCCGGTTTAAGTGTTCGCTATCTTTATCAACCCGGTGAACTTGAAGGTGGTCGACGAAGAGCTACCGACCCAATCTGGTCTTTGAATGTTTACGAAATTGAAAAGATTATGATAAAACCAGACGCACCGGTTATCTATTATTTGTTTGACGGACCAAAACGCTGGTTTGTTTGCGAAGAGCTTTTGGTTGTCCCTCCAGATACACAACTACCACCAGCAATCTAACAATGAAACTCGATCGGTTCTGTGTGAATGCCGTCTTCCAATACCCAGCGTTTGTCGTAGTTAAAGCGCTTAACCCCAACTTCTGCTGTTCGTAAGTGACCATCTGCCCATCCCGCATCCTGAAACCTCTATTAGTTGCTATGTCCTTGCTGCCTTCCAAAGCTTTCTTGAAGCGCTGCCACGTAATCTCGTTTTGCTTCTTCGACACACCTTTTGTGCTGAACTTCCTTTTTTTGCCCTCAGATTCGTCGACGAAATAACATTTTGAGCAGAGTGCAATCATTCTGCTGCCTTCACACTCGAGTTTAAAGAGCCCAGGGGTCCGACTGCTCCACTTGTCCCAAGCTAACCACTCTTGCTTTTTTACCTCAAATTCTGTTTGCAGCTCTGGTTTAACGATGTCTTCCAACTTTTCTGCGCTGATTGCCATGTAATTGCTGTCTGTCTCCATCTGAATCAATTCGAAATCTCTTCTATCAAAATATCTGTCAAGAAAGTCATAATAGAATTCAAGCATTCGAAGTTTAGCCAGCTGATATACAGCTATTCCTACCTGAAATGGTCTTCTGATTGTGATCCGAGGCTTTCGGCTTTCCAGCTCATACGCCTGCCCGATCTCGTCAAGATCACTGAAATATGCACTTCGCAAGGCTCTGTCGACTACCTTCTCGTCTTTGGTGTAAATGGTGTTTGTTTGCCGCTCCAAGGCTTCGATGAGCTTTCCGTACCCACTATTTCCTAACAGTTTGAATACCTCGGCCAGCGGCGCCTTGCTTTTTTCTTTATCTCCAGTTCTACGAGCTTCAGTAACTTGCTCTACAAACCATGTGAATATTTTTGTTGGTTGATAGTCAATCGTTCGATAAACATTTGTGATCACTGCTCCATGCTCAAGATACCATCTAAGTAGAGGAGCGTATAATAATATCTTCTTTGCAGACAATGCTCCCACTAACTTCTTTCCGTCTCCGCGGTTCCGCTTCGTGTGTTTTAGGTAGTCAAGCATATGTTGCGGTACAGCTTCAACAGGGACCTCTTTGTTGTAGAAGAACGGGCACATTTCCTCAAACTTTGGGTGTAAGTGCTCAGGCATCTCTATATCAACTTCTGCAAATCCGAACCATGTTTCTTCTTTGAGCCTTTGTGTTAGTATGGGAGCAGCGGCTTCGTTATTGTAATGCACGACCCTTCCGTTCTCACAAGGCATGTCTCTAAGCATGGTTGACAAATACAAAGCATTGGCGTCGTAACCCACTATATTTTTGCAAAGAAGGGGTTCTGCTATTCGATGAGACTTTATCTTCGTGACTCCAACTTCATGGCATCTTGTGAAAACAAGGCTCGGTCCCCCGACAACAGCTTCTTTCAACATCTCATACGCTTCTTTGCATGGGCTGTAAAGATCCGCGCCCCTCTCAACACATCCGCGGAGTAAGTAATGTAAACTAACACCTGGGATACTGACAGCATCTTTCAAAATATCGATTCCTTTATCAGTGTAGAAAGCACGCATCTTTTCTAGAGCCTCGAGGCCAGGAGCTACATCGAGATTATTGTAGTAACGCAGCCAGTCTGCGAAGGTACACATCCCCTTTTCTTTGAACAGACGCTGGCACCCATCCCATTCATCCCGCGTGAGAACATAACCGCCCTTCAGCTTCGAATACCAATCCTCATATTTCGGAAGTCCGCGAAAATCAAGTTTTTCAGGTGTGTCAAACCATTCATATGGAAACCACGATTTTACAGTTTCGCATTCGTAAGCTTTCACCCATTTCTCATAACTTGTACCCGGACCTAAGTAGTTTATGATGTCGAGAAAGCGAAAGTTTTTAGTCAAAATGAACATAATTTTGTTTCCATTTTTTGCAACTCTTACTTTACCAGTTGTATCAGATAAACGTTCCGCGAAATGTTCTCTGATAAGATTCAAATCATATCGCCCGGAGTAATAAACCCAAGAACTGGCACCTGATTACACCATTCTTCTATTTTGAGGCGCTGTGCTTTTGTAAGCATATTCATATCTTCAGGTATGAACGCTGCTCTTACTTGGTCCCGAATGTTTTTCCCACGCCTCTCAAGTTCTTCCATAAACTTATGAACCAAATTCGCAGGATCTTTTTCACAGATGTGGGTAGGTTCTCTTTCTAAAGTGTCACCTATGCTAACAGAAATTGGAACGTGTGTGTTTTCGATAGTTAACATGCCTGTAGGTTTCTTTCTCTGATTTTTATCTCCGTATGCTTCAAAGTCATATAATATAGCGTATGGATAACTTTGTATTTGAGTCTTTGGTAACTTTATATTTATATCTCCTACTTCACAAGACCATACCTCGATTACATGGTAGCCAGCAGCTCGAAGCTTTTGTGTACGTTCAACAGTTGCTTTAAATCTATCTTCTCTTGTTTGGTCATGATGAGTAATAATTCTATTTCGATCATGAGGGTAACATTTTCGACATCCATGCCAATGACATCCATGATATTGAAAAACAGTCTTTGTTTCATGGTTATAACCGTCTACAGGTGCACGCTCAACCCATCTTTCACCTCCATGTCCGCAGGCAGCGTGGTTAATGTGAATTTTACGAAGTGCTGCTTCTTGTTCAAGCCAGCGAAGAGATTCTGGAGAAGATGAATGTTTTGGATAAAAAGCTTTCTCAAAAGCTGTTTGTGGTAATTCAACTTTTTCGGCCGGACATTCAATCACCGTCTTCCCTTGCGCACATGTTTGGATATGCCGTTGAAGATTGCAAGCTTGAGTAAATCTTGAACGGCAATGAACACATGCATAAATTTTTGCAAGCTTCGAAATATCTTTTATAATGAAAGCATGCCCTTCGTAAATTCCAATTGTCAAAATATTTGTTAACTTGGCTGGTGGTTTCCTTCTAAGATGCCATACCACTTCACCATCCTCCATACGTTCAGGCTCATATACACGAATACCCAACCAATCTTTGAAAATTTGTTTTTCATTAAGATGTTTTTCAACCTCCTCAAATTCATCTAAACATGTTTTCCGGCAATCTTGTGGAGTAGCTATGAGGTTAAAGAAACTCTTAGCAAGTTCCCATGCTGCCGTTGTACTTCGATCTGGTCTTGAACCTCGGTGTACCGCAATACAGCGCCAAAGACATAAATTATCTTGGTAAGTATCAAAAGCAATCATTGGACCCGCACGCCCACGCGCACAATCACGCAGCCATTGTGGTAAGAGACCTGTACCTAAAGTGGTTGACGATCAAGTACAACCTTTATATCAACATTGAAGTGGTTTTCAAACACCCATGTCGTGTCCGGTCTTTTTATGTTGTCAGGGTCCAGGCGTACCTTCTCCCGCTCACTCAACCATTTCTCCGCCTCAGAAAAACGTTCAAACCAAGGCGAGCCAATGTTAGTGTACATCACCATTGACGAATCGTCTTCAATGTTGCGTAGCTGATATGAAAAAATATGTCTAGCGTAGAAAGATGTTTTAACTTTCTCTCGTATTTTTGTCATAAAATTAGGTGTAAGATCTCTTTCAAGTCCTCGAATAAAGCGCCATCGAATGAAACGGCGCCCTCTTACCTCTTCTCCCTCATATTCGGTGTTATCATATAAATCAAGGATTTCATTCTGATATTTTGTAACATTTCGGATATTTTCTCGAGAAATTGGATCAAACTTAATCAAAATTTCTTGTGTTTTTCTCCTCCTTCTACGAGGAGGGGCGGTCGGTTGAAAAGGTTCAGGAAGTAAGGGTTTATCTAAACTCTTCTCCACTTTCTCAGAAATAGGTTCATCCCATATATTCTGAATAGTTTTTGGAACAGCAGGAGCGTCCTCTGCAAGTAATTGCTCTAAAGCTTGTAACGTTGCTGGATCAAATTCTTTCAAAAGTTCTTCAATGTTTATGTTAAGCATAGACATTACAACTTGGGTATAACAAAGATGTGTATTTCTCTAACTGGAAAAATTTTTTTGTAATTCAATAGTTAAAATAAATTTTAAAATATTATCAGATGTTTTATTTTTTTTCTTGAATAACAATATTAATTGGTGATCGAATGTTGAGATCTGATCCCAATGCAATTTTCGTTATTACTGACACAGATAATATAAACAATTCTGTATAAGAAAGATATTGGAGCATCAGATGAGTGTTTGCTTCAATAAGTACTAAAAATGTGTGAAAGTTAGTAATAACTGTTGGTCCATAAACATAACAGCTCAACAAACCAAAAGCAGACCAAATAAATAGATTTATAGTGAAGAGACTAAGACGACAACTTGCCATTGTGTTATTTTCAATATATGTAATTCTTCAAATGTTTGTAAATTATCTCACGTTTTTCTTCTTTTTTATGCTGGGTGGTTTATTTCGGTTATTAAGTAGTATATCATGAATTAAATGAATACTACCTGTTCTCAGCGGTTTATTTTCGAATTTTAAACCCCCACATAATAAACAAGCGAGCAAAGGGAGCTTGTTTATTATGTAGGGGGGTTTAAAATTCGAAAATAAACCGCTGAGAACAGGTGGTATTCATTTAATTCATGATATACTACTTATTGCATTGCATTGTATTGTAAATAGGCACCTTACGTCCGTAGACAGCGTTCATAGAAACTGCTTTCCACATGTATATCAATAACTTTAGAAATATTATAATTATAGCGATCATCTTTAGTAAAGTGTTGCATTCATTCACTGTGATAAGCTCTGATTAGCTCTATTCCAATGATTAAAATTACGCTCTGAAATTTGATTCATTATCATTATTATTACTAGCCGAGATTCTGGGAAATTCTGGGAAATTCTGTTGAAATGTTCCCTTTTCTTTACCTTAAGCTGCTCCAATAAGCAAGAATCTCCGGCAGACCTTTACGGAAAATCTACTCAGCACATACAGAGAACTGGAGCGATCGTTCATGAAGCACCTTTATGAACTTCACAAAGCCTTCGCTTTCCGTACATTATGGGAAAGTTATAATCCGCTGGCCTCGTTCCGACGGCTGGCAACTGAAAGTGCGCGCGGAACTGGACGACTTAATGGAGCTATTCAACTGACAGGCGAGCTTCGAAAAATAAACCGAATCAAAAATAAAGCTATAAGGTGCTTCACTGATGTCAAATACACCACCGACTCCCAGAAGTGGAGCTTTGACAGTGTTAAAGACAAAGCGGTGAGCTTTATTAAATGGTTAGGGGAAGCTGTTTTATTATAGTTCGTTTATAAAGACTAGGAAGGTTTGATCACACACGTAGAATCGGTACGAATAGTGTTAAAAACACGATTTTTTTTCAAGTGAAATCATGCTTTCAAGAGAAACAAATGAAAATAGCCGGAAAAAATATATTTCTCTTACATACAAAATACATTTTTCTTACCAACAGATTTTTGACCAAATTCATTCGAATGGAGCAGCGACATTCACTATCAACATTAAACAGAGCCGTGGGAGCTACAACGTGCGAATGTCAAAGGTAAATTTTAACTTATATTTTCCGTCTAGAGACTTAAAGACAGAATCCCATCACCTAGTGAAGAGTTTTTTTAATATGTAACTGTTTACATTTTTTCTTTGTTAGATGTATGTTGAGCTCTTTGGAACTGTGAAACAGCCTGACAGTGTACCTGACAAAGTTCATCTTCAAGTCCGCCATCTTAGTGGTTCCTTTTTTCGCGCTGGCGACAACACCATAAAGAAATACATTCAATCTCTCGGACCGAGGTCAATGAAGTTTGACCGACAAACCATCACTAATAGCCAAAAGTGTCGAGAGAAGAAACAAAGGGGAGAAAATCCTGGTAAGAAGGTGTTCAAACGGCACCTAGCTTTCATGCAGGTTACTTAAGGTGTTTCGATACAGTTTTTTGGGAACCATACCTAACTTTTTGAATTGGCTCTTAGACAGTCTTCTCCTTGCCAGATCATCGTGAAATTTGCAATACTTGTTGGTTTAGGATTGAACTTTAGGGTAGCTTACATTTTGTGAAAATCGATATTTCCATGACAACGATAAACAAAAATCCTCGAAAACAGTAAAATTCAAATTTTGTGCAATCTAGATTTCACTTTGAAAAGCAAATACCGACATCTTAAAGTGTGGTGTATGGCAGACAGAATATACAGGAACAAAAAATTCTTTATGTTTGTTTTGAAGTAAATCGCAAAAACATTTTCAACCTTAGTTTTTGCATAGTAATAGTAAATGCACCGAAAAATAATCAATGCTTTGATGAAATGGCTAGAAAATACTGTTAAAATGTGTCTTTTACTTACTATTTTACGCCTACAAAATTTTGTTGAAAGTGGTGCTCGCGATCTCGAGAACGAATTGCTTTTCTAAGATCATTCGCGTAATAATTTTGTGGTAATTTTTGAATTTGAGCACTTCTGCGAAAATCTTAAGAACGGCTCGATAGATTTTTTTAAAACATTAAACACACGTGCTTCACGATGTGACCCATTTTAGTATAGAGTCTTATTAACATTGATTCACTGGAACACTTTTAGAGTTATCGTTAAAGAGAACGTATGAACCGACGGAAAAGCGTGCGTTACAAATTCACCCGTTGGCAAGTAAATGCTCATATATTCAAAGTAATGCGTAATTCATTGCTTCGTGATTTTTATCCGGTTTGTTCTTTGTTCTTTGTCCCTGTAGATTACAACGAAAAGTAAAAATCACGGAGGAATGCATTGCACATTACTTTGAATATATTAGCATTTACTTGCCAACGGTGAATATGTAACGCAAGCTTTTCCGTCGGTTCATACGTTCTCTTTAACGTTAAATCTAACAGTGTTCCAGTGAATCAATGTTAATAAGACTCAATGCTAAAACTGGTCACATCTTCAAGCACGCGTATTTAATGTTTTAAAAAAATCTATGGAGCCGTTCTTAAGATTTTCGCAAAAGGGCTCAAATTCAAAAATTACCACAAAATTATTACGCGAATGATTTTAGAAAAACAATTCGTTCTCAAGAACGCGAACACCACTTTCAACAAAACTTTCTAGGCGTAAAATATTAGGTAAAAGATACATTTTAACAGTATTTTCTAGCCATTTCATCAAAGCATTGATTATTTTTCGGTGCATTTGTTACTATGCAAAAATTAAGGTTGAAAATGTTTTTGCGATTTACTTCAAAACAAACATACAGAAGTTTTTGCTCTTGTATATTTTGTTTGCCATACACCATAGTTTAAGATGTTGGTATTTGCTTTTCAAAGTGAAATCTGAATCGCACAAAATTTGAATTTTACTGTTTTTAAGGATTTTTGTTTATCGTTGTCATGGAAAAATCGATTTTCACAAAATGTAAACCACACTAAAGTTCAATCCAAAACCAACAAGTATTGCAAATTTCACGTTGATCTGACAAGGAGAAGACTGCCTAAGAGCCGATTAAAAAAGTTAGGTATGGTCCCAAAAAACTGTATCGAAACACCTTAAAATACATGGGAAGTCTGTGCAATTTCTAGTCCATGTATGAAGTAAGTAGCTGGCCTGCCCGCCCTTTGCCCCCACACACGCACGCAATAAAACGACAAATTACTATGTTTGTTCTCGTTGTTGTCATCAGGGACTTATTGCATCTCTAGAAACGATCAGCGTTGGCAGTCAATGTGCACCGACCCAATGACCGGGGGAGGAGATTCCCTGTTGGGAGCTGATGAATGCATAAGTCCATTCGGTACTTACGAGCTGAAGATACCAGTGGATGGAAGCCTGGCATGCGATGCCTCTACGATAACAAGCGCCAACTGCAAAGACCTGGACGTAAGATAAATGTTTTGTGCACTCCAAGATTGGAGGCTTTCTGACCCTCTAAACAGGATTGACACTAACAACATTTCAATTTTTTTTCTATCACAACAATTGCCTCGTTTTCTTTGTACTTTTATAATAGTGTTACAAAAGAAACACATATTCCCTTTTTTGTTGTGTGCATGGTGTTCTACACCCAACTGTAACGTCTACTTTTTATAAAATCATTTTTATACGTAGTGCATTCACCATTTTGGTTGCACACTGATGTTAAAAGCAAATTACAGAAGTAACATTTATATTATATGTCCTAAATTTTGGCGTTCTCTCATTGGTCGAAATCGATCACGTGACACGATAGTGTCTCTCCTCAGCGGGCGCGTATCAGCCCACAGTGCCCGTTTTTGGCAATTTTCCCTCACGATTTATCGCTGCACATTAAAGCAATGTCTCAGGCCCTATGTGTGATGGGTTCCCTGGGAAACTTCATATAAGCCCTCGAACTGCGTTTTCGGGCTATTACTTCTTGTGAACATCACATTTCCTGAAGCAACCTAACACGTGATAGTGCCTTGGACAGAAGTACTCTATTCTTTAAATAACAGGTCGCAAAAACCTTGATAGATTATCATAAAATATGCTCTTAGAATTTAAAAGAGGTTTGGAATGTGGTCGGACATTTCTGAAAGGTTTACAAAAATTGAAATGAAAACTTTCGACTTTGACATCCTCCTTGGGGCTTGTCTAGTTCTTACTTGCAGTCAGATGATAGAAATATACAGCTTAACTGCCGCTGTGGATTTTGTAGCTCGCAATTTTAGTACGGGTGGGTTACGTGATCAATAGCCCCAACGGAATTAGTCGCCTTTTTTCTTTCAATACTCTTTACGATATTTCTCTCATTTTTCAATATCTTTCCTCACAGCTGACTAAATTCACTAAGATGAACGTTTGGACGTATGTTTACTACTGGCCCAACCGCTACCCCACAGGACCAAACGACCCCATATGTCCCAGAGGAATCACCAGACTGAATCAAACAGCTCCTATCACTCAATGGTGACCAGTCTCCGCTGTCCCAATGAACATTGAGCTAGACTATGCATCATTTCATTTACTTTCATTTGCTTGATTTAATACCTTAACTTCTGCATGGGATATCTGCTGGGTCTCCACTGTAGTAATTGGAAGGAAATAATCAGATAAAGGCAGTGACAATAATAAGCTCTAAAACAGCCTGTACTTAACTCCATTCGGTTGATGTGGACATTTTTAACGGTGTGAGTGTTTCTTCTCTCCCGACATTCGTTTTTTAGGGAGAAACGGGTGAGGTAAGCTGGAAGATGGCAATGGAGTACCTTACATCGCCTGAAATAAATGTCAGCTGCAACTAGTACACTTAAAGATGCCTTTCTAAATGACAAGGATTAAATATGGATTAAGGACTTTATTTAAGGGCCGAGGTATCAGGTTGTATTTTAAAGGTAATTAGGAACAGGAGGATCAATTACAATTTGTTAAACGCTACATAGATGCAATATCACTCTTCGGCGAAAGAAATAAAATTTCAATGAGTATTAAGGCCTAACTCGTTTTTAATATTATTTTTATCATTATCTTTATCATTATTAATCTAATAGGCGGGCCTTTATTGCCTGATAACAAAAGTAATTTTGGAGCATTTTGATGAAATGTTATATGTTTGACGGTAATCAACCTCGCTTAAAACCATCCAACATCGCCTGCTTTCAACAATTTGGCCTTTATCCTTATACTTGCACTTAGTTAAACTTCTACCAATGAAATTTACTGCATTGTTAGCTGCACGTAGGTAACTGCAAAAATTGATAATACAAATATGAGACCAAAAATAAATATGTAGCTTAAAGACCTTCGCGCTTATTGTTTGTGCGCAGCCTTACTGCGCACGTAATTCTACAATGCCATGCCACGTCATGCATCGAGCGCGCGCGTTGAGTAAAAAATATAGAGAAATGCAATGGTGGTGGGTATTTTTGTATCTATAAACGTGCTTAACTCTCTTAAATGCATCGTGACCCCATTCTTTTTTTCGATAAATCACTTCATCATCCTTTACTGGTTCTCGGCATTTTGTCCAAAAACAAAAAACAAAATTCTGAACGTGAGAAGTTTTAATTTATTGCTATTTCTACTCAAATACGATCGAATTTTCCTACGAATGCAGGTATCTATGACTTACAATTATCCTTCTGTGAGGCTAATTTTACCTCAAGAAAAGGCAAGAACGTCATGCTAGCCCACATATAAGGCACTAATAACATTACAATCCTATATGAATATATACACCAACTGATTAATGCACCTACCTCCACTAACACACACTTTCCTTCACTTGTACTCACTTTTCTTCATTTGTACTCACTTTCCTTCATTTGTACTCAATTCCCTTCACTTGTACTCACTTACCTTCACATTAGTGCCTTATATGTGGGCTAGCATGACGTTCATGCCTTATATGTGGGCTACCATGACGTTCTGGCCAAAGAAAAGATATTACCTGCAAAAATGTACTAAATAGGCCTATTTGCGATGAAATAAATAAATCGGCATTATCTAGAGTCCTCCACGTAACTTATCTTATTCCTTGTAGCAAGAAAGCCGATTTCGCCTTACATAACCAAACCGTCTAAAAACACAACAATTCCAATACGCTTATCTCCGAAACAAGCACGGTGACCTCCCAATTTTCTTTTGCTTTTCTGACATGAGTTGGTCATTATCTAAGTGCAGCAAAAGTATGGAAAAATCTGAACGGGGGAAGATTTTGGGCGCAAACGTCCTTAATACGGAAATTTCGGTGTATTTCGGGATGCGGCAAGGGTGCTCTGAAAATGCAACTTGCAGGGTGCAGGGTCATGGGAAGCGAAAAAAAAACAAAATAATAATAATAATAATAATAATAATAAAAGCAGACGAAATAAACAGAAAAATAACAAGAAAATTGTTCAATACAAACAAAACTACAAGTAAAAAGTGCTAGAATGGAATATTTGACTCTCATGGGTAAAAAAAACTGATCCATCAATCAATAACGAGAAACTTCTATCATTGCAATGATGGGGGAGCGCCGTTTTTTTGCGTAAGTTTATTTTGACTGCATTGCTGACTTTAGTTTGTTTGGCATAAAATTACTTCTGTGTGTTACGCCAGCAGTTATAAATTCATGCAACCTAAATGCAACTGAACGGTGTATCAAGCGAACGGAGCCTATTTAGGACCTCCCAAGATATTGATTTAACGCAAGAGAATAAAATCGTGCACTGTTTTCTGCTCGTTGAATTAAGACTTAGGGCTTGCGGAAATTGTTCTCGTCAATTTGCAATCTTCGCATCTTTAATCTTCTAATCTTGGCATCGGTACAATCTTAGCAACACTGCAGCTAGAGTTATTAAACTGCGTGCTCAGCCACGTGCTCAGATCTTTCCTGCAATTTTTGTTTTGAAAGTCATGTCAACTACCGTCCCATTTCGTTTCAATTTCACAAAAGTCCCCACCTATAATGTTCTTTGCTTAGACTATTACCAAATATATGGAGCACTGTTCACTGTGCCAATGTGTGAAACTGTAAGCAGCAAAACTGCGGAACCTGCAGAGCTTGTAATGAAAAGTCCAAGTAACTGACTTTCCTTTTTGGGAGGATTTCAGTTATGTTATTCCCTGGATAAATAAAATTTAAGTGAACTATTTAAGCGATTCTGGGACAGTCTTTTTTGACGTAGTTTCATTTTATTTCATTTTTGATGCATTGCTAACTTCAGTTTGTTTGGCATAAAATTACTTCTGTGTTTTCACGTATAGCGATATTTATTTCAGCAGCTATAAAACTCATGCAACCGGAATGCAACTGAATGGTACATCAAGCGATCGGAGACAATTAGAGTTAGCAGTTCCTAAGGCGTTGATAAATCGTGCACACTGGTTTGAATTAAAACTTGGGCTTGCAGAAATTGTTCCCGTAAATTTTCAATCTTCGCATCGTCATCGGTACAATTTTAGCAGCTTCAATCTTCGAATTTTGGTATCGGTACGATCTCTGTAACACTGCAGCGAGAGTTTTTAAACTGCATGTACGGAACAAGCAACGTGCGCAGGTCTTTGCTGCAATGTTTGTTTTGAAAGTCACGACATCCATTTTGTTTCAAAGTCCCAACAGTCCCCATCTATAATATCCTTTGGCCAGCCTATTATCGAATGTATACACCACTGTTCACTATGCTAATCTCTTGAACTGTAGACAGCGGAACTGCGGGAACCTGCAGAGCTTGCCATGAAACGTTGAAGTACTTCCCTGGCTACAAAATCTGTCTTTAATGTACTAATACTATTGAAGTGATTCTTTTCCAAAAGCATTTTTTTCCGAAATTATTTTGCATTAAAGCGGCCTTCAAACGTCAATCTAATGTTGGCCAACTCGTGTTGGCAAACTCAAATTGGTGTTGTAGTGAACAACACAACAACAAGTTGGCAAACTTTTGGCGACAAATAGAACTTTTCTCTTCGCGCCATCTTTTTCCCATCAGATTGCCAACATGTTGTTCTGTCGTTCACACACACACCACCACGAATTGGCCAACATTAAGTTGACGTGTGAAGGCCGCTTAATTGTCGCTTAATCTCACTTTGAAATCATTCGCGTAACCTGGTATCGGCTATTCCTGTCACGCAAGAACCACACAAAGTGCTGTTACTTGAAAGAAACAATATCTTCTTAATGGGGTGTTCCGAAAACCAGGGGTCGGGGTGTGGGGTGCGGGTTGCGGGTTGCGGACTGCGGACTGCGGACTGCGGACTGCGGACTGCGGACTGCGGACTGCGGACTGCGGGGTCAAAAACACCAAAAAAATAAAAATAATAACAAAAGGGACAAAATAAAAGGAAACTAGCTTAATACATACAAAAATACAATTTAAATGTACAAATAAAATATACAAATAAAGAGAACATTGAATATTTGCATCTCGCGGGAACCAATTCCAGCACGAGAATAAAATTGTGCGCTATACATTCGATAATAGACTGACCTAAAGGATATTATAGATGGGGACTGTTGGGACTTTGAAACAAAATGGGATGTCGTGACTTTTAAAACAAACATTACAGCAAAGAGCTGAGCACTTGTTCTGTGTGTTCTGTACATGCAGGTTTTAAAAATAACACTCGTTGCTGTGTTGCAGAGATTGTGTCGATGCCAAAATTCAAGAATCCAAGATTGTATTGACGCTAAGATCAAGGAAAACAATTGACGATGCAAAAATTGCAAATTTACGGGAACAATTCCGCAACCAGACTTGCACTATCTTATTATCGTGTGTGAAATCAACATGTTAGGAGCTGCTAACTCTATTGGCTCCGATCACTCGATATACCGTTCAGTTGCATTTTGGTTCCAAAAACACAAGTAATTTGTCCCAAAGAATCTGAAATGAACAATCGGCTGTCCATTTCCAGTCATAGACATAGCTGCTTACTGACGGACCATTTGCTGTTTGAATGGGGCTGGGGGCGGGCGGGCGGTCGTCGGGCACATAAGAAAACAAAATTCCTACGCAGCTTCTGCAGAATAAAAATCGTGCATAGCGGAACAAAGCAAAGAAATACGTCGCAAGCTAGTGAAATAAAACTCATACAAAGCTTTTAGCTGTGAAAACAAATTCCTGCAGAAAAAAAATTGCCCATCCCCATCCCCAAATTTCCCTTACTGGCACTGGCATCTCCTACGCAATGAAATAAGAGCAAGGAATTTCATATCCTTGCGTGAACTCAACATCGTGCGAACTGCTAACTCTGATTGGCTCGGATCACTCGACATACGGTTCTGCTGCGTTTTGTTTTGCTCACAAAAGCGGTGAAAATGCACCAGAAATGAAATTTAAAAAAAAGGAAAGAGAGAGTGAAGAAAGTGTTCCACAGAGACCTCACTATTATTACAAATGAAAAAATTTCTCGTTAATATTAGTTCTCGCTCTATTTTGTACATTCTCTTGTATTTTTAATTGTACTTTTGTATCCATTTAGCTATTTTCTTTTGTTTTTCTATTTATTTTGTTTTTTTTATTCTCATTGTTATTTTTGTACTTTTTTTGGGTTTTTGTTGACCCCACACCTCCGCACCCCGAACCCACGTTTCGGAACATCCCCCTAAAAGATGTATTTTCTAGAACAGAACTTTCTGGGGAACTTCTACCATCACTTTATAGGGCTTCACGCCCTAACATCAATATGAGTCTTCTCAGGTCACAATACTTAATGATTAACTAGCTTCTTAATTCAGAAAAAGTGATGTTATACGGTAACAACGATAACTCACTAATATACGGTTGGAAAAGTATTGAACCAACTCTAACATGTATATAAATGTCATGACTGTGCAATGAACTTCAAAAATTAGCCAGTTTTCCTTCATACGAATTTTTTTTCGTAGAACTTCAGCTAACAGGAAATAATTATTAGACAAAGAGTCAATTAATGAGACGTATTGCAAACCTGTATACCCTTTTTTAGGTTTATTGCACCGAAGAAACAGTACTTTAATACTGATGAAAATTCAGAACAATAGGATAAAATGCTAGGGAGATATCTTTGTTAAGAGTTCCTTTATTCCAGGAAATTCTGTTATTCGAGAAAAACGGTCTTAAAGATAAAGGAATGAATTCTCGACAGTAATTATATTCGTCGTAATTTAATATTGATGAAAATTTCTGAACAATAGGTTAAAATGCTAGCGAGATATCTTTGTTAAGAGTTCCTCTATTCCAGGAAATTCTGTTATTCGAGAAAAACGGTCTTAAGGATAAAGAAATGGATTCTCGACACTAATTCGTCCTTATTGCCCTAAAACTATTGTCAAATGAAATTTGTCACATTGAAATCGAAGTTGAATGACTTTCCTCTTCGGATAAACATGTTTTCTGTAAGAACTAAGACTTGTCTTGCCAATAAAAACGCAGACACCAAAAATCTCTTTTCTTCTCTGGCAGGTGTTTCTCTAAAAGAACACTGACGTCAGTTTGTGCAGGGAAGCATGGGGAGGGGAGATTTTACTTTTAGAACGTCATTTTTTCGTATTCAGTAAATGTAAACATATGGTTGTTATGGCCGTTGCTATGGAAAAAATCCGTACTGCTGTTCAGATTTCATCAGTTTCACCGAATTAATGCTGGAAATCAAGTGAAATACTTTCACGGTAGTATTTGCAAGTGACTAAAGGCTACAATTTTTGCCGATTTAAAAACAAATGACTTTTGCGACCTAAACCTCAAATCCTAGGGTACCATTCCACCTTAAGTTACTCAGAATATTGCATCAGTGAGGACGACTCTCGCGGGGAGCAAATATGTAGTGGCCCACTGAACAAGCTTGGAAGTTTCAGAAAAGACAACCGATTGGGGTGGTACTTACTAGTTGAAGATACCCTAGGACGAAAACTTGGAATGTGAAGACCTCAGGCTTGCAACTTGAATGTGATGACACAGGCTTACAAATAAGGCGTCCTATTTCAGTTCCGCTTTAGCTGAAAATCCTTATCCACTCGTCCTGCCTACCAGTAAGAATTTTTTGCAAAAGAGAACAGTACAATTTTTACATAAGGAAAGTGGAACGGGAAGAGGATGTACCATTTGACAAAAAAACGCTTTCCATTTGTATGGAAACACTAGTGTGGGTTTTTTGCCAAATGGAACAGTACTACTTTTCCACGAACAAATTGTGTATTCCATCAAGGAGCATAGTACCAGTGTGTCATGACGCAAATGTTGCGAAGAGGAATACCTGTTGTTCCTTTTTTTTCCCCCCAAAAAAAAATTAGTATAAAGGACCGCTCTTTTTGATTTCCCGCACATAATGACAGTTTTTTTTCCATGCAAATGGGAAGCTGTCTTGGTTTCCCGCAATTTATTGCTTTATTAGAATATGAAAAGAAATCCTAGGTAAATCGTTTGAAGTGATACACAGGGCCTCGAGTTCAACCCTTTTTTGTCGAAAAAATGGCTTTCGCATTGTAAACAATGGCGTGACACCGCTAGTCACAGAGACTTATTATACGATAGCCAAAAGAAACACCAGAAAAAATTTGCAGGTTGAATTTCGCTAAAGAGGCATTTCTTATCTTTTGGCTCATTTCCTCTTGCTTCCCTTTCTCATTTCCCGATACTTTTATTAAAGGAGAAGGTCACTCCAGAAACGGTGCATTTTTGAAATCGCCAATAAAAAGATAACACTAAGTTGAGTTACTGACCGTGGTTTTAGCTTCTGAAGTGCATCCAATCCTACTGAACAATGAGACCAGCGGTCGTTTTTCGTGGGCTCTTTTTTCAGAGCCCACGTTACCGACCGATGGTCTCGCTGTACAATTTAATGTCATGGACAAGCGGCCAAGCTGCTAAGTACGATTCAAAGTGGCGGCGCGCATTATTGAATTTGGCCCTCTTTGGAGAGGAATTTCAGTGGGATCGGATGCTCTTTAGAAGCTAAAACCACGGTCAGTAATTCAACTTAGTGTTATCTTTTTATTGGCGATTTAAAAAAAAACCGTTTCTGGAGTGACCTTCTCCTTTAAAGTATATGTTTGTTTGGTGACGGCGAGTTTGAGAAATTTACATAATCGGGATCGTCATTAACCTGTGCTAAAAAGAAACTGCATGCCTCTCTCAATCAAAAGCGAACATTCGGAAATGAATACAATTTACCAGAAGTAAATGTATATATTTTTTTATTTAGTTGTTTGCTACACTAAGCAGAAACCAGTGTCTTAGCAATAAAAGTCAAGAAGAAGTAATTCTGGCACATTTTCTTAGGCATTTCAAAAGCTTGCGTAACGCAAAGTTAACACATTTATTCAGAATGGAACTGGCACTAGTAATGCTTGCACTAAATGGCAATTTGGTCTGTCGTGCGTTTATCATGTGGGCGACCACAAGGGGGCTCATTCGCAGTAACAGGATAATTGAAGCAAAGCAGCCATAGTAATATTGTTTCTGTATTCTCCTGTGAGAGAAAGTCAAAGCAACAGACCTGCCCGCAGACCAGAAGGCATTAGGGATTCGTCGAACGTTTCGTGTGCATGTGCCGTAAATTAAGAACTTGAATCACACCTTACCAGGAGCTATTGCTTCGGTATATTTTCCTACACATCGTAGACGAGAAAGATAGCATTTTACTTTTCCGCTAGTATCCTCAAACCATCTCCATTATTGCAGCTTAAAAGAAGTACTGTTCGCAGCCTAAACCCATCTCTTAAGGTTACTCCGGACCTTCGCGGGTGTCCTCTGAGAAAAAAAAATTCGTATGCGCGCCATTTTAAGGGAAAACACGGCAAACTATATATCGTTGGAAAGGCTAATGAATTTAGATTTCGGAAAAAAAAAATGAATTGCTGATGTCTTCAAATGCGCAAAGGAAAATCGCAAACAACCTCGAAAATGATCATGTGTCCTTCAATTGAATTAATAGGGTATCAAATCCAAGTGCATTAGCAAAATAACTGCACAGTGTTAATCACAAAGGATCAATCAACAAAAGTGTGTGAGCATTTTTCGATATTCTGACTGGTTATTTTTAATTAATCTGTCAAGTTCGAGCAGCATAAGAATACGCGTTGCGCATTGCATTAAAGATCGCCAAGGGTGAAATATTAATAATTTCAAAAATCCCCGACACCCTTTGGTTTCACGACATTTAAGGAATGTTCAGGCTAAATCTCACAGAAATCCGCCGAATTTTGATACCCTATTAATTCAATTATCTGATTGAAGGACACATGGTCATTTTCGCGGTCATTTTTGCAATTTACGTTTGTGGAGTTTAAAAGAAAACCGGCATTTAATACTTTTTCCGACACCTATGTTTACTTACCTTTCCAACGATATATAGTTTGTTGTGTTTTCCTTTAAAATAGCGCGCATACGAATATTTTTTCCGCAGGACACGGAAGGACACCCACGAAGGTCCGGAGTAACTTATTAATAAGCTCCTCAGGCTTAGCTTACCTTGTTGGTAGGCTCGAAATGGACCGCGTGCACAGGCTCCTCTCTGACCTATCAAATAATCACCGTGCAAAGCAATAGCTCGGCCCATGTGAGGTAATCCAAGAGAGCCTTGGATTCTGGATTCCACGCTGTGGATTCTGATTCCACCTCCGTGGATTCCGGATTCCACTTCCATGGATTCTGGATTCCACGTCCGTGGATTCCGGGATACAAAAGTGGCTGGATTCCAGATTCTGTTTTCCAACGTTTTCTTTGTACTTTGTTTTCCAAACGACATGACTCCAATAACAGATTTGCTAATAAATGGTAAAAACAAAGATAAGATTTCTTTTTTACCAGAAAATTAAAGAAGCTCGGTTTCTCTAAAATATTATAAGTACAATCTATACAGCATCAAGAGTGATAAAATATACTTCTTTGCCTTACCCATGAAGACTGTTAATACGAGACTTTTTAGAAGTCCACTGATTCCACATCTTTGAACAAATACTGACGAGGTGGGACTATTGTTATTCTAAAATTAGTGCTTTTTAAGTCCAAACAATTGTTAGATTGCCGCACGGAAATGTAAAAATTCAGTTACAAATTCACAATAAATAGCGGGAAATAATATATTTATCTTTTACTAAAATTAAGTATAGGTCTGTAATATGTCAAAATATTAAAAACAAGAACAGGAACACTGATCATGATACAGAAATAAATCTGATGAAATTTAAATATCGCTATCTTTGAATCGCTGGTTTTTGATGCCAAAAGATAGACTATTTCTGACTACAAATTCTATCACTTTCGGGACGAATGTTTAAATGGAAGGCAATGGGCCAACTATCTTACCGAATCTTAAACTGTTAAATTGCACCATACCGAAAGTAACCTGTTCCAGGCGTTCAGATAGTGCGAAGTAGCGCGAAGAGTAGAAGCGACGAAAATGCAGGGGGGGCTACAGAAGTGTAGGGGGCTGGTTTTCTCGCCGTTCCCTTTCCCCTATACATTAATGTCACCTCCGCTTTTCCCACCACCTAAACGGCTGGAACAGTCTATACTAATAGCTTTGCAACATTTGTAACATTTGTATATTTTAAAAACTCGTTCATTGCAGTTACATACTGGCGCACTTAAGTAACAGATAGAGTAACGAGAAAAGTTAAGTGACCAGAAGACGTTTATCTTAGAACGAACAGTGTCGTTCTCCATCCTGCCAAACTTAACTCCGGCAGCCTTACCGGGAGTGATTCTTCGCCTTCATCCTCTTGAGTTGGTTCTGCAATATCATTCTCATTCTCGATATCATCGTTCCCATAGTCCCCATTTGCAATCCTACAGAGCCTATTATCCTCTTTAGATGATAAAGTAATGCTGTCTGGTTCTTCACAAGAAAAGTCGTGAACTCGGGTTAAAATACGCTTATAGGGGAGTTTCCATTACAGACATCACCATACATGTATGTAAGCTGATCATTTGTCTGATAAAGCCACTTTACTGAGACTCTTTATGCCGTACAAAATTTTGATCATTCACGTCTATTTGAACATCTTCCAAAACAGGGGCTTAAGCCAGAAAGGTGAGCTCTGTCTCCTGTGGTTGTGTTTTACGGCCACTAAATTGTCATTTTTCTTGTAAATGGTTTGAACTCGTGCAGCGGTATCACGCTGTGTCACATTAGCATGCACAACAAGGCAGGCTGTTGTTACGTCTTCTCTTTCCTCCGACGAGGCTATGATGGTAGTGGGACACATACTAATGGCTAAAGGCAGGGTGCCATTTAGCTCTTTCGTTTTTGAGTGGACATTTTCCTGTCTTACGTTTCTTCCATACTCTCCAGAAAACTCTCGCATTACAGCTTCTCGTTTTGTGTCTTCTTCTTTGGAACCTGTTCCTTTGATCGTTACTGACTGCTTCAGTATCGCACACAAAACATTACGAAAATTGCACACCCAGTTGGCAATTACTGATTCTACATTATCGACAGATAGCCCCCATAATCCTGATACTGTGAAATCCCCAAAAGCATATTGACATTGTTGGCTTGCAGTCGACTGCAGGCTAAATTAATTCCCATTTTTTCAGATCACTTGTGAAATGCGCTACGCACAGTTGATGTGTCCGTTTTGAGCATTATTTCGTTCTTGATCGTTCGATCCATAATTCAACGCAATTTCATTCACGGAAAGAGAAAGGCACTGAAAGCGCAACGGCCGAACTATGTGAAGACTAGACTGTGAGAGTCTCCTTTTGCGGCTTTGTTTCACGCACCACAGGATCTGCATATGACTCTGTTAGCTCATTGCATTACACCATGATTTAAAATCGATACCCGATATATTAGCACTCGGGGGTGTTCCTGGTGAAACACGCGTGGTATCACCAATAGTCGCTTATCAGAAGAAAAGCTGTCCTGGAACCATCCCAACAGACTGGATTCCTAACAAGCTGGATTCTGGATTCCAGTTGTTGGATTCCGGATTCCGAAGTCGTGGATTCCGGATTCCACAGGCTAAAAATTGCCTGGATTCCGGATTCCGGATTACCTTACATGGGGCGAAATAGCGCGTACCCAAGTAACTTGCATTGCATCTGGGAAGTAACTTGTATTGCCTAGAAAAAAGGTTTATTTTCTAAATATGCCTACAATACTTGGGCAAAAATGTGCTTCCGTTTGCTCATTGTTTTCACTGTGCCTGTTGTCATTCGACAAACTGTAGTGAGTGTCACAGTTTGATTTTGCAAACCTTCCAACTGTTACTTCAAATAAGCAAGGAAAACGTTTTCCAAAAGAGGTGGAAATCTTGGTTACATTTACTCCTGGTTAAGTGTAAATCATAGAAGAATGGTTTCAAAAGAAAACGGGCGTTTCAGCTTCCATAGTTTTGTCCAAAAACAACACAGCCTCTGGAAATAAGATTGCAAAGAGGCGGTGGTGCTTCAGGGAACCACAATCCTCAAATGTAGTCGTCACTTAGCATTGTAATTTTTCAAAGTGGTTTGGCTGAAAAACGCAAAGTTTACTTAAAGGTGCACTTTCATTTTGCATATTCAGTCAATTCCTAAAGGAGGAGCTTGCGCAAATATAAGCCAAGATTGGTCAGCAGGCCCAGTGCACTTTCAGTTTGCCCAACGATAATAGTGATGGTTTGAGGATAAAAGTGTAAACGTACAATGCTACTTTGCGTGAGATATCATGCTATGTCTAACACTAAATTTGAGTGCACATAACCAATAGTAATGTCGTGCACGAATTACTAGCGCCGCTGCCATCCCGAGCAAAACCATGTGCTTGATTTTGTTACATTACCATAAGCATGGAGAATGCAAAAGAAAATATGCCAGAATTGCTCTTTCTTGAATAAAAATAGCTAAGACACTACGATTAAAGAAAATTTTGCCAGCAACTTTTTTGGTTACTTGTCAAGGACCATGTAAAAAGGTAAGGTAAGGTGAAGTGGATTGGGTGGCTAGCCACCCCCGTCTGTGGGGCTGTTTAAGCTTGAAAATCCTAGATCCACAAACGGCAACCTCTAAAGTCTACAGAGAGCCTAAAATGACGCCAGTGTATATGATCATGAAGCATTATTTTGTGGGTACATCCCACATGCGGAAGTAAGAAGCGAAGGCTCAACGCAACAAAAGCATAATCAGTTAAAGTGCCTATGAACTAAGAAATTTTTCTTCTTAATACGATAGTTTATGACTCGCTCAGTCTAAATATGCTAGTTTCACTGAGTAGAACCCTTTGCCTGGGATATTTTTCCAGCTGCAAAGTTCAAATTTGGCACCCGAAAAAGAGTCTCCATTATGCGCTCGGCCAAAACGATTGCATCACAAGGCTGTGACGTCACAAATCGAGCAGAAGACATGAGTGTTATGACTCACAAGAAGGTTTCCAGAAGTGAAATTACATTGGAGTGACTCGAGCGCCCAGGATTGTAATCTACAAGGGCAGGATTCGCCCAGTGAGAGCAAGCGTGTGTTCTTTTTTCAAAAGGAAACGAATTAAGGAGAGAAGCGGACTCATTTGGACCGTGTTCGACTCGGTAAGATTTCGATTCGACCAGCGTATTCACCGTAGCCGCTTCTCGAAGAATCCGCAGCATTTGAATGTGGCGTTAATACATGTAACTTCCGCCACTGTTGGATTAGTTCTACTAGCGGCAATAATCACAATCAAGATTAAAGATCGAGGTAAAGAAGGTTTTCAATATTTGGTCCACAAAACTATTGCGATATGCATCTGTCCAATATTACCCAAAAGCATCCAAGATCTACAACATATAACTGTGCTACCACGTTTTGTTTGCATTTCCTTTTTCTGGAAACCACGTGCAATGCGTTTCTCAAACTGGGTGTTTACCATAAGTTTTAAGGGATAACAATGAACGGAACTGTCTTGACCAACGACGAGCCAAGAGGTTTTAGTTAAATCAGAGATAGCTATATATATAGGAATACTGTATTTATAAAGTACATGTTTCATCAAATAAAAAGAAAAATTCAGCTCATCATTGATAACTTGATAAGTCACTCTACTCCCACTGCATCTGATTTTATATGTGGACCTCTTGCAAATAAAAGCAACGCATATTTCAAGCAGATTTGTGCTCTTCTTCTTGTTGACCCTCGTCCTGTTATCTCAGTTGCATTTTAATACTCACAAGAGGACCATACTGAAGAAATTTCACATACCACACAAAACCGTATATTAATTGACAATTGACCCCCTTGCAGCACAGTCTTGGTGATATAGGTTTATTTCAAATTTATGGCATAAATTATTTAATCATTTTCATTACTGAAGGGAAATGAAAATATGTGACCTTCATTTCCCATTGTTTAATTTTGTAGCAGGCTTTGTATTGGAAATTCCTCACACACTGGATTGTCTCACAGTCTCTTCTTATGATTCATCCCAAGCACCCAAGGAAGCTATCACACAAACCACCTAATTAGTTATCAAACAGAAAATGAGTTTTCAAAATTGTCTTTTTAAATCTCGCTTGCCACCTTTAATTTGCTGCCCCGATAATAATAATAATATATAGATTTAGCCAAGCCTAAAAGCGGAGCCCCCCTTTTTGTTTTGTCTGTTTTTTGCTTTTGTTTGTTGTTTTGTTTTTTTGTTTTGTTTTTGCTGGCAGTTATTAATTTGTGAAAATACTCTCATCCAAGTCGTTTTATTAAAAAAAAAAAAAAAAAAGAAAAAAAAAAAGAAAAAAAATCTTGCTCCCGCTGAGTGTCGAACCCGGCTCGTCGGCGTGAGATGTCCACTAAGCCATGGGCGTTTGACATCGTTGACGTAGTTAATTTTAATACTTATTTCTTTCTTCGTGACAAGCTGCCTATCAGCATGAAAATGCTGGCGTTTTTCCTAGCAAAATGTGTTCGAAACGCCGTAAAAACCATGGTTGTGGACAGAAAAAACCAAAAAGCACTAGCTCTGCTATATTTGGCGTCGAAACCGCTGCGAAAAGCTGCGAACTCAAGCGGTGTGCCGACCGAGTTTGAACAGAACCGACGAGGCAAATTTGAACTTTTTGCCTGAACTTTATCGCCGAATTTCTTTCGCCTAGATTGAACTTTTCCCCTTCCACCAAAAAGACAACTGAGTGTTCTTTTGAACTTTTTTTTTCCACTAACAAATTTGTTTTTGACTTTTGTTGTCTTTGCTTGTTTTGCTACAACGCGGGTCAACATGCGATTTCGCGCCGAAAGCACACCGGATTCAGCACAGGATTCTATCCAGTGTAGGAAGTGTATTGGTAGCCCTGTGGTGCGGACGGACGGACGTACGGACGGACGGATGTACGGACGGACGGTCACGTGACTACTACGTCACTGCCAAAATTTTTTGGCTTGATAGATTACCAAATTTCCTTAGCAATGGAGCTCCGCTGGCGGGCTTTGCCCGCAGGCTCCGCTATAAAACAATATTATGATAATAATAACAACCTTCCCAGAATGCTTTGCACCAGAAAAATTTCAATGCAAAGTTAACTTGTGGTCGAAGAGGATGCTGTACCGTATGTTATTTACAACTGCGTGAGCGTTATCCGTAATATCAATGTTAGGGTGATGACGTAATTAGTCACGTGGCTATGGCAAAAAATATGCTTAAGCTCACTGCAAGAACGAGCCTCTATCAATTCAAAAGCAGATAACGTGCCCTGGTTGTCATTGGGATAGCTTACATCTGGTATTTGAAAGTTAAGGTGGCTCTGTAGAGGAGCATTTCCCAGGGGACTGGTAAGAAGTCTTTAGCTATGACAGTTTAAGACGGAGAGAAACAAATCTTGGCTGGTTAATAGAACTTTGCATGGAAGTAACAACCATGGTATGCTCATTGTTGTGACGTCATTGTTCAAGTGAGCAGAGCGCAAGGAATATTTCAAATCACGTTAAAACTGCTTTAAGCTCAATAAATCCGTAATTTCTCACAGTAATATTGCAGAAAAAAATGCAAGTTATTCAAAAACGTCCGTTATTACTTTTCTTTTTGAAAAAAAAGAAGATGGAAAATGAACCTTAAACTTTTGATTATCCACTGTTTTGTGAGGTTTTAATATAAATGTAAAAATGAATCAGCGTATTTGGTTTCAAACTATGCTGTTTCTAACTAGTAGGTTAACAGTTTTTTTAATCCGTTTTCATATAGCTTAGGGATGTGAACATGCAGGCAAGTGGAGTACTGGGCACCAATGTCATGGATTGCTCAGGGAGACTGGTGCACTTTTCAGGCGCGGTGGCATAGCTGGCGACAAAAGCTGAAAAATGGTGTTAAAACATGACGAGACGCTACGGGGTCTAACTGGAAGTACATTAAGGAATGCGGGGTTGTGGACCCCGCATTCCTTTCATATTTGAATTTTGATCAAGGCGCCGCGAAAGCAATAGGTGTTAAAATCCACCGCTTTCGCTGTCAACAAAGCTTTTCTGTTACCGGAAACACACTGTTGTTGAATAAATATCACAGACCTTTTTGCAAGTTGATCGCAACGGCAAATTTATTTTTGTGGCTGTTAACAAACAATAAGATAATAGGCTATGAATAGCCTCTTATTTCTCTAGAGGATCGTAGCGCTCGCGAGCGGTTTTACCGCCTCTCCTTTCTCCGGAGAGGTCATTTGTTGGTATGTGATCGGACGTTCTGAGAGAAATACTTGAAGAGAATCTATAAATACAACATGGTCTTTCTCCCGTTTCTAACAAAATCGCGAATATATCGAGAATTATTCACAGAAACTCGATACGCTTTCTCTAGGAAAGAAAGAAACAGTAACAGTAACAAAAAAGATAAAACTTTCGTTCACATAATCTGTTGGACTGCGAGCAGTCTCAAATCGTGCTCGCTCGCGCTCGCTATTTGCGCTTCGTTCTGCACGGATTTTAGAGCAAAAGAGAGACTGCTCGCAGTCTAATAATCTGTCCTCTGAACAGGCCATTCGCTTTGCCGTCTGAATTTTCACTAAGACTGAGCAAACTATTGCTTCCTACGCTTGCGGTCGTTTAGTCTCCCAGACGTCAGCGCGCAGGCTAGCGGTCGTTTCGCCTACGAGTCTTTTCGCCCAAGGCCAGTTGGTTAACCTTTGACGCGCTTAGAGAACGAGAAATTAAATGTATTGCTTTTTCTTTTCCTAGGGTAACACGCTTTAAGAACGAAAAATAGTATATAATTAATTTACTTTCGGCATTTAAGACGTTAGCAGACAAAAACAAAAACAAAATATATCGTAGGCGAAACGACCGGTTTCCCCTTGCTGACATCGTGATTTCATCCTCAGCGTTCTAATTGTTGGCCATGCTACTGGTTGCAAGTTTCACTTCACAGCACTTGCTTCGATTGCCCAAGAAAAGCAGTGGTTTCCAGGCGCTTAACAGGAACATCTAAAAGTCGCCTAAGAATAACGTCCCAACGAAGAAATGTCACTTTACGGGCTTGCCTTTGGCATTTGTCCAATTCGGGAGTTTGACGGTTCTCTTTCCTTCACCATCACTCTGGCCTCGTGCATGATGCCGAAATCACAGTATTAAAACTGGTATTAAATCTGCAGCATTTCAACCTTGTTCTACCACAATGTTGAACTCAAATATTATAGTATGTGGCAATTTAAAATTGTACCGAATGGACTAAACTGCAGTTTAACGAAACTGTTATTGTTATCACTGTTATGGAAAAACATCCAGGGACTTCTAATAATTGTGACACATGGGAAAGTGACGTGCCCCCCCCCCCACCAAACCCCCCCCCCCGCAAAAAATTAATAAAACAAAATATAACATAACGTAACAAAAATGCAGACCTTAAAATACCTGCTACAGCTAGTAACAATTTATTTTTAATCTTTCCTCACTCAACTGTACATATCATTGTTTGCCCCAGTTCTCTAGACCTACACTAGCATAAGTACAGATCCAGGAATAGGATTTATAGAAACAGGTCATGAAATGACATCATTGTGACACCATCAAAGGCTTTTTAACTAGCGTGTTCTTTCTAAATAGTGATCTGAGGAATGCTTAACCTAAAAACTATGTTTAGAACAAATAAACTTTATTATCATTTGCCAGTAAATTATTAACATGCTGTGTGCAAATATGAACCGAGAGTTAATTCCAATCAAAATCAATATTAATCAATGATAGTCAATAACAATCAATAGTCACTCAACTTTTAAGCTTTGAATTGCATTGATTTCCATAACCAGTCAATTAATTGAAATTGATTATTATTGATTATATGGACCATTGGTTTTCATTGTTTGATACTGCCAGGCAGAAGGCAACAGCCACACACTGATGACAGATTTGGATGCTACTACTCCCCCAATTAGTAGCTAACTTTTAATTGAAAGGGATTGTTAAAGGTAACAGTCATACACACCGACGATACATCTGAATGCTACTGTTCCCCTCATTAGTAACTGGGACTTAAAATAAAAAGGAATTGTTAAAGGTAACAGGTGCACACTCCGACGATACATCTGGATGCTACTGCTCCCCTCATTAGTAACTGAGACTTAAAATAGAAAGGGATTGTTAAAGGTAACAGCCGCACACTCCGACGATACATCTGGATGCTACTGTTCCCCTCATTAGTAACTGAGACTTAAAATAGAAAGGGATTGTTAAAGGTAATAGCCGCACACTCTGACGATACATCTGGATGCTACTGCTCCTCTCATTAGTAACTGAGACTTAAAATAGAAAGGGATTGTTAAAGGTAACAGCCGCACACTCCGACGATACATCTGGATGCTACTGTTCCCCTCATTAGTAACTGAGACTTAAAATAGAAAGGGATTGTTAAAGGTAATAGCCGCACACTCTGACGATACATCTGGATGCTACTGCTCCTCTCATTAGTAACTGGGACTTAAAATAGAAAGGAATTGTTAAAGGCAACAGTCGCACACTCCGACGATACATCTGGATGCTACTGTTCCCCTCGTTAGTAACTGAGGCTTCAAATAGAAAGAGATTGTTAAAGGTAACAGTCGCACACTCCGACGATACATCTGGATGCTACTGTTCCCCTCATTAGTAACTGAGACTTAAAATAGAAAGGGATTGTTAAAGGTAATAGCCGCACACTCCGACGATACATCTGGATGCTACTGCTCCTCTCATTAGTAACTGAGACTTAAAATAGAAAGGAATTGTTAAAGGCAACAGTCGCACACTCTGACGATACATCTGGATGCTACTGTTCCCCTCGTTAGTAACTGAGGCTTCAAATAGAAAGGAATTGTTAAGGCTAACAGTCGCACACTCCGACCATACATCTGGATGCTACTGTTCCCCTCATTAGTTAACTGAGACTTAAAATAGAAAGGAATTGTTAAAGGTAACAGTTGCACACTCCGACGATACATCTGGATGCTACTGTTCCCCTCATTAGTAACTGAGACTTAAAATAGAAAAGAACTGTTAAAGGTAACAGTTGCACACTCTGACGATACATCTGGGTGCTACTGTTCCCTTTGTTAGTAACTCAGACTTAAAATAGAAAGGAATTGTTAAAGGTAACAGTTGCACACTCCGACGATACATCTGGATGCTACTGTTCCCCTCATTAGTAACTGAGACTTAAAATAGAATGGACTTGTTAAAGGTAACAGTGGCACACTCCGACGATACATCTGGATGCTACTGTTCCCCTTATTAGTAACTGAGACTTAAAATAGTTTAAGGGATTGTTAAAGGTAACAGTTGTCGACAGGTGACCTATCTCAGGGACACTAATGTTAACTTTGTTACTAACTGTAGTTTTCAAGTTGGAAGGAACTGTTAAAATAAGGCAAAATGCAGTACACTCTGGCATCACATCAACATCACTAAGGCAAAATGTAGTGTGCGAGTCATATTCTTGGCAGGATTCAAATCTCAGTAGGCATTCTTCATATATTTAATTGGTAGAGCATGTTCCATGGTATCTTTTTAATTTCCTAAGGTCTCTTTCCTTGGGACCTGAAAAATGACAGTGCATGCATTAAGCAATGACATATATTAAGTTACTACCAGTGATAAAGTATCACCATAATGGAAGGTATGAATTACATGCAGAACATTTTGACTTGATATTTCTTAATTGGTCTAAAATGGTGACACTGAAAACCACAATTCAGTGATGGGATTTTCGCAAACTTTGTCTATGATGGTAAACTCATTTGGCTGCCAACTTCACCAACAATGTGCCTTAGGCCTTAAATCTACTCTTGCAGGCTTAAGCTTATGTCCCAAAAATGGTACAGACAATAAAACAAATCCTGAAAAGGCAGTGTCATGTTAATTATTTGTAAAAAAAAAAAAAACATGATCAGTTTTACACACCTGACATTGAGTTCATACAGATACTGTGTTTTGCATCTGCTGTTTGATGTCCTTCCTTCTTTTGCACAGTTAGACTGACGCCAAGGTTAACTGGGCCTTAACTTCTCAGTGCATTGTTTGCATCTTGTGGTGAATCAGCGTTGTAGGCAACCACCCCAGTAGAATCCAGAAGTTGTTTGAGTATTTTGCAGTTACATATACAATGCACGAATTTGGATACTA
This sequence comes from Siderastrea siderea, assembly GCA_964030785.1. NCBI lineage: Eukaryota > Metazoa > Cnidaria > Anthozoa > Scleractinia > Rhizangiidae > Siderastrea > Siderastrea siderea. The sequence goes on along the minus strand of OZ034967.1, from coordinate 63,887,143 downwards.
TTAAGTTCCTCATTGAGTAAAAACTCCAAATAATGTTAAATTCCAGTTGACCTAGAGGAAAAAAGTAACATTTTTATTTTAACAGTTCTTAATAAAACTCTCTTACAGCTGTAATCAAAATCTCAGGTGAGGTCTAATAATTTATGAACACCAATGTTAACTTTTCAGGGGTTTAGTTCTTTGCTGTTTCTTGTGTTACGAAAGCTAGATGTTATGTAAGTCAAATGATCAAGTAGCTATAAACCTAAACAGGAGGAAAATGCTATATTCAGCAGGATAAAAAACATGATAATGAGAAGAAAGAATAAAAAATGGCTTGAAAAAAAGTCATGTTGAAGAATCCCATTACGACCAAAAAGACCAATTTTATCTAAAAGAATTCATGACTACAACAACCAAAACTGCAGATGTAGGCATGCATGTCAACTCTACATGTATCTGGGAGACCCCTAGTTAAAAATAAGTGAATTGGAAATTATACAACTTTTCGATATCATCTTGATATCATTTTCAAGGAAGAAAAATCATCATATGTTAATATATACCTGAAACAGTGTCAAATAGCTCTACACTGATTAGACTCCTGGATACCCAAAAATTTAAAAATTAAATCACCCAGTCTGCATATTGTTTCGGTCACAAAATCTCGATCCTAGACAACAGCAATCTTGGATCTTTCTTCCAAAAAAAATAAATAAATAAAATAAAATAAGATGACAGAAATCGTTTCCACACAGCAAATAAATGGGAAAGAAATTGGAAACGCCCAGGAGTACACTAAGTATTAACTCCTCAGGAAAGGTTGTAATTGAGAATTGAGGTTGAACTTTCAGGCTCCCAATTTCAGCACGGTCAGAATAAGCTGAACATATTTCATCAACAATTATATTTCCACGTCCTCGCCATTCAATTACCTTTCATTGAGGTCTGTCTCAGCCTTTAAATAGCGGAAATTTAACGCCAAAATGAAATCTCCAAGTAGTAATTTTCTTGTTTTGGTAATTTACGCCATTTTGAATTCTCATTGGAAAACCGCTGTTCAAAGTGTTTCCGTTCTCACAAAGCCTACTGTGTGACAATGGCGCAAAAGCGCGGGTCGATGAACAACTCATTATTTTTTATTCCTTGCAACGCAAGGATCGTATCAAAGAACAATTTTGCTACAAACGACGCGACCTAATAAAACGATCGCAAATCACTTTCAAAAACACAACATCTAGAATTGTTTTCCAAATTCCTTTCATTATGTGTTGTGATGACATAAGACAGCAAGTCAGAATTGATTGTAGTGAACTCAACACTGACTCAAAGCTAGGGCTTACCTTTTTTGAGGAGCTGCTTGGTGAGATCGGCAAGAAAATACAATAGAAGATGGCAGTGGCGTCCCCAAACGGCAATTGCAGGGATCGAACTCACGGCCATGTGAGTGCAAGCCGACAGTTTCACCCGCCAAGGCTGAAAACCTTCCAAACGTCTCTTCTTGAAATAACCGCAAAATCGGCGCATTGCGAAGAAATATCGCATACAAACCAAACGAAGAAGGCACGATTTCGTACTTTCCTTGGTACGCTTCACTTTGCTTCCCATGTGGGAATATCGAAATAAATTGTTGTTGTTGTTACATAAATATCATCCGGAAAGCGGGCGGGGAACTTCTTTCTGTTTGTTCCAATCTAACAATTCCTGGCTTTTATCCGAGAAGTGGACGAACAGCACTTTCCTCGGAGCCATCGACCGGCAGTTCTATTTTAACCTCGAAGAGACCGTATTCTCAAATGACCTAAGCATGTGACTCATGAAATTCGTCACTCGTCAAGCCTTAATTTGAGCCTGAAATGTATCCTATTTGATCCCCATTTACCTCGCTTTGTTGACAGAAATTTAATTACCGAGTAAACCGCAACTTAATTAATTCGGAAATCGGGTACTTCCAGTTCAAACCCACTTGCGTCTTGTCATGGTGTTTTGCTAGAAATTTGCTCTGTAGCTTTCTGTCGTCCATTTCTACTAAATAATTGTTAATAGTTTCTCGGAAAGTGGACAACACTTCATTTTTTGCTGCATTGCTCATGTCAGGTACGTGTAATTATAGCTTTTTACTGTCTTCGGTAAACAGCTTTATATATTAGGAGGGTTTACTGATCCATCATTATAGTTTGATGTTTCACATTTATCGTTAGTCCAGTGCTTAAATAATTTGTAAGTTTCATTCCGGTTGTAAAAAGCCAAGAGATAGTCACTTAGGTTGGTAACTAAAGTTGATTAAGTTTGGTAAGTCTTTTAATAAACGTTATATGAAGTGATGTAGTTTTTGTATTCGTCTGTGAACCGAATGTTATTTGTTGGCCAAGTAAAAGGGAAGCAACGCACTTTATGTTTTCAGTAAGCTTTAATTATAGCGTTGCTGTTAAAATTAATATTTCAAGTAGTTATTTCTTAAAGCAAGAAGCTCAGGCTATTATCCTAATGTTGATATTGGCAGATACGCTTAAATTCTTTGTGTAGCATCAATTACGTGTTGTAAACATCTCCAATTCCATTTGTTTATTAGCTGGGCTTTTCTGCACTGTTATCTATATACATCTAATGACTCACGAATGTTTCTTAGATCAAGTAAGGTTCAAAGCTATAGTTTGGCATGGTTTGAGGACAAACAACAAATATAAAATTCGAATTAGGTACATGTAAAACTCATTACAAGTTATGTGTTGATCACTTTTGGGAAAAATACGCTTAAGATAATTGAATTAAAAGAAGGTGGATGTGATTTTGTGCATCTCATTCTCTACTTTTACTGATTAAGTTATTCCATAACTTGCAGGGTAAAAAATTAACTTCAGTGCTTGATTGCAACTCGGGCCAGTATCATTGAATTCCAACCTCGTTCCCAGGGTCTTCTCGCTTTTCAGTATGGTGGCAGCTCGCTTTGTCGACCAGGCCATTTAGATAAAGTGGCCTTCAAAATCCTCCTGTCTGCAACAAAAAAATTAAAACTATATTTAATTGAATAGACCCTTCCCAACCCGGGTGAGAAGTAAGTCTTTTATCCGGGGATTTTCCAAAATCATGTGGGAAAAAGTACCACATACTGTAGATCACTAAGTAGGACTGGAGTCACATCTCATTAAAAACAAAATGATGTCTTGATATATTGTGGATCGATCTAAATACTCCAGAATGGCTTTGAATTTTGCACTTTAAGAACTGAAAATTTACTACAATTAAGAAACTTAGAGCTGAGGAAGGGAAGGAAAAGAAAAGTACTTCAATGAAAGTACATTTTTATTTATTTTATTTTTATTGTAGCTACATCATAACTTTCTTAAATCGTAATCGTCCTTCGGGCAATCAAACCTCACCTTTTAGTGGCCCTGGTGAGTTTTAAATCGCCACTGGCAACCAGGAGACTGTCAATTTTTAGCCCTGAAGCTGTTGTTTTCAGTGCTCCTTTTTAATGTATTCTAGGCATGTTTATGCCAGCAGTGATCAGTGATGCAGCTTTTCTTATAGTGAAGGTATATGCACACGGAAGATGTCAATCATATAATTATCCCAGCTTACATACTATTACCGTTCAGTAAAATGAACAGGATTGAATGCAATGATCAGGTTAATTTGGGTTCGGTAGTTGAACACAATTAAACCAATAATATGCATACAGCTGTGTTTGATTCCAATTTCTGAACCCAGTCAAAGATATTTAAGCACCATTAAACAGTTTTAAAATCATTCAAATATACCAGATATTTAAACCATCTCACTGCAGGCCTGTAACCAGAGGGGGTGCACGGGGTGCGTTGGCACCCTCCCACAGGCCCCAAAGGTCCACATTTTGATACTCAATGTCCAAGGTAAGGAGTACAGTCGGTTAAACTGAAGGATACTAGTAAATCTTTAAAACTTAACAGTGATAGTTAAACAAAACCAAACAGTGGAAATAACAGTAATGTATTCACTGGCAAACTAAAACCAGCTGCACTCTAGTAGCCCGAGTCACTCAGAACATATCAATGAGCACAAATATGTCCGAGCTTATCTAAATGGATAATGAAATCAACGTGCTGCACGCTTTACACAGACGTTTAGGCAAGCGAGCTCATGACAAGGGAGTGATCTCACGATTTTTGTCACACACGTCTGCTAACGCGTTGGGTAGTATTCTCTATTCTCTAGCGTATTAACGCCCGAAGATGCAAAATCATATTTTTGTGTAATACGTTATTGGTAGGAGAAAACAGAAAAATAGGAAGAGGAAGGCTGAGGCTAAATCGTGCCAGTGTCTCGATACATGGGTCGGTAAAGTGCCCCGTTAGGAGCCATTGGACACTGACAGTGACAGTGCAGTTTGCAACGACAGCCCGGCTGAGACCACTGCAGATCTATCTCAGTTAACTACAGTTTTACAGTGAGATATACAAGGTAAGTCACGCTTAATTTTGCCATGTCCACCAGTCTTGATCCCAGTATTATGCTCTGAGATTTACTCGCTGTTCCTCAAAATGAAACAAAACTACATCGCTTTTTAAGACACAGAGAAACAATTCGGAGAGGGACTGGGAGAGGGTAAATCTAAAGCAGCACCCTGTGGAAATCCACAGGCATCCCAAACCATCAAAATAGAAGTTTTCAAGTAACAAAGAGAGAAAATATATTTTATATTTCTACTGGTCTTTTATCGTCATTTCCTAATGTCAATATTCTATGAGAAGCCGATGGGTACTTCCAAATTTTGGAGAATGTGGAAGCTCCAGTACCTGAGAATACAGATGGCAATCCAACGTGGCATCACTTAGAACCAGTGGTGCAACAAGAAATAAATGACATCGGGAAGATTTCAACGACCTCTGAGGAATTTAATTCTTCTGCAAATAAGCTGCCAGTTGGTTAGAAATATCACTTGATTAAAAGTCATTTTGTGCCATCGATTAACTACAAGTTTCCAATGCGATTTCTTCATCACTACCGAAGAGGGTTTCAGTCACGATATACCTCAGTGAGTACCCAGTAGATGAGTATTCCGTAAACACTGTGCTTTGATGATACCTATGCATTGCAGGAAAGATAAGGGCGCTTTTGTTAACAAGCCTTTCATAAACTTTCATAAGTTTCAAGAAAAGGCAAAAAGACATGAGCAAATGAAGTACCATTACGACGCAATGATTGCCACCGAATCCTTTCTTAATTCTGTTAAAAAACCTAGAGTAAAACGTGAGCAACCGATTAGATGACAAGAAGTTGAAAAATATTATCAGAAATAGGCACACCGTTAAGTGTGTTTCAGAAGCCATCCGTTTTTGTGGTCGACAGTGTATTGCCCTGCGTGGAGATAACGAAGAGAGTTGAGAGTCGTTGCAATACAGGCAACTTCTTAGTGGCTCTGCGGATGATAGCTAACCACGCGACATTTGCATGGGCCAGGAAAGGTGGTCGTTCCTCGCACTAAGGCACATCCATTATCAAGTTAAAATTGATTTGAATGAGGTGGTAAATCTGTTTGCCACCAAATACCCACGGAGGCTGGAGCTTGGAACAATCCTGACGGATTAGTCCCGCAGTATTTTGATGTATCATTTGACATCGTAAAATTAGTCGTTTCAAACAATTAATATTGTATTCGAGAATTGTAATATTCGGTTCCTATCGTGTACTTTGCCGTTATAATTTCTCATGATTGCTACTTTCCTAAATAAACGGATCAGACAATAAAAAATACTCTTCGGTAGTTTGGTGCACTAAGGCCTCGTTAGCACCCCCCCCCCCCCCCCCTTGTGTGAGAACAAGCACAAAGTTCTGTAGTGTGGAATTTGAGCATGATCTGTTTTATATTGTCATGTAAACACATAGAAGACTGGGTGACTAAAACAGCCTTTTCGGCCAAAGAAGATTTGGCAATCCTAATACTCACAAAAGAAAATAAAAAATGAACCAAGGATAAAAATGAACCACAACGTTTACATGAGTGTTCCATCAAGACTTCCATTGGGGTAGGTGATGAAAACGTTATACCCACATAAGTTAAAAAATCCATTTTTCACGGTCATGTAAGATTCATCCTGGATGGCTAAATGGTTAAAACTTAATACAGGATGAATCAAACAGTTATACCATGTTTTTTCGTACCAGAATGAGAATTTTGACCAAGTACCACTACTGATGCAAGCTCACACTGGTATGACTCGTTCTGTTATGAGATTTTTATGCTGTAATCATTAAAGAAATACAGAGAAACAAGAAGAAATCAGGAGGAACTTGTACCAGAATGAAAATCATGCTGGTATTATGTAAACACCCCCTTAGCTTAAAGTCGCGCAGCTCTCAAGAATGCTTAACAACATCCCCGGAGACGCAGGGGTAGTAACGCCCTGATTTCATGAAACCGGTGCAAACTCAGACTGGTACAATTTTGTTTACGTGAGACCGGTCTGAAAGTCAGACTGGCATGAAGTGTTTACACGAGACCGATCTAAACTCTCTTTGTGTTAATAGTGTCGGTCCGCAACCATCCCATCCTAAACAATCCAGTTCGTCTATTATCCAACAGCTTGGAATGCTTCAGCCCCACTTATTAAATGTATAGACCAATTTAAGCCCTGTTCATGTTTATGTGGTTCTCCAGTCTCATTTCAGACCGTTGTGAGTCATTCACATTGGTTCAGCAGTAGTGATGAGTTAAACCAGCCTAAGGCCCTGTCTACATGAGTGAGTTCATCCCGTAATGCCATTAATCTCATCCCGGGATGACTTTCATCTCGTTGCCTAGTCATTTGCCTGTAAATGTTTGCATGCTTTGGAGCTGAAATGTGTTCTCCCCGGGACAATTTCATCCCGGTCTTCAGCACCGGATGAAATTGTCCCGGGGCAAACAACAGGAGGGTATTTTGCGTGCGTTTGCGTGCGTATGGGCTAGTGGGCGCAAAGGGAACGTTTTACCATCGATTGTTTACAAATGGTCCACTATTTGTGTCCGAATTTCTCGCTCAGAGTGAACCGAGTTTTCGGTTTGATCCGCGGGATACGATCTCAAGAGTCCTTGCCTATTTTGTGTGACAACAGTAGGCGTATTTTGTTGCCGTGTGCCGTTTATCAGCTCCCATTTTTACTGTGTGTAACGTTACACAAGGATAATATGGCGACTGAATGTTGTTAGGAGCCTGAATATCGCCCGTGGTTTAAACGGCAGGAAGAGCTAACCGGACAAAACACTGCAGCTAGTAAGTACCTAGATGTAATACACCATTTTTGATTGCTTATTGTTGTAATCATGAATGCTTCTTTTTGGTAAGCGGTGAAATTTTTTGGGGGGGGGTTTTGTTTTGAAGCTGCGATTCCACCGTTCTCCCGATTTGAAAATCTCAAAATCTAGCTATGATCTCCAAAGTGCACGCATAATAACTGCAGCATGAAGTTCCTTTACAGTTGTTGGGTACCGGCGAATGTAGTGTTTAAAAATGGCCTATTGCGTTAATTTTTAGGTTTCTTTATCGTACATTCTTGCTGGTTAGATTTATCGGGGAAACTCCTCCTTTGCTTTTTTTAAATAACGTAGAGCATTCCTCATAACAACTTAGACTATGATAATGCCACCATTTCTAAATCAAAAGAGAAAGAAATGACTGCGATCAGTCTTAATTCTGATGATTTTTTTCGTTGTTTGTCTGGGTGCACCTTTTATTTACATTTTATTATGTTAATTAGTACATTATTTGCCTCCCTATTTAAAATTTAGCCAAGATCACCAGTCCAAAAATACCATGAAATGAACGAGAGATAAATACTTAATTCAGACATGTTCTCATAGCTGCTTCATAAAATGGCTTAAGAACTAAAACCTAACCATTTGTTTGTTTTTGTTTTTTCCCCTATTTTTTATGGTTATTTCTTTAAGATTTACATTATATATCCACTATGTCCACTCATAATGACTGTTTTACTGCTTTGTCAGCTAAATGTGTTTCTTGAGAACAGAAATGTTTGTTCCGGGAATTTCCGTATGCCAATCACGAGCAAGCATGTGGCCAAGATACCTCACAAATCCACTTATATCATCATACTGTCCAACTGCAATTGTGCCTTTCAAATAAGCCAAGCTTCCTCTGTGTGTAGTTGAAGCAAAGAAGCATCGACTTGTCAGGGGGGAACTATTAAAATGGCACAGATCTGTTCTGGCATCTGACAAATTTCTTGCAATTTGATTTCTAGACATGCAGTGGAGAACAAGCCAAGATCATCTGTGATTGTCAAAGAGAAATTGTCACTCCTTGTGGCTAGAGCCTCTTTGACGTCAAGATTAAGTTGGCCAGGTGGTAAGTTGATTTGGCTGTGAAGGGTATTTCCATACTTTACGATGTCAGCAAATGAAGCAACAGACCTTAAAATGTTGTCTTCATCTGATGGTACTTTTAGTTCACCTGACACAAATTTGTTTGCTCCAATTGCTGCAATAATGGTACAGGCATTTAACTACCCAGTGGAAAACCGTAAATCATAGACTGGCAAATTTGTGGAGATAGTAACCATTCCTTTACACTCCTATGAAGTATGATTTGTAGTGCTGGTTGATGAACAGGTGTTTGTAGCTGCCGCTGTGCCAAAGGTTGTGGCATCGTTACATGTAAATGCTGTTGCCTTGTTTCTCCACGGTGGCACTCACAATTACAGCTACTTCCATTTGCACTACTGGTACATACACCAGTAGGGCACTGCTCACACTTGACCTTTTCACCTTTTGGTCGTTTATGACCTTTCACTGGTTGACCACACTGCTTGCAGTGGGCGTTTAATCACTGTTACAACTTCTGTGACCATTTGGGTTTGTTGTTGTTGTTGTTGTTGCTGTTGCTGCTTCTGTTTCTTTTGAGACGGGGGTGCAATAGGTGCCAAAGAAGTTATACGTCTATTGGTGTTGCCAATATTACCTTCCGCATTACTTGTTTCACATTCAGGTATATTTATATTAGAATCTTCCAATGTGCCATTTGAATCAACTTCACCTTCTGGTGCATCTGATTCACTTTCTTTCACGCCGGGCCAGCATGAGGCCTGAAGCGGCACTCTAGGAATAACTTTTGTGTTTTTAATCCAGTGGAGCTCAAAGTTTGCAACATAACAGACTTTTCAATTGCAAACAATCGTATGATTTTTGTTTTTCGATTTTAACGGATTTTGGCGGGAAAATGACGTCATACAGATGACGTCAAAATTTTATTTTCACCGTATGACTAAACTAGTACATGATTTGGAAAGAATATGTTGAGACAAATTCAAATGTGAAAGAATAATTGAAAAAGCTTTCTCGGTTCAAAAGATATTGCATTTTGAAATTTGCCAAAGTTCTAAATATAGCAACAAAATGGCGGAAAATTCAAAATTCAGATTGTCGTATCTTTTGAACCGATAAAACTATTTCAATTGTTTTTCATATTTGAATTCGTCTCGTCATATCCTTTTGAAATCGCGCAATAAGTCAGTCATCAGGTAAGAATAAAATTTTGACGTCATTTGTATGGCGTCATTTTCCCGCCAAAGCCGTTAGAATCGAAAAACAAAAACACACAATTGTTTGCAATTGAGAAGTCTGTTACGTTGTAAAGTTTGAGCTCCACCGGATTAAAAACACAAAAGTTATTCCTAGAGTGCCGCTTCAGGCCTCATGCTGGCCCGGCGTGTTTATTTTCCTTAATCCTAGGATTAAGGATAGCATTCTTTGCTGTGATTGCCAGGCTCTTAGCTTTGTGCTGTAGTAATTTTTGACATAATGGACAATATTGAATTTCTCTGAGACAAGTTAGGTGGAATGCGTGAGAGCACCCTTCAAACAAAACCCATTCGGGATCATTGGTAACAGTACAATCTGGAATGTTACATATCCTTTCTGGATCTGGCTTTAGTTCACGGCAATATCCCTAAGGAAGTACTTTCGGTTTAACAGGGTCTGGGCCAAGGATTGTTGGCAACACCACCCTTAAGTTTTTTCCCTTGCCTTTTGTAATGGCACCCGTGTGCCTCATAGTTTTCAATAGTTTCTTCTTGTATATTTTTAGCTTTAACCGCAATTATGTCACAACTTTTTCCGCTAGTGACCACGTCCCCTTAGCCTTTATATCGCGAAAACGTGTGTAATTTTCCATAAGGCTCACAGAAATTCGACGGGAACAACGGGAACCAATTATTGCTGTTTAACTCAGGACCTGCTAGAGCGTTCGCCCCAACACGTCCTATCATCCAGGATTGCTGTAAAAGTTGGCACAATAAACCCCAGCCTTGTGGAATCTGTGAGTCGTTTAGTTTTCTTGAGTTTCACGGATCTCTCCGTCATCGGAGCTGACGCCGCTACACCTTTAAATTCTGCTTTACCCAGATTCTGGGCTATTTTGATGAATATGTGTGAAACTATGTCTGCAGACTTGATTTTCAGATACCTCAGTTGGTTTTGACTGAAAGTGAAGCACGATGGAGGTGTAAAATATGACTTAAATGTACACTGCGCTGCTTTTGCTTGAAATGAAGCTTTTGCCTTTTGCTGTAACTGTTTAACTTTGTCACTGTCATTAGTCTTTGATCTAATGATACTGTGGGCATTTTCAACTGGATATTCATCAAACATTAACAGAAACAAACGGAGCATGAGGTATAAGTCAGAGTTATGAATCCCCCAGTATGTGCACATTGCTATCCACACAAGAGGAGCTTTGTCATAATGATGTCGCTCAAGACACATGAACATAACCCGTATTCGTATCATTGCATTACAAATTTTTTAGAAAGTTATTAAGTTTGAAAGTCGTGCTGTAAATTGTTAATACGAGCGGTATGTAATTGTCAAGGAGGCTCAGCAGAGTCATGTATTCTGTGTCCTTACATGCTTTGAATTTTTCTTTAGCAGCTTCCCTGATAAACAGCAAGCCGCCATAAACTCAAGAACAAGGCTTATTCTCCAACGCCTGGGAGATTTTGGTAACTTGCTTCGTGGAAAGAGCTTGGTGTAGATATTTTGAAAGATACCCATGAACTCTTTGGATACAGTTTCTCTGCCATTCAAAGAGATGTGTAATGGCCCTATACACGGTATGACAGACAAGATGGCTGGCTGACTCACGCTGATGTTTGCATTATCTTCTCCAACTTGTGCCTCCCGAGAACGTACTGACGTGAAGGGTGTGGCATATTCATGATCAGTCGGAGTAGATATTGTGTACTGAGCAGTATCAGAGGTGCGGCAGTATTTTTGCAGTGTTTCATAGATAATCTGCCGAATGTAAAGCTCTGCTGGCCAGTCTCCAGGCTGAAATATCAGAAATCGCTTAAGGTACTTGGCCAGATTTGTACTCAAAACAATATCAAATGCAGCAGAAAAATCATCTTTACTTTTCAGCGTGAGCTCAATAAAATCAACTAAGTATACGTCTGTCTTTTGCCTCATTGTTCTTATTGAGTCACTTTCACAGTATTCATGCACCGCAATTCTGTGTCTTTCGAGTTCGGGATTGAAGAATGTATCCCGTACCCATCCAGGCATTGCAGCTGAATATATGAAGGCCAATTTGTACATTGAGGATGGACTGGAAACAGTTTTCATTCAAGAACTTAAATCAAGGCCGTGTATGTTGTGACATTTTGTTGGCAAACATCTTTCAATCGCCTTGACCTTGATAACTGTTGTGCACATACTTTTGAGTTGGCATATTTGATCCGTTTGGGGACATTCTTACTGTGTATTAACGTATAATCGTCTATTATTAATACGAGTTGTCATTTGTGGTCGATAGCCTCCAAAACTAGCTCTCCGATCTTTTTTGTATTGCTTTGTGGTAGCTCTTGTTATAAATGGTTGACTTTCCTTCGGCAACACGAATTTCCCATTTCTTTATGGGCTTGTATACCTTTTTGATTAAGATTTGACTCTTTAAGAAATAACGCGTGGTCAGTTTGCAGCCAGTTGCAAACCTGGCTAAGCCCATAGCACAGCTTGTAAATAATAGCAACAGTCCTTTTTCGGTTGGTACGTAGTCTCTGCCGTGAGTGCCTAGGGTCCGTCATTGCGTTTAATATTGTACCAAAAATGGTGAGGGTTCCTGCTGACTGGCAACGGTTTTCGAACTCGCGAGGTTCGTAGATTGGAGGGTCTTTGTTTATGTTGAACTCCTGCTGCATCCTTGCCTTTAATAAGTAGGATTTCTCGTTTTATGTCGCACCCTGAAAGGTGATAACAAAAGGGGGGATGAATATAGCGCTGAATGCAGTCGCATTATAAACAGACAAATCGAATAAATGACTTACGTTTTGAGAGCTGCTTCATATTTTCCGTGACTTCTTCAGCAAAGTATCACCGCAGGGTCCTCGAAGGAGATCTCCAAAGCAGGTCTCTTATAATGCGCATACTTTGTCTGTGTTACGGCGAATTATTTTGAAATGAACAAATTCAGTTGTAATATATCAAAACTCACACTGAAAAATGTCTTTCCCGTTTCATGGAAGTCAGCGACGGCTTCTCTACATGTCGCACATATTTTTCCACCAGCTGTATAAACATCGATTCCAAAGCAAGCTTAAAAATCTGCCTGATAGCCCCTAATGGGACGTCCACCCTGTAATTTAACGTCCTTGCTACACACAACACACTTTTCCTTAGCGAAATAAACTTCTATAGAAAAACTCATGAGGATAAAGAGTACGAAAAATCCAATTTGAATCTCCGCGCCATTCTTATTCCTGCGATCACACTCTTTTTGTACAGCAGTCGCACGCATGCTCACGCAAAATGCCCTCCTGTTGGGGCAAACACCATTTCAACTCCAAAACATGTAAACACTTACAGGTAAATGACCAGACACCGATATGAAAGTCATTCAGGGATGAAACCACTCATGTAAACAGGGCCTAAGATGATAATTATTTTATACTAGCTTCATGTTTCGTACGTTTCATGTAAACAGAGTTATACGTTTGGAGTAGATCTGAAGTCGTACCGGCCTAAGTTGGTACCATTCTCATTGACTACAAGCAGTCTCTCATTTTTCTCTGGCGCATGCACACTGACTGTCCTATTATTTTTAATTAAGATATTTTAAATCTGCTTTGTTTTTCCTACAGGTTTTCATTCCATCAACCTGATGACTGAAAAATATGGCAGTTTATTATAAGGCTTTGCTTAAGAAATTTGTACTTTTGGCTATATTCCCAGACACACTTTATCAATTCAAATAAAAAAAATTGAAGAGCAGTTTTGAAATAAGGTTAATAATTATATTTTTTCCTCTTTTTCTGCTAAATATTTGGATGTCATTGATTAGTTTGACTGCAACCATGTACTCTTTATGACCCCTCAGTACTACTAAGTGGTTGATGTATGATAATGGCATGAATCCTGGAGTACTTCTTAGCAGTAAAAGCACCTTGGTACCTTTTAGGGCTCTACGTCAAAATATCTGATGAACACACCCTGCCCCATATCTTTTTTAAGGAAGTACCCCCCCAACTTTCCCAGGAATGAAGAGTCAGCCCTATTTGATTGAATTCTCTTCCTGGGGAAAACTATTTCGATTGACTGATTCACCACAGTCTGATCCCTTTTGTCAGTTCATCGTTTGTTAGGTTTCAGACTACTCTGAAATGATTTAGGAAGAGGCTATTCCTTTTGTTTTTGTTTGGTACCAGATTCTGGCAATCAGTAACAATGCTTATTGGCAACAAATTATTAAACCAAAAATAAACTGAAGTCACGAAATCTAGTGCCATCACGGTCTGGGGTAGTAACAGAGTGAGTCCTAATCTGTGCTTCAAATAAAGTCACTGGTCATTACCGGACCATTTGTTATTTGCATTGGCAACACCGAAGTCACTGACTGATTGATTGATTGATTGATAAATTGATTGATTGATTGATCGATCGATCGATCGATCGATCGATTGATTGATTGATTGGCTGATTGACTGATTTATCAACCAATTGGTAGTGGTTGATTGATCGACTGATTGGTACTCAAAATAGATGAATGAATTTATTCACCTGAATTACATGTAAGTAATTACATGCATCATGCTGCAATTCTTTGCATTTTTCTTTGGCATAAAAATAATCCCCGGCATCAGTCGAAACGTAAAATAATTTACAAGCCCCAATGTCATGACATATTTGTTAGCAAATAATTTATTTTTAATTAGCAAGTTTTATTTTTGTTCTGACCACTAGTAGGTAAGAAGGAGTATCAGAGAGCAAGACTTATTAGATCTTTTACAGTAGTTTAAATTATATTTCATATTTACTCCAGTAAGTTACTCCCTCTGAGTAGCTACCACTATTGGACAGTCAAGAAAGAAAGCAATGCCCTGGGATGTTTTAGGGTTTACTACTTCCTATTATTAATTAAACTTCCCGGCGAATTAATACAATTAAATAAGGTACATTATTATTATTATTATTATTATTATTATTATTATTATTATTATTATTATTATTTTTATTATTATTATTATTATTATTATTATTATTATTATTATTATTACAAGTGAGACCGGAAGACAATATTATAATTATCAGTTAATCATTAGTAATACACCTCACATCAAATTAGAACCAGTGTTTCATAAATTTTAAATAAGCCTCTGTTGTAGGTAATATAAACTTAAATATCTAAGCAATTTAAAAGCTTTATTCAATAAGTGATTTGAAACCGGGACACTATAGTGCAATACGTTTTCTACAGTGTAAGACGCTCTCATACTCATATTTGTCTCCTTATATGGTAAAATGACGCTGTAGTTGAATGATGATGATGATGATGATGATGATGATGATGATGATGATGATGATGATGATGATGTACCTTATTTACTTGTATTAATTCCCCGGGACATTTAATTAATAGTAGGAAGTAGTGAATCCTAATTTAGGGTTTCTGATATTACGCGATGGTGCGATTTCGCACAATCGACCTCAAATCGCATCCGATCGCACAATTCACCAAAAATCGCGTAATTCACCAAAGAACGCATATAATTCACAAAATTAAACATTAATCAACATGTTTCTTTAAAAAATTCCGCATAAATACGCCATTTTTAAGATGATTTACCTTGGAAAAAGCCTGAAAACCTATCTCAACTTTGATTTCGTAAACATTCGAAGTTCAAGGCGTCATTTTGGATGTCGGGGGCCTGGTGCGAGTCTTATTCTAAAAGAGTTGCCTATTGGTGCAATACAAACAAGCCCTTTGTTCGGTTTAGCCAATCTAAATAGCTGATATATACACATCACTAAAATGATGACACAATTGCCTTCAGTATTCACGTTGTAAGTAAAGGTGTGAAAATAAGCGAGGTTAACAGTTTTTCAGCAAAATGTAGTCTCTTTCGTTTGAAAGGCGATTAAAACGTACTCATGGATAAGTTTGTAGTGAAAACGCCCGCTGTTTCTTCGACCCAGAAGGCAAGTTCCCACCTTCCGCCCAAATTGACAGCTCACGATCGAGCAAGAAAGTACCCTGACGGTACTTTCCACGTGGACGATGGACTGTTGTTTTGTTCGTCGTGCAATATCGTCATCGACCATCTTCGGAAGTCAGTAGTTGACAAGCACCTCGAGTCAGCAACACACAAGCAGAGAGCAGAGCGAAACAGCAGCAAACAGCAAACGCTAAAAACGGAGTTAAATTGTAAAACATCAGCACAAATTGAGAAAGTGAAGATTTGCCAGGAATGGATCAGGGTTTGTGCGGCTTCGAACATTCCATTGCACAAGTCTGACAACCCATTGATGCGTAAATTTCTGCAGGCACGAGTTGCCAACGGTGGGGCGACCCCTAAACGCTCGCAGTTGCGCGACTGCTACCTGTTCGATGTTTATCAAACAGAAAGAGCTGCACTGAAGGAGCTGGTTGCGAATAAACAAGTTGCGTTGATTGTAGACGAACTCAGCGACAGTGAAGGAAGGTTTGTACTTGATGTTATGGCCGTTTTCTTGGATTTTGATGAACTTTCACCCAGTGGAAATGCTGTTGCGTGGCTGCTTGATTCCCACTTTTTAACCGAAACAAATAACAGAACAGTGTCACAGGCAGTAGTGAAAACCGTGCATGACTATGGCATAGAGTACGACAACGTCCGTGTCTTCAACTCAGACAACGTGAGCTACATGAAAAAGGCATTTTGTGACACACTGTCCTGTTTATTTCCCTACTGCATTCACATCACATGCCACAGCCACATCGTGAACCTGGTGGCTTCTGATTTCAAAAAGCCATTTAAAGAGGTGACTGAGTACGTTAAGTGCTTTCGCAATCTATTCTACGTGCCGAGCGGAAAAAAAAGCCGCTTTTTGAAATTTCTTCAAGCGGCCCTAAATCCAGGTGAGAGTGCCACCATGCCACCAAACCCAACCACTAAAAGCTGGAGTGCCTGGTTTGACTTTGTGCTTTATCACGCAGACCACTTCCTCCTCTTCACAGATTTCATCCAGGAAGAGGTTAACCGTTGCAGAGCTTCCGCTAGTGATTCTCTTCTACGACTGCAGGAGATGTATCAAGATAAAAGCTTTATGAAGAGGCTTCAGGTTCAGCTGGCATTCCTGAAAGAGAAAGCTCCCACACTGATGGCATACCTGAATTATTTTCAGGAAAGAGTTCCTCATGTTACCCAGGCCCATGGAAAGATGGAGAGACTCCTACACTATCTTGATGTTAACAGCAAGCTAGAAGAAAAAGACCTCACCTTCTGCTTTGAAGTGGAGCACGCTTTCACAGGTACCGAGAGGAAACAGTTGGTTTCACTGTTCAGCTCAGCCTTTACTGCTGCCCATTCCAAACTGGTCAAGTATTTTGTGGATGGGGCACAGCCAGCAACGAAGTTTCTGGACCAAGTACGAGTTCTTGATCCGAGAAATCTCCTCGATATGGACCACGACTTTGGTTCCATTGACAGCATCCCTGGTTTTGATCAAGTTTCAAAAGAAGAGTGGGAAATGTACGTTTACAACCATGGTCCCCTTGCTGTCAAACAAAGTAAAGACGGTAACATTGACTTGATGCTATTTTGGAAGGCAAAGGCAAGCACTCTGCCTGCACTTTACAAAATAGCGTCATGTTACTCAACAACAACCATTGGGTCGTACGAGGTGGAGAGGTCATTTTCGGCCTACAACGAGATCCTTGACGAGAAACGAAGATCTCTGGATGAAACTACAATCAGAGCTTTTCATTTCCTGAATTGGAATCTTCGTATCAAATCATCCATCGAGGAAGAACAGGAAAAACAAAACAACCTGCTAAAAGGCCCTGATGACACCAAAGAAATACCGAAAACCATTTCTGAAAAGAAACCTCCGTTGCTGGGCAAAGCAAGTGACATGTCAAGGGTTTCAAAGGATCAGCAGTCTGAACCAGTGCTAGTCACTAAGGCAAGCAAGCGAAAAATTGATGTGGCACATGAAGAAAGTGAAGCAGCACCCAAAAAGAAAAAAGAAAAAACCTCACTTGGAAAGCAATTTAGAGGAACAAATTTGAAAAAATTTCTCTCTGCTTCTCGTGAGCACGACGATGAAAAATGCCAGCTACAAACAAACACTCAACAGTCTTCACAAGCCGTTGACGTGCATTATGGAATAGATCCAACTACAGCTAAGAGGTTTAATAATGAAGCAGCCTGTAATTTTCCAGATCACAACCAACCACTTCTGAGTTGCGTGTTGAATGGAACTGTCACCTTTAAAGGAAACAGTGTCATTGATGACAACGACCTGCAGGGTTTATACGGGCAAAAAACAAAAGATGAGGACAATTACCTCACAAACTTTGTCATTGAAGCCTACCTTGAACTAATTGCAATCAAGGGAATTTCGCAAGGTGCAAAGGTTGAATTCTTGGGGTGGGAGTCATTTGAGAAGGGGTTCAGCAAGGGTTCAGTGCAAGAGAACTTAAAAGGAAAAGCACCTTTTATGGAACAGGACATTGTTTTGGTCCCTTGTAACCCTGGCCTAAGTAAGCATTGGTTCCTTCTTGTTGTTCTCCCAAAGGAAAAGCAAATTTTTGTCTTGGATAGCATGGCAGCATCCTTTACAAAGCCAACCATCATAAATGCTGTTGCTAAGATGTGGAGAATCATGCAAGAAATTGACAACAGCATAGATGCAAATCAGTGGCTCTTCGCTACAAACACCCCCAAAGATATTCCGCAACAGCAGAACAACTATGACTGTGGTGTATTTCTCTGCTTTTTTGCAAGATCCTTGGTACTTCAGTCAGCAGTTCCCAGCAACAGTGTTCCTGCCTTCCGATGCCACATGATTTTAGAATTGCATGAGCAAGAGCTGAGCAACTTTACAGAGCCTTCTATCCAGGCAAACCAGTATTATGCTGTTGAGTATGATAAAAGCTGGTATTTTGGCCGTGCACTTCGAAGTCCTGATGGCAATTCTTTCGTGAGTTTTAAGTTCTTGCATTCAACCTTGAGCAATGGTGAGAGGGTTTTTAACTGGCCAAGACGAGATGACATTGACACAGTTCATAGCTCATGTGTATTTTTTGGCCCTGCTGTTATTGTTGGCATTGGTCCTTTCAATTTCCCGCAGCTGAATGAAGTACAGCAAGTTTACCAGTGGTTGAGGAAAAGCAGGAAGGGAACTTAAATAACAGTATTCATGTTGACACATGCTTTGCAGTGGGATATAAGATCTTTTTTATACTTGTATTTTATTATACTGCAAATGTTTTAATTTATTGCACATGTTTATTGGCTTGTTTTTCTTACTGAGACAGAGGACTTTTACTTCTTTAAGAAAGAGCAGGTCGTTGTTACATGTAGCTAGGTCAGTCTCGTAAGAATGAGCATAACCATGTGACAAAATACATGTATTGAGTGATTGCAAAGGTACATGTACGGTTTAACGGTATGTTGTATGTACATACAAACCACAGAAGCCTGCATGGCACTGTGGCCAGCATTAGGCTGGAAAGTATAAACAAAACTGTATCAGTCATTATCAAACAGTCACAGGGATATGCTAAAACACATTCGTATTGCAAGGTTCACTCTCATTGCATGTGGATATACTTTAAGTATTAATAGATTAAGGCTTCACCCCTCGCAAACTATCAGCCGTAAGAAAGGCTGTTTTGTTATGTTCAGTTCCACATTAGGGACCTGCAATGACTATGTGCAACTGCACTGGGAAGTTTTTCAAATATTCTTTTATGTTGGATCAACTGAGTTATACTTTTCAGTTTTTCTCAGTAAAAAGACAGGTCACAGTTGACTGTCATAATTTACATGTATATTTAGGGTTTTCATTGTCCAGATCATTTTTTATCCGAGTACTGTCAATTAGTACTGTACTTTCAAATCAAGTACAGATATGTTCAATACTTTTCTCAGTAATACTGGACTTTGATCTACTGTAATATATAAAGAGTTATCACAATTAAGTGGCAAATAGATTAAGATTACATGTATATAGCACAGGATGATAACTCTGTCACTGTTGAGCATGGGTTTCCTGTCAACTTAACAAGAGCAAAAGTTAATAATTGTCAAATACATTTTTATCAACTACTGTCTACAAGGAGAAAGACTGTTTTGTAATATGTTCAAGCTAGTTTTGTTACAATACTATTATGAGATGTAAGTTTTACAGACTGGCATATGGTATAAATTAAGTCATATTAGTAAATGTTCTGCCTGCTCAATTATGGATTGAATAATATTTCAATATTTATAATATTTTAATATTTATATGATTGTGAAGCAGGGTTAAGTGTTTGAAAACTGAAAATTCAATGTTGGTTATATTAATGATCCTTGCAAAATAAATTTAAAAAGTTGGTTTGTTGTTATAATACTTGTTGTTATGATACTTGCTGTTACAATACCGATCATTGATTTGGCATGTTGGCTCTTTCCTTTCAACTCTTAACGTGGTGCACTGATAGTGCAGAAGACCTCAGTTTAAATTTATCCAGAAGCTTGTAATATAAGCTTCTGATTTATCCCAACTAATGTAAAGATGCCTAATTACTGTTCCTTTGCGTTCAAAATGTCTTTAGGGCAACGCAAAAGTGTTTTTCTTCTCCTAAATCCTTTTAAAACGACCTAAAAATTCCTCAGAAAAAAATCGCATAATTTGCATAATTTATCGCATAATTGGCCTTTTTAATTGCATAATCTGCCCTGAAAAAATCGCACAATTTGCATTTTTAAATCGCACCCTATCAGAAGGCCTGTAATTCATCCCAGTGCATTGCTTTCTTTCTTGACTGTCCAATAGTGGTAGTTACTCAGAAGGAGTAGCTTACTGGAGTTAATATGAAATATAATTTAAATTACTGTAAAAGCTCTAATAGTCCTGCTCTCTAATACGCCTTCTTACCTACTACTTGCTAATTACAAATAAATTATTTGCTTACAATTATGTCATGACATTGGGGCTTGAAAATTATTTTATGTTTCGACTGATGCCGGGTATTATTTTACTGCCAGAGGAAGATGCAAAGAAGTGCAGCATTATGCATGTAATTACTTACATGTAATTCAGGTGAATCAATTCATTCATCTATTTTAAGTACCAATCAGTCAATCAATCAACCACTCAACCAACTGGCTGATAAATCAGTCAATCAGCCAATTAAAAAATCAATCAATCAATCAATTAATCAGTCAATCAATAAATCAATAAATCAATCAATCTGTGAATTCAGTGTTGCCAATGCGAATAACAAATGGTCCAGTAATGACTAGTGACTTTATTTGATGCACAGATTATGACTCACTCTCTTACTACCCCAGACCGTGATGGCAATAGATCTCGAGACTTTAGTTCTTTTTGGTTTGATAATTTGTCACCAATAAGCATTGTTACTGATTGCCATAATCTGGTACCAAAGAAAAACAAAAGGAATAGCCTCTTCCTAAATCATTTCAGAATAGTCTGAAACCTAATAGGCAATGAACTGACAAAAAGGGATCAGACTGTGGTGAATCAGTCAATCGATATAGTTTTCCCCATATAGAGAATTCAATCAAATAGGTCTGACTCTTCATTCCTGGGACAGTAGTTGGGGGGGATACTCCCCCAAAAAGATATGGGGCAGGGTGTGCTCATCAGATATTTTGAAGTAGAGCCCTAAAAGGTACTCCAGGATTCATTCCATTTTCATACATCATCCACTTAGTAGTACTGAGGGGTCAGTCAAACTAATCAATGACATCAAAATGTTAAGCAGAAAAAGACAAAAAATATAACCTTATTTCAAAACTGCTCTTCAAATTTTTTATTTGAATTGATAAAGTGTGTCTGGGAATATAGCTAAAAGTACAAATTTCTTAACCAAACCCTTACAATAAACTGCCATATTTTCCTGACCTCAGGTTGATGGAATAAAAACCTGTAAGAAAAACAAAGCAGATTTTAATTATCGCAATTACCAATAGTAGAACAGACAGTGTGCACGCGCCAGAGAAAAATGAGAGACTGCTCGTAGTCTATGAGAATGGTACCAACTTGGGCCGGTACGACTTCAGATCGACTCCAAATGCTTACCTCTGTTTACACGAAAACGTACGAAACATGAAGCTAGTATAAAATAATTATCATCTTAGGCTGTGTTTACACGAGTGATTTCATCCCGAGATGACTTTCATATTGGTGTCTGGAGGAGATAAAAGTCATCCCGGGATAAAGTCACTCATGTAAACAGGGCCTTAGGCTGGTTTAACTCATCACTGCTGTTGAACCAATATGAATGACTCAGAATGGTTTGAAATCAGACTGGGGAGCCACTTAAGCATGAACAGGGTTCCAATTGGTCTGAGATATTTGCTTTGGGTATGCACGTTTAATAAGTGGCGTTGGAGCATTCCAAGCTTTTGGATAACAGATAAAGTGGATTTTTAAGGATGGGATGGTTGCAGACCACATTAACACAAACAGAGTTTAGATTGGTCTCAGGTAAACACTTCATGCCAGTCTGACTTTCAGACCGGTCTCATGTAAACAAAATCGTACCAGTCTGAGTTTGCACCGGTCTCATGAAATCAGGGCGTTACTGCCCCTGGGTCTCTGGGGATGTTGTTAAACATTCTTGAGAGCTGCTCGACTTTAGGCTAAGGGGGTATTTACATAATACCAGCATGATTTTCATTCTGGTACAAGTTCCTCCCGATTTCCTCTTGTTTCTCTGTATTTGTTTAATGATTACAGCAAAATATCTCATAACTGCACAAGTCATACCTGTGTGAGCTTGCCCCAGTAGTGGTACTGGGTCACAATAATCACTGTGTTACGGAAACCCATACATGGTATAACTGTTTGATTCATTCTGCATTAAGCTTTAACCCTTTAACCATCAAGAATAAATCTTACATCACCGTGAAAAATGGGTTTTGTAACTTAAGTGGGTATAAGGTTTTCATCACCTTCCCCAATGGAAGTCTTGATGGAACACTCATGTAAATGTTGTGATTTAATTTTTTCCTTGGTTCAACTTTTATTTGCCTTTGTGAGTATTAGGATTGCCAAATGTTCTTTTTCCGAAAAGGCTGTTTTAGCCACCCAGTCTCCTATGTGTTTACACGACAATATAAAACAGATCATGTTCAAATTCCACACTACAGAAATTTGTGCTTGTTCTCACACACTTAAAGGCAGATCGTTTAAATCTCTGGTATATTTGAATGATTTTAAAACTGTTTAACTGTGCTTAATTATGTTTGACTGGGTTCAGAAATTGGAATCAAACACTGCCGTATGCATATTATTGGTTTAATTGTGTTCAACTACCGAACCCAAATTAAACCGATCATTGCATTTGACCCAGTTCATTTTACTGAACAGTAAGATAGTACGTAAGCTGGGATAATCATGTGATTGATATCTTCCATGTGCATCACCTTCACTGTAAGAAAAGCTGCATCACTGATCACTGCTGACATATACATGCCTAGTATAGATAAAAAAGGATGAGTGAAAACAACAACTTCAGGGCTAAAAATTGACAGTCTCCTGGTTGCCAGTAGCAATTTAAAACTGACCAGGGCCACTAAAAGTTGAGGTTTGTTTTTATTGACATGTGACTCCAGTCTTACTTAGAGTTCTACAGTATGTGATACTTTTTCCACATGATTATTGGCGAAATCCCTGGATAAAAGACTTACTTCTCACCCAGGTTGGGAGGGGTCTATTCAAGTAAATATGGTTTTAAATTTTTTGATTTTAAGACTAGAGGATTTTGAAAGCCACTTTATCTAAATGGCCTGGTCCACTATACTAAGCGAGCAAGTGAAAGACCCTGGGGACGAGGTTGGAATTCAAGGATACTGGCCCGAGTTGCAATTCAATGATTCAAGCACTGAAGTTAATTTTTACCCTGCAAATTATGGAATAACTTAATCAGTAAAAGTAGAGAATAAGATGTACAAAACAATTACATTCACCTGCTTTGAACTCGATTATCTTAAGCATATTTTCCCAAAAGTGATCAACACATAACTCTTAATAAAAGTTTTACACCTAATTCGAAATTTAAATTTGTTGTTTGTCATCAAATCATGCCAACTATAGCTTTGAACCTTACTTAATCTAAGAAACATTCGTGAGTCATTAGATGTATATAAATAATTTGCAAGCAGTGAAGAAAAGCCCAGCTAATAAACAAATGGAGATGGAGATAAAATAAAGTATGTTATGTGTTACATCGCACAGAATTCTGGCTTCTTTTGCGACATCCAAATTGGGGGGCTTGGAAACTAGGTAGCGCCAAGGCTTAAACAATGCCATTGTTCTTCCGCGCACGCAATTGGCTAGCTGGCTGTGACCTTCCATGACCTTGAGACAAATGGATCACATGAAAAGAAAAATGGCGTCCGAGTAAAGGTAAACAAACAGCTCCACGGTCTTTGTTTTGACTCGTAAAAGGGTGACCACTGCTGCAATAAAGCTCGGAAGGTAGGTGCTGTTCGTAAGAAGAGGCCTTGTAAAGAAAAGGATGTTTTACAAAGAACTTTTGCCGGTAAGTGAATGTCTTGCACTGTTTATCGAACGGTTAAATTCACGTGTGCAAACGATTTTATGTTTCTGAAGCTTTTTGTCAGATTTAAAACTGAAGCTTAAAGTCGTGCTGCCGCGTGATAAACTTATAGCGGCAATTAGCGACGTTCAGAATGGCGATCTTTTAGGAAGAATACGACTTGTGAAATTTAATAATATAAATAATTCAATAATTCACATTGGCTGACATAATAAGCTTTATACTAAGCTTAATTATAAAGTACTTGAATATATCCTCTGTAAGTTAAGGTCAAGTGATTTAGCTCACAGTTTCAATAATAAAGCTGTGGAGTGCTTGGAAGACTAAGAAAAAGAAATGTATAATCGTTTTAAGACATGTGTGATCTTATGTGAGGTGTAGGAATTTGCAACCAAAAATAAATGGTTTAAAAATTTCTGTTAAAAATTTGCATCTGTTGAAGACTTTTGGTTACTTTTTAAAAGGCTTAGAAAGATGAATTATTTGTATAGTTTTAGATGGGAGTTAAACTTAATAGTTCTAGCAATGGATATTTCATCTGCTGATTGAAGTTTTGTTTATTTGCAACACAGGTGACTAGCTGGTGAATTTAGAAAACAAGAATCATTAAATGGACTGCTGAAACAACTGCAGATTCAATTAAGCAGTTGGATTTAATTGAAGCACTTGTAGTCAGTTGCCAATTTTTCCACAGGGCCTCAACCATAAAGAATCATTTGTCCATCTTCAGGAGAAGTCAAAAGAAAGTGTTGCTTCTACATAATATTTAATGAAACCAGTCAGTCAAGCCATGTCAGTCTTTTTGTTTGCTTGTTTTTTTTTTTAATTTATCACCTGAGAAGATTGAAGGAAACTCACTAATGGTACCAAACTCTGAAACCTGATTAGTCATAAAAACTCAAAACTGTTAATAGTGTTATGGTTTAATTTGTTTGGGTTTGAATATGGCAGGAATATCCAGTTTTAAAATGCAAGCTTCTTAAACTAACCTGTTCAAAGTTTGCTTGTCAGTTGGAACTCAAATGTCTTATGTGATGGTTTAGAAATGCTGTTCACCTTACATAATGGGGATACACACAAGGAGTTAACAGAGTCCTCTGGAATTTCAAATCCATAAAAATAAGTTTACCCCAGTACTTCAACAGGATAATGCATTGCCTGAAGCTTTACAATAAAGTTATTCATGCTCTTTAATGTGAGATGTTTACTGTCAGTTTATTTTTCTACTTCCAATTGATTTGTGGTGCAACAAAAGTTTTCTCCCTTTACCAGTAAGATAAAGAGAGAATAATTTAAGGCAAAGGTATTGTCAAAGGGAAAATGTTGTGGAAAAGCCCTAAGACTAAAACTTCGAAAACAATGAAAAATGTAAAGTCTGGAAAAAAGAAAAGAAAATTGTAATGTTTTGTAAAAAAAAAAAAAGACATCTAATTGAAATACTTTTCCATTTACACAAGCTATGTGACAGAGCCAGTCACAATATGCATAAAGTGATATAACATATTTACATTATATTGGCTAGCTAGAAGAAGTCAGCAGATGGGACTGATATTTACATGATTACATGGTATCCAGCTTTTTACCACTTTTTGACACTTGTGCTGGACTGACTCCAGTTGCTTTTATGTAAAAAAAACCCCAATCATTCAAATCTTAGAAGTTAACTTTGACTTACGTCTTGTAAAGTGTTGGAATACCTGAAGCATTGTCTTTATATGGAATATAAATTATTACTGTCTAGTGAGTCATTTTACTGTTTTCCTGATAGTTTAGCTATAGCTTGTAATATGATATGTAGACTCTCCATGGGGGTATGGGCCTAGAGTAGAAAGGTGATGGGGGAGGGGCGGGGAGAATGGCAATTAAAGTGTGAGAAATTTTTAACATCATATCATCTTGTTCTGCCATTTATGATAACTCTTTTAAACAAGCTTTGCCAACAACTTAGCAATTGCCTGCCTCTTGGTGTCTTTCTTTAGGAAGGGGGGGGGGGGAATTGGAGTGGTGCACTTTTTATTTTTCCTAAAATGGCAAATTTGCAAGAGATAAACGCCTAACTTAGAGAGTCCTTCAAAATCTGAAATTTTCCTCTTCAATTTTCATTCACCATTTCTGTCAGTAAAAGCATAATTTGAGTGCAATTTAACATTTTGAGAAACAGTTTCATCTACTTTATGCCCTCTGTTTCTTTAAGGATCCCCGTTCTAAATTTAGAAAAAAAAAAGGCAAAAGAATAGTTTTCCTTAAAATGATCTCAGTATTTTTTCTTTCAGAAAACTGTAAAACTATCCTTTTGGTGCGCTGATCGCGTATTTTTGAACACATCAGCAAAACAAGTTTTGCCACTTTCGCGGGAATACTTGACAACCAGGCCTTTAGATTTGACCAGCAAAGCGAAACCTGGTCACTAAACTTACTGTTGCTATGGTGATTTCTCTTGTATTTCAAAATGGCGGCCAAAATGGAATCGATGGAGGTGAAAACTGCAGCTGTGCAGCTTTTGTTTTTGCAGTATTTATCGCGCACCAGAATGCCAAATAGTAGGAAAATTTCAACAGAAAAAGGCTAGCTGTCGGACAAAAAGTATGTTTTTATTTTTTAATGCTATTTTTAACACATATATTGAACTTAATTTTTAGCTTCCGCACTTTTTGTCTAGTGCCTTAGATTTCCTGTTGGATGGCTGAAAAATCCTACTGCTGTTAAATTCCATACATTTTGAGGCTCTGTCTGGGCAATATTCGCAGTCGAAAAGCTACTTGATCTGTTGCTGGTATTTGGTTGTTTTTTTCTTTAGGAAGTTATCCACCGTGATCGATTTTATTTTAGCTTCCGCACTTTTTGATCAGATGCTTCGATCTTTTGATATGTTGTGATGAATTTACAGTTTTCGTTCTCGCTCTTTAAATTTTCGACTAAAAACTCGTGACCGTTTTCAATCGACGGCTTCCCGAGAGCCTGGCACTAGTTCAAAGTCCGACCCGTCGCTTGATTCTGTGCGATGATGTTATGTTGTTATGAGATGTTTACAACACGTAAGCTTAAATGATGCTACACAAAAGAATTTAAGCTTATCTGCCAGTATCAACATTAAGAGAATAGCCTGACCTTCTTGCTTTAAGCAATAGCTGTTTGAAACATTAATTTTAACAGCAACGCTGTAATTAAAGTTACTGAAAACATAAAGGATGCGATGCTACACTTTTACTGGGCCAACAAATAACATACATGTACGATTCGCTGACGAGTGTACAAAAACTACATCACTTCATATAACGTTTATTTAAAGACTTACGAAACTTAATAAACTTTAGCTACCAACCTACGTGTCTATCTTTCGGCTTTTTGCTACCGGAACGAAAATGGCAAATTATTTTAGCACTGGACTAACGATAAATATGAAACATTAAACTATAATGATCAATTGGTAAAGCCCTGCTAATATATAAAGCTGTTTACCGAAGACAATAAAAAGCTATAATTACACGTACCTGACATGAGCAATGCAGCGAGAAATGAAGTGCTGTCCTCTTTCGCAGAAACCATTAACAATTCTTTAGCAGAAATGGACCGACAGAAAGCTAGCAAAACACCTTTTCACCCCATTTTTCAGCTTTTGTCGCGAGCTATGCCGCCGCGCCTAAAAAGTGCACCAGTCTTCCTGAGCAATCCGTGACATTGGTGCCCAGTACTCCGCGTGCCTGCAAATTCACATCCCTAAGCTCTATGAAAACGAATTTAAAAAAAAAACTGTTAACGTAGTTAGAAAGAGCATAGATTGAAACCAAATATGCTGATTCGTTTTTACATTTATATTAAAACCTCACAAAACAGGGGATTATCAAAAGTTTAAGGTTCATTTTTCATCGTGCTTTTTTCAAAAAAAAAACAATAATGGACGTTTTTGAATAACTTGCAATTTTCTCTGCAATATTACTGTGAGAAATTACGAATTTATTGAGCTTAAAGCAGTTTTAAAGTGATTTGAATTTTCTGTGCGCTCTGGTCACGTGACCAATGACGTCACAACAGTGAGCATATCATGGTCGTTACACACACAACTACTGTACACATTGATTAACACAGTCACTAACATAGTCGTCAATCATCGTTAAACGTTAATCGGCTACTCGAAACAATGCTATCGTAATAAAAATACGGCAGAGTTACATGTCTAATAACGGCTGCCACTTTTCCCCATGGAAGTCAAGTCGGTTATTCAAGACAATGTGCTTTTCAATGCGTTCTATGTATTTCAATTTAGCTATTAGGTGGCATAGTAAAGATGTTGTTTTTCTTTGACGGTTATGATATATGACTTGCTTGCCAGTAATGATGACGTGATTTAGTAGTGTCCAAAACTGAGACCTAGAGGTGTATCCAAGCATAGTATCAATTTCGTTCAATGCGTCAATTTCGAAATGAAGTTTGCTTAGCCAAAGAAACACTGAATTCCAAAAATCCTGACTAATCTTGCAACGGAAGAATAGATGCTCGAGAGATTCTACTTCTTCTTCACAGAAAGTGCACAAATCCGAATCCACGAGGTTCGTTTTGCACAGCAACCTATTGGTGTATATGATGCGATGAAAGAGATTGAACTGGGAAACATCTTGTTTTGACATCAACAGTTACCTTGAAAGGGATTGAATAAATAAGATCCCAGTTGATTTTGTGACTGCAAAACAGAGTTTCATATTTTTGCGAAGCGGTTGGATAGGCTTGTTTTTGCACAACTAACACCCAGTATTGTCCAGTAGTCTACGAATAGATGTTTTGCGTGATGAATTATTTTCTAGATTAAGAAAGAACTTAGAGTTCTTTTCGCCATTTTCATACCAGTTCCATTTACATCTTAAAATTTTACCTTTTATGATGTAATCAAAGAAGGTTTCATATTCATTTTTTGGCATTTTCTAGCTGCGAAATGTTTTCAGCGGTGGGGGATCGCCGGATAGATTGCATTTATCCTCACATTGCCGTAGTTTGTTTTCAGCCTCTGAAAATTGAGCTGTGCGTTTTCGCGCTTTCTCTTTACTGTATTTTATTGTAACTTGTCTGATTCGGTATTTGACCAGATCCCACAATAATCGCTTATCAAGAACGTCCGAAAACTCGGCTAACCCTCAGGGTACTTGGAATTAATAAGATGAACTTAAGTCTCATCCTCAAGAAGAGTGGAGTTGAATTTCTAGTACGAAGGTCCGAAGGGAAGCTCTTTTAGGCTGCTCACATTATGCGAGATTGCGGAATGATCAGATCTAATGGCTATTTTGATATGGGCGTTTTCTATATCATCCTGCATATCATTGGATATCAACCAGTAAATCAATGCACCGCTGGATAAAAGGCTTTTTTTGCCTCCAAGCGAACTGTTTTTTTACTAGGATTCCGTATCCTCCAAATGTCAAATAGATTAAATGCGGGCATTAGATCTTCAATTAGCTTAACCAATTTTTGGTTTCAATCTTGCCACCAGAGTTGTCAAGGTCAGTGTCTCGATGGACATTGAAATCGCGCCCAATAAAAATTTGGGACTGGGGGGTCGATAATCATCTCCTCTAAAGTGGTTGATATTTTCTCATAAAATGTCCATTGTTCATTTTGCTTAGTCGGTGCGTACAAATTTAAAAGAATATATGGAGATTCCTGAATCAACGCCTCAACGAGAATAAAGCGACCGTTCTCGTCACATTTAACACTTTTCAATTCACATTGAAGCTGATCACTAATGATCATGAGCACAAGCACGCCACTGCTATGGCTAGTCCCCGCAAATCTTCGAATTTATTTATTGAATATAGATGATGAAAGAGATGTTAAGTTCCACGCTGTCTATTTCTGTTGAACGATCGTCATCGGACGTAGCTCTGGAGCTAAATGAGCAAGATGTCGACACCGAACTGCCACGTGAGTAAGAAACTGAAGATATCACAGAAGCCACAGAAAGTCCAGTTCGTGGAGACAATAACACATGAAATCGTGGCTGAAACTCTGGCTGGAGCTGAAAGTCCTCTAATGTGTAACAAATGTTCGCGGCTGTGTAAAAACCTTAGACGTGTCCAAAAAGATAATAGTTACCTTAGGAAAAGAAACCGGGAACTAAAGGATCACCTCAAAGCGGTACGATATTATTGTT
The DNA here is from genome assembly GCA_964030785.1 of Siderastrea siderea. Lineage (NCBI taxonomy): Eukaryota > Metazoa > Cnidaria > Anthozoa > Scleractinia > Rhizangiidae > Siderastrea > Siderastrea siderea. The sequence goes on along the minus strand of OZ034967.1, from coordinate 63,856,996 downwards.
GGTTCTTTTGTGCCCTTTTAATTTGTTGAATGCCATTTCATTTGCTTAATTAAGATCCGTGTTGTATGTAGAAAATAAAGTTTTAATGTTTGCATTCATCCTGCTCAAACTTTTACAAACTCACCTTTGTGTTTTTTGTGTAGGCACATGTTGATGAGAGCACTGAGAGCTCAGCTGACGAGGACGAAGAGGAGGAAGTGCATGAAAGCACCTATAACGCTGATCAAAAGCACTCATCTCAGGAAGAGGTGATGTTCTCGACTGGAACAGAAGATGAAGATGATGAATGTGATCCACACCGGGCCTCCTTACAGGAAGATTCCACCAGTGATAAGGATAATGACGAGAAAGAAAAAAAAATGCCAGGTAGGAATCAGGTGCAAAAGAGCCTTGATATCCCTAAGTGTTTATGAAAAAGAGTTTGTTTGAAATATTATCTTATAAAACACTGGAGACTTGTCAATAGTGAATACCTTTGATTTTGATTTGAATGTATTATTGTGGCTGCCCCCGAACGTCGCACTTGTGGCGTCCGAAGGAGTCTCGACAATAAGAAGGCCGTTGTTATTCCCAAGATCACTTTATTCTTGAGATAACAACTTAGTTCGTCTTTACATGTACGGATAACCGAAGGATTACTCGGATGACGCTGACCTTACTGTTTTACTTACTATTGTACCGCAGTAGTAACATAATGGCTCCTCAACTGCATCCGTGCAGTTACAAACAACAGTAAACTTACCATAAGTCTTTAAGGTCTTAACTTTAACAAACTATCAGATCAATGTTCAAACAATAGCATCTTGAAAAAGTTCATATAACTGCACCACAGCAGTTACTGAGTGATATATCGATCGACGAGTCGATTGAACTTAAATGTTCAACCGCAATGTTCAATAATTGTATCGCTCTTCAAGTGTTCTTTGTTGGCTCCTCGATGGGGACTTCCCTGGTCTCCTGGTGAAGGAAATCCTCCCCGACCACTTCATCTGCAGGCAACAGTAGAATATGTTTGTGAATAGGTCTGTCTAGATATGAAGGCGGGTTTTGACGTTTGCCGCGATCATCCAAATCTCCATCTGCCATCAGCAACTTGACCTCTCTAACGAAACCATCTTCACTAGGGCAAATTTGCACTACTCTACCAAGCGGCCACTTGTTACGGGCTCCCTCGTTCTCCTTAGAAATGGTTACATCACCAACGGTAAGATTTCTCTTTGGTTGAACCCAGTTTGGTCTGATTTGCAGCGTTTGAAGATACCCTTTGCGCCATCTTAGCCAAAATTTGTTAGCAAAATACTGCACTCCAACGTCTGTGACAATACACATCAGGTGTTTGGAATTCTCCTGGAGGCGGTGGCACTCGCGTAGGTTTCATAGTAAGAAGATGGTTTGGTGTCAACGGCTCTGGTGCCTCTGCATTACATAGGTGATCAACACTGAGAGGTCTTGAATTGATGATGCATTCGACTTCGGTCATGAATGTTGCAGGGTTTCATCATCGAGTTGGCTCGCGGCTTTCCACAGTAGTGGTTCCAATGCATTGCGCACACTGCGAATCAACCATTCCCAGGTTTCTCCCATGTGACTGGAATGGGGCACTTTCATTTTGAATGGGATCCACTCGCATCCATTCCTTAGCAAGTACTCTTGAACCTGAACTTGATCCATCTCGGAAAATGCTGCCTTCAGCTCATTTCGTGCACCTATGAAATTCGTTCCCTGGTCAGACCACAGCTGCCTCACAGCGCCTCTCCGATTCAGGAAAAGACTCAATGCGTTTATAAAAGAAGAACTGTCCAGTGAATTGGCAGTCTCCAGACGAACACTTCTTGACGCCATACACGTGAATAATACTCCATATCGTTTGACTTCGCTTCTTCTTTCCTTGTCAATGAAGGGTGCGAAGTAATCAACCGCACAATACGAAAATGGTGGAGCTGGTTCGAGTCTGTCCTCGGGAAGACAGGCCATCTTCTGCTGCTCTGTGGGTCTACGTAGTAGTCTACACGTTACACAGCTTGATATGAACCTTGATACTGCTGAAGGTCCATCGATCAACCAATAGCCACTTTGGCGCAGCACGTTATGCGTCATCCCGCGAGCCATGTGGTTTACTTTCAGGTGGTGATGTCGAATCAACAGTTCAGTCAAATGGCTCTTTGGCGGAATAATGACAGGATGCTTCAAATCAATCAGGACGTTTGCTCTTCTGATACGTCCACCAACACGTATCAGATCATCTTGGTCGACAAAGGGATCTAGTTTATATAGCGAACTGGACTTTCGTAACGCTTGATTTCTTCTTCTAGCTTGACCTGTGTTTGTCTCTCCGCCAGTAACATGTAAGTTGCAGAGAATTTGAAGTTCCTCATGGAAATATTCGTACTGGAAAAGTCTGATAATGGTCTTCTCTGCCTCTTGAAGCTCTTGTAATGTAACCCTCAGCACTGATTTCCCGACTTCTGCCCTTGACCTTGTCACTGGTTTCTCGGGCTTTTTCACTTCTCTTCCTTGAAATTTGGACTTCAGTCGTAAACATAGAGCTATGACGTCCATAGCTTGGTACCAGCTAGATACACCATCCAGTCAGCTCGTCTCGAAGTGATCAGAAAATGTAACAACACTCTTGACTTCTGTAATCAATACGGACGCTTTCTGACCTCCTGGTCGGACTCTTGAAGGGGAGACACCTCCACATCTTCAGGTTTACACGGTCCACTCTTCCACAGAAATTCTGGACCAGTTAGCCAGCGCGAATCTTCTACCAGCTGCTTTGCTGTTAGTCCTCGTGATGCGTCGTCTGCGGGATTGCTGCTCTTGTCAACGTAGAACCACGCGTTAGGATCAGTTAGGTCACGAATCTGCTGTACCCTGTTAGCGACATAAACGTGGAACCTTTTTAGCTTCATTGTTAATGTATCCGAGAACTACCCGGCTGTCTGTCCAGAAGAACTCTTGGATCTCTGGGTACTCCACCTCATTTCTCACGAACTCATTCATTCTTGCTGAGGTGGTAGCTGCAGCTAACTCTAATCTTGGAATAGTCTTGTGCTTTAGAGGTGTCACTCGTGCTTTTCCGACAACGAAAGAGCGATCAACTTGGTCATGTTCGTTAATCAGTCTAAGATATGAGCATTGGCCGTAACCCTCTACTGAAGCATCTGAGAAGTAGTGCATCTCCACAGCTTTTCACGGAGCCAAAGTTGTTTGGCTTGAAGCAACGCTGTATCTCCAGTTTCTCCAACTCTAGGATTTCTTGTCACCACTTAACCCACTGTGGTCTTAGATACTCAAGAACAGAGCTATCCCAGTCCAACTTGTCTCTGCATATCTGCTGTAGTATCTGGTGTCCTTTGAGTGTTACAGGGCTTATGTAACCACTCGGGTCGTGGATGAAGCCATTTGTCGACAAGACGCCTCGTCGAGTTAAAGGGCGATCAAGAAGTTCAATACGGAACCGAAAACTGTCGTTCTCAACGCACCACAACACCCCTAGGGCTCTCTCAACAGGTAAAGGATCTACGGCTAAGTTCAGTTCCTTGATTCCCTTTGCATGGTCCTCAACAGGAATAGCTTCAAGAACCTCTTTCTTGTTAGACACTATCTTATGTAATCTGAGACCGGCTTTGTCACAGATGGCTTGGCTGGCCTTGATCAACTGGATGGCTTCAGGAACTGTTGGTACAGATTTTAAACCATCATCTACATAGACGTCCTTGTGTATGAACGCAGCTGCATCCGCACCGAACTCTTCTTCACCATCGTCGGCTGCTCGCTTAAGCCCGAAGTTCGCACAACCTGGGGAACTACTGGCTCCGAACAGATGAACCTTCATACGGTACTCGACTACTTCCTTTGATGAGTCCCCATCCAGCCACCACAAGAAACGCAACAGGTCCCTGTGTTCTTCGGCAACCACGAACTGATGGAACGTGCTTTTGATGTCTGTCATAAATGCAACACTTTCCTGGCGGAAACGACACAGGATCCCTAAAAGGTCGTTCATAAAGTCAGGACCTTGTAGGAAGTAGTCGTTGAGGCTGACTCCGTTATACGGGGCTGAAAAATCAAACACTACTCTGATCTGTCCCGGTTTTCTTGGGTGATAGACTCCTGTATGTGGAACGTAATTGACTTTACCATCTTGCACCTCGAGACGATCCTCGGGAACTCTTTCTGCACATTGAGAGTACTGGAAGTCCTTAAAGAACTACCAGTTCTGTCTGTTCTACCATGTCTTGTAGTCTGTGAAGGACTTCGGATTCTTCTTGAATCTGGCATTCAGTTGGTTCCACCTCTTTACAGCAAACTGATGGTTGTTGGGAAGAGACACATTGTCTGACCTCAACGGAAGTAGCATTTCATAATGTCCATCTGGTAGTTTCTTTACTCCGTCCTCCAGAATCCTTAGAAATCTCTCATCTTCCATGGAATAAGGTTTGTTCGTAGTATTTGTCTCCACAAATTCAGTTTCTAACACACGGAGAAATTTCTCCAGGTCAATAATCTCCTTGGCCTTCGTAGAGAACGCAAAGCTGCTATGGATTTCTGAAGCTGCGACTCTATTACAGACAACCCTGACTCCATCTTCACCTCACGTGACTTGCAGACTCTTCCAATCACCCCCAACCAAGCACAGTTCTTTGAGCGTAAGGCTCATCTTCTTCTCCGGCGATTATTTCTCTGTCGGATAGCACTCGGACAGTTGTTTCCAATCAGGATAGAAATTTCAGCGTCTGGGTGGTACGGTGTCAATTTATCAGCGTTTGGCTTCAGATGTTGCCACTCTCTGGCCACTTGAGGCTTTGGAATCTTGGAACGATTGGCTGAAACAAGTTTTCGGGTAAAGGCCACTGGCATCTTTATAACACACTCCCTGTGATAATCCAAAACTTCTAGCCGAGAAAAATCTTTCTAGTTTGAATGTGTGTATTCTGCTCTTGCATGGTTGTCAATTGGAGCTCAGTTCATGGGCCTTGAGGATTTAACCATTCACAAAGAGTTTCAGACACGAAACGGATATTTGAATTGTCATCAAGAACTGCATACTGTGATATTTTCTTCTCTGGCTCTCCCACTGGCCTGACCCACACTGGTACAATCCAGGTGAGATCAAATCCACTGCTTTGATCAGGAAGTAGACGTACGCTCATACAATTAGAGACAGCAACATCTTCTTGTGTTTCTTATTTCTTAAGGCGGCATGTGGGATGCATTCCTGAGCAGGTTCCGCATTTCAATCTTCTTCTGCAGTCCGCTACCTGGTGAATGTTACTGGCTGCACATCCCATACACAAACGTTCACCGAAGAAAAAGTTTCTCCTTTCACTGAAAGGCTTTCTACAGAAATCACTGCAGTCATCTAACTTGTACACTGCACCACAGAACGGACACTTGTTCAGATTGGCTGGACAAGGGCGACTTAATTTACTAGAATTACTAGAATCCACTTCACGGTTGCCACGGCCGGCGACCGATTGGCAAGGGTGCTGCCCTTGTTCCTATCTGGCTTCTGTCTACTGTTAAAATTTGGACTGCTTGATGTGGACAGGGTTTTCTAGCTTTGGAATGTTTGCCTTATCTGCTGCTTCTTTAATGAAATCAGCAAACTTGAGAAAGGTAGGGTAACTAGCTTCACCATGGGTGTGTCTCCACTGCTTAGTTGCATCCCTCCACTTAATCTCTAGGTGGTAAGCGAGTTTAGCCAATAGCTTGACATTCTCCTTCGCATAGTCTAGAATAGAAAGTCCTGGGGTGGTTTCTTTTGCAGCCAAGACCTTATCTAGTAGATCTGAGAACTCTCTTAGGGCAACGGCGTTCTTAGGACCTATCTTAGGCCATTTCTCTACCTTGTTAATAAATGCTGTACTCACAACATTAGCATCTTCTGTTCCGAAGAACAGTTAAAAGTGACTAAATATGTCGTGTGAAGTGGTGATGGCAGATTCCATTCTGTGGGCCACAGTGCAAAATATCGGGCCTACACCATGTTTTGCTCTACAATAATTAAAATTGTCCATTTTGAGCTTTTACAGGTAAAATTTCTTCAACTACTTAAAATGATCAACCTTGGAACTTATGAGGTGCCAAGACTTCCAGTAGTCAGCTGTCTTAAAAATATGTAAAATAATGTGGATTTCAATTTTGACAGTTTCGTCACCTCAAAGGAACTTGGAAATAGGGAAATGTCTGATCAACAGACAAAGTAATATTGCGTTGATGTTTTCAACTGTACAGGTTCTCCCAACTACTTTACAAATATATTTTAGCGGAGCCTGCGGGCTTGCCCGCCAGCGGAGCTCCATTGCTAAGCAAATTTGGTAACCTATCGATCCGAAAAATTTTGGTTGTGACGTCAGCGTACGTCCGTACAGACTCCGGGGGAGGGGGAGAGAAGTCCCAAGACAATCCGACCGGGGGTGGAGAATGCGATCTTTTCTTAGCGGGAAATCGCGCGGTGCTTTTGGGCAACTGCGTTTTTCTTGACGGGAAATCGCATGACCAACGTCGCTTTTGAAAAAGAGGTTTCTTTAAAAAGCTTAAGCTTAAGTTTATTTAGCAAAACGATTGTTCTACAGTACTGTAGTTTTAAACTTGAGGAAAAAAACATCTAATATCTATAAATGGAAAGAAAAAGTTCAAAAGAATACTGGCAGAAGGCGAAAAGTTCAAGTTACGAAAGCTGCCTCAAAGGACTTCATCGCTTTTTTCTTCACGGCGGAGAGCTTGCCTTGTTCTGAAACACAACCAAGTAAGTGAAGTTTTTAAAGGGTTTAAGGTGCATGATTCTGAGTATTACGGTCAAAGAAATTACATTTTGAAATGGAAATTTAATTTATGTCATTACTGAGAAATGTGTCATTTACTTTTGACTTGAAAAATTTTTTAGAAAACGCGCTCAGATTTGTGACAGATGTAGTCTTGAACATTTTGCCATGCACGGCCGATTTCACTTGCATGAACGGACCCACCGCCGTGCTGGAAGTGTAACGCGAATTGCAGTTAAGTATAAACTTACGGCTTTTCGAATGAAACTTTTTCAAAAAGGATTTCTCTGTTTATTATTTTGTGTTTGTTTATTCATAGCAGTAGGTCAAAGCACAGTCACAAGGCAGCTGCACAAGCATCACTTACAGCGAATAATTGCTTTCAATTTTAACTGTCGGGTCGGTTTGTACAATTGTCGATTTTCTTGTCCTAGAAGTTCTTAATAGTAATTATCTTTTAAGCGAAGCAGTTGTCGGTTTAAAGCTATTTTATCCGAAAAGTTTCCGAAAAAAAGTTTTTTGCGTTCCTCAAAGCGCCTAACTTTATATAGGCTTACTTCACATCCGCAAAAAACTTATGCCATAATTTAAAGCGTGTTTGGTGTTTGTTTGTTTTCAATCTTGATGGTATAAATTTTTGACCAGACTAATAGTGGCAGTTTATGTTATTTGTTAACTGAACATCCGAACGCGATGAAGATAACCCGTTTACTTCAGAATAAGTTTTATTTTGTTGTTGTAAATAAGCGCCGTTTCAAGTTCATTCAAGCGAACAGCCAATAATCCAAAAAGGTTTGACAAGCCTTGACAGTTAATGACAGGATATGGAAACATTGCAAAACCCAAGCAAGACGGCTCCTGAGTAAAATATGTGTTCAGTTTGATGCCCGAAAGCTGTGCTCAGCCTCTAGAACGAACTTTCGAGCTTGCTTTTGCAGAACAGGTCCTCAAAATATTGGAGGACAATTCGGAACACTTTCGGGCTTTTTGAGAAACACTTTTCGAAAGCGAACGAGCCAAAGAAAGCCCCTAAATATATTTCAGACCGAAAAGTTTCAGGACTATTTTTGAGAAACAAGCACCAGTTTGTTGCTTGGTGGCTCCGCTTTTAGGCATGGCTAAATCTATATATTTATTTATATCTTTATGAAGTCCACGGAGGAGAATTTGACATAGATACTGGAACCTGTTTTGTTTGTCTTTTTTTCTCTCTTATTACAGGCAAGCGAAACAGGAAGCAGTAATGCATGGAATTGGAAGGGGCAAAAAGGTCCTTCAACGTCCTGTAGAGCATGGTACGTTCGTCCGTGGCCACTTTCTTATCAGATCGCCACAGAGAATCGCAAGGTGGATCCAGCAAAACCAGCACTAAACGTCTCACTTTTTTGATATCTGGCATGTGGTTAGGTCTATAAGTAAGAAATTGTTGAAGGCAAGTAAAGAAAAGGGGTGTGAGAAACTGAAGGTCTGGATGAGAGATGTGAGGGATCACTTGCACTGGTGTGTTACCTCGACTCTGCAAGGTTTCGGGGACCTACTACTTGCTAAGTGGAAGTCATTCATGTGCCATGTCAACAGTAAACACAAGGACCACCCTGATGCATTGTTCACTGAGTGTGCCCATGTGCTTCCAGAAGATGGATTAAAATAGGCAATGTCTGTGTGCTAATAGTAGCCTTGCCTTAGAGTTATCACCCAAAGGTCAAGTTTTGAGCAACTAGTGACACTGAATTATTGATTTTAAATATTGGTGATTCTCATATTGAAAATTGTGATGTAATTTCTTAATGTTGTGGACAAAGTACCAAAGTACATTACTGTATTTTCTCAATTAAATGCCCCCGGGCGTTTATTTCAAACTTGGCACGGTGGACCAGGCGTTTCTTTAAATCAGGAGTTTATTTGCTTCCCCCCCCCCCCCTCCGCCTATTTCTCAAGAAAGGGTCATTATTCGTTTTTCTTGGCAGCCGTGTATCTTGCCCTTAAATCTTAAGTTTACTATACAACAAACAAACGTCTGTGGGGCTTATTTACAATTCCCTCCTTTATACCCAGCGTTAATTCGGGACCCGGCGTTTATATGGTGTTTTTGTATTTAGTTACAAAAGCATATGACAAGCTGTCCTCCATCATGTCCATCTTGACTAGCAAGCAACTTCTTGATGACATAAAGAAGCTGTCGTGGATCATTTTAGAGTGCCAGTGATTTAGGGTAGCATGGAACCCCTCCAGACAGCTTGTTTGTGTGTCCGACGTCGGACACACAATTCTTTTAGACACACATAGTACATAGTGCCTAGTGTATTACAAAGTTGTATAAATTAACGTCTTTCAGGCACATCTTAGGTACCCTTCACTTCGATGAAAATGTAAAGAGGGAAACTCAGAGGGACAAAGATGGCAAACCATATTATAAGGTGACCTATCCAAAGTTCAAACTTGGAGAGGAAGTGGTACGGGAAGTGGCAATTCCACCCACATATGGTAAGTGCATAAGCTTTTGGGCTCGATTATTGAGATAATTGGTGGGATGTTGTATATAATGTAACAACAAGTGATGTAAGGTAATATCCTTTATTTAGAGAAGAATGTGAAAAATAAATGAAATACCCAAAAATAATAATTGGTGAGCATAATTTGCCAACTTCCCACTTAACACTGCATACAGTTTTTCAGTGCAGCATATGCGGATGACATACGTAAGGTCCTATTTAGTTTACCCTTCAATGACCTCAATGCAACTGGTAAAAAGACAGTTCCCGGAAAGAGTGAGCAAAGAAGATGCTGTAAAGAACAAATAGAACAGAAAGAGAACAAGGGCAGAGTTTTTTCCCCCAGGTAAGGAGATATAAGCCCCCAAGAAAACTAAAAAACACATTCACACACATCGCAATAGCTGAACTGTATGCTTCATGTTGCTCCAGTCATGAATTACCATGTGTCCTTCGTTAGGTCTCCCTCCTCTTTCACCCCCTTTTTAAAAAATAAATTTATTTTGCTCATAGAAATAGAAAATTGTTTCTCCGAGAGTTTTCTTTTTGATGGGGAGATGTGTTCTTAAATTCATATCTGGTACAAATTGTATATTCCCCACTTCTAATGAAGGTCTGCCCTCCTCCATGTGAGGCCTAAAATTAGCAAGGATAATAATCCCCCTGTGTCTAATGTGTCTAATGTGTTCTTTTGAACATTTGTGTTTTTTCAGAGGCCGAGCAAAGTTCCATTCAAAATCCTATTGGGAGTCACCCTTCAGATGAATCAGCCTCTGTGGAGCCCCCTTCTACGAAAAAAGCACCTTCCTGCAGAAAATGCCACCAACCCATGAGTGAACATCAAAATCAATGCCCTGTACCTGTGAGTACACAAGAAGCCACAAACAGTTGATTATTTCTCTTTTACCTTGTAAAATCTCAACCTGAAGTTATTGTGAAGTTATCTGTATATGTTCAGCCTTTTTGTAAGCAGTAGCAGATATATTGGCAGATTTCAATTTTATTAATAAAAATTGATGGAGTTTTGGGTACCACAGTACCATATTACTTAGAAACCCTTCCATTGCTCTTGACTGAAATGTAGCGAAAGATCTAGGTACAGCATTACCCTCTCATCCCTCAACCTAATTCACATGGTCTCTCAGTAACTCCCTCTTGTGCCTCTCACTCTAGAATACAGGCAATCTGCTTCACCTTATAGTACTTATGGTACTATGTAATTACTCCCTAAACAAGCAGTTTATTTACAAACGCAATGAAATAGCTCCAGGAATCAGTGGGATTTGTCCAGAAAGGATAGCTTATCTAGTTTCTTTCTTCTGCTGGCACATATCCTGTCGAGGTATGAGTGGCATATCTGATCCTCACGTTGTGTATACACATGTTGTTAATGGCCTGCTGTGATCCCAGGCCAAATAACTAAATATCCAACGAACAAGCCACCTGTTGGCTGTAGTTCGGAGAAACCTGCAGGAAGAAATGCAGTTGTGATTATCAGAGGAGGGCTATCTTTAAAGACATTGTAGTTTGTTTTTTGCCGATAGCTTTATTTTCCACAAATCAAGTCGTGCAAAAGCACAGTGTTCTTGGGTTCTATTTGTGCACACTACTACATATTTCTAAGATAAACAGTAAAATAATTTAGCTCTCAAATAGTTCGCTTTCATTAACCCCCCCCCCCCCCCTACAGACGTAACAGCAACATATGCAATCATCTTTGATTGTTGGCTAGTTATGTTCTTTGAATTGATTTGGCATTAGGAATCAACTCGCGTTTCGCATATCCTCTGTTGCTTAGGAAACCCAAAAGAGTTCTAGTACGAGTGATAGGTCAGTAAGTACTCACTCATTTTCTGAAATACCACTTTTTCGTTATTACCTTATTCTTATTCTCACTCGCTTTCATGTCTCGGCTTATGTTTAGGAGTTTTTACTTTGAATTTGTCCTTCAGTTATCTTCCACTGCATCAGGTAAATGTAGATGTACCTATCGGGTATTTAGACTGTGGAATTCTTTATGCTTTGTTATGTTTAGCTTGTTTTGCTTGCTATTTTTTACGATGACGATCATGTTGTCACAATTCTGCGGAGAAAACAAATCGCGAAATTTAATTTAATACACTCCAAATTCTAATTTCCTCTCAAAATCGCAAAATTTAATATTCGATTTTTTGCGAAATTTAAATTAGTGCGAATAAGGTACTTGCGCTGTTTGCACGGTGTGCGAAGGGTAGTAATGAACCTATATTCAGGGAACACTTCTGTTAATCGGACGCGGACACCAAAATTAAGCCATTTTGTTAGCAGAAAGCTACACTGAGCGGATACTTCATGTGTTTCCAGAAGGTATTTTTAGGACATTATGGCATCGCTTCGAAGAGCGTGCTTTCCAGTTAATTCAGTATTTGTATCGGGAAGGCCAGTTTTGAAGGGTTTGCGATAAAGCTTGTCAAGTATGCGACTAAATAAAGGTGAAGATGTAAAATTTTATCACATACTTTAACAACCTACATCCTACAATCAAATCTACCAGTTCCTTCTCCTACAACGAAATCCCCTTCCTTGATGTTAACGTACTGCTCATCAACGGCAGATTAGAAACTGACCTTTATGTTAAGCCTACAGACAAACATCAGTATCTCCTTAAATGATCCTGCCACCTATCTCACACCAAACAATCAATCCCGTTCAGCGTGGCCTTACGACTAAGAAGACTTTGTTCAACGGATGAGCTCTTTAACACACGTTCCAATGCACTCGCAGCACATTAAATCAAGAGAGGATATCAACACCTTTTTGTTACAGAAGAAATAGAGAAAGCACGTCAAATTCCACACAGCAAAGCCCTCGAAACATCTACGAAACAGGAGAATTTACAGAATCCCGTTTGTAGTAACATTTAATCTAGCCCTTCCTAACATACGTCGAATCATTTTCAACAATCTGAACATTCTTCGTTTTTCAAAGCCGTGCAAAGCAGCATTCCCTTCTCCTCCTCTCACATCATGCCGCCAATGCAACAACCTACGTGACATTCTAGTCAGAGCCACACACCGCAGACCACCCCCCAAAAAACCTGGAGCTTTCCGCTGTAACAGAAGTAAGTGCAAAACATGTCCTTTTATTACAGAGGAAACCACGCTTTACACCTTCTTCTCTACTATACGAACAAAGGCAAATTCGAAATCACATCTCTTGCTCATCTTCGAATCTCATATATATGATACAGTGCTCCAGATGCAAGGTACAATAAACTAAACAACAGCTCAGCGACAGATTTGGGGAACACAGACGCGCAATCGAAAAAGCCATCACCCAACCTCACATTGATCAACCCACCGCCGTTTCAGATCACACTCTCCCTGGGCACTCCATCAACGACATACAACTCAATCCCCTAGAACTCATTCATTCGAACAGGGACAGCATTCGTACAGCCAGACAAGCATTTTTTATTTCAAGGGGCAAGACTCTTGAACCCCACGGAATAAACAGACGGGATGAAACTTAATCAATTTTTATAGTAGATGTCAGCCACGTTCCTGCTTTCTATGTTTGTCAACCAATCATATTTAATCTCTTCATTTTAATCATTTTAAGACGGAATCCATCAAGAAATTGGGTAATAAATCAGTGGACAAAAACCTTGTACCAGAATAATTTAAAGTATATTGCATTCTTTTTTACGCTTTTTAAGAGCTTTAAACGTATAAAGTTATCTGTAATAGCCCCAAAGACAATTTCTTATGGGAGCCCGAGAAATTAAATTTCAAATTTCACAAGAATTGTGTAAACACAGGTAAAATAGGTAAATTGTTATGTGTAAGATTTCATTTTGTGAAATTTGAAATTTAGTTTCTCGGGCTCCCATAAGAAATTGTGTTTGGGGTTATTACAGATAACAAATTACATCCATAGCTCTCAAAAAATGTAAAAAAGAATGCGATATGCTTTAAATTATTCTGGTACAAGGTTATTGTCCACTGAAAATTAAAATTACTTAATGTCCTAATGGCTTCCGTCTTAAATCTTTAACCGTTTCATTCCATACAGCCCCTGATAAAGGTGAGTTTTGTCTCACCGAAATATTGGGCAATAAAATTACCCTTCTCATCTGTCCGATTAGCCTTGCAATGGGTTTTTTAAGGTGCGTAATTAACTATTGTTTCGCAATCTATCAAAACCTGTAGGACACCCTGCATTAAGCGGACACTAGCGAGAATCCCAAGGGTGTCTGCTAACCGCTTAATACAGGTCATGTCGGGAATTCCATGGAGTTTTCTGGAATCGTGTAAAAAGCGTTAAAGCAATTTTAATGAGATATCCCGAGAATGCTCAATAATTTTTAAAGTGTTCGGGGTAAGGCACAAAAAAAGACTGCCTTTATTTTGGCCCTTAATAGTCCTTTTCATAGTTAACTTTTCTCATTTGCATTACAACGTATTTGAACGTGGATGTGAGCGAATTTCGAGCAATTTGCTCAAGTTGCTCAAGCCTTTACCGGATATTCGCTTGTTAAGTTTTCCCGGCAGTTTTTACTACACAATTACATCACCTGAGGTGAAATTTAGTTCATTTTCTCTTCAGTTCGACAACTAACAAGAGCTCCGCAGTTTTATTAAAGGTAAATGTTTTATATAATTCTAGTATTTTAAGGATTTGGCTGGAACATTGAATAGATGTGTACTAACATAATTTCAGCAATGATACTCTTATACGTGATCGTATATCCTTACTGCATTAAGCGGACACTAGCGAGAATCCCAAGGGTGTCTGCTAACCGCTTAATACAGGTCATGTCGGGAATTCCATGGAGTTTTCTGGAATCGTGTAAAAAGCGTTAAAGCAATTTTGATGAGATATCTCCGCAGTTTTATTAAAGGTAAATGTTTTATATAATTCTAGTACTTTAAGGATTTGGCTGGAACATTGAATAGATGTGTACTAACATAATTTCAGCAATGATACTCTTATAGGTGATCGTTATGTTAGTACACATCTATTCAATGTTAAGGATTTTTTTGTAACTTTTTAACTATTTTGAGAGAATAACAGTATATTTAACAATTATTCTAAGAGGGCGCGCTGGACATCGAATGATAGATAACCAACGAGGCACGTAGCGCGAGTTGATTATAATCATTTGATATCCAGCAAGCCCGAGTAGAATAATTGTTTTATTAAAAACTTAACCACTATTTAAAAAAAAATCAAGAAAGAACGGGAAAAATAAGAAAAGAAATTTAAACGGAACGAGAATCGATCACGTGACTGAACGAAAAAGGCGCCAAAACCTTGCGAAGCGTCGTAGCGTTTCATTGCAAAGCTGAATGAATCAATGAAAACTGCTCGAAAGTGAACAAAGTAGCACACTTTTTGGAAAAAAATCTTCTAATTATTGGCCCTGAAATATGGCATATGTTTGATTTTTCCTGAAACATTGTTGTAATCATCGTTCAAAGCGGATTGAAGCTGTACAATTTCACCATATAGCTGCTGGAGTTGAAACTGAACAAGTTTTCAATTGGCTGTTCGCACAACGGAGCCATCAGGTGCGTGTTTGATCGAACTGAAGACAGAACAAATTTGAACAGTTGACCTTGAAGAGGTAATTCCTACGCACCTAATAAGCACGATTACTGTAGCGAGGAACATTAGAATTCACCATGACAGTTTGTTAAACGCAAAGCGCAAAATGCAGTTGTTCTCAGTTTAGAGGTTGCGGACGGAATGGTAAAAACAACATTCAAACAACTGGAAAAGCTATTCAACTCCGTTTACATCGCATCCGATTTCTATTTGAGCACTTGGACCTATTGGAACACAGAGCTACAACGAGTGCAGGTAAACCAGCGTCAATTTTGCGTGTTAGAGCCGAAAAATAGTCTCACCCTTCCTTCCTTCTTGGCAGTTTGCAGCTATATTTTTTTTAGTACTTGTTTAGACTGCTTCATGATTTTTGCACCGACTCGCCATGAATGTGTGATAGTTCTTATTACATGCTTCTGCCCCATTTCACTGTCTTTTATTTTGTGTCTTGTCTTAATATTTTGAAGTAAAAATCCTTTCTGATAAAACCTACCGTTTTTTAATTTCAATGATCGTCTTGACGATCGATGAAAGAAATTAATTGTAAACACCACGCTTAATCAGTTAATGCTTAAATTTCTATTTCTGCACAGTTTCTGCAATCAATTTTGACTTGTGTCAGAGGACGCTGTTGGTGATGCTTGTTGGTGACGCTGCTGTAATTTCTGCTTAATTTAAATTCGCTGCCAACTCCATTTTTCTCGCTGGGTTGCTCGCGAGGAAAAAACTTTCAGCTCACTTTGTTGTTGAGTGTTCATTGACCATATTTGGACGCAGCAGGTATATGAGCTTATAGCCTAGCTCCGTTGAGCCAATCAAAATGGTAGAAATCCAATATACCTAGTCCAGTTTTTAATAATTATAGTTATCTTTCGGAAGTATATATATATATATATATAAACGCATAACAGTTTCATGTCATTGCATTGGGCTACTTAATACGAACTAAAACTGTTTTTCATCTGGCCCTTGTAATTGACTTTGTTTTTCCTTTAAAAAAACCGTCCGTTGTTGCCCTGATAGAAACATCCATAGCGTTCCACAAATCTTCTTTAGTCAAAGCGCTTTGCCTGTGTGTTTGTTTGTTTGTTTGTTTTTTTTTTTTTGGCCTGTTTTTGTTTTCTTTTTTTTTTTCTGGTAAAGTAATTAAATGGCTATTGCTCAGTTGGGTTAAAAATCCTATCATCGCGAACAAATTGAATATTAAATAGCAAAATTTCATAACCCTTTCATCCATCACCAAATTGGAAATGTTTAAATAAATTTATAGAAGTCCCAGCAAAATTCATCCCTTTTAGATCCACAGAAGAAGCATTAAGCGGACACTAAGGGTGTCAGCTTAATACAGGTCATGTCGGGAATTCCATGGAGTTTTCTTCAATCGTGTAAAAAGGCGTTAAAGCAATTTTGATGAGATATTCCGAGAATGCTCAATAATTTCTAAAGTGTTCCGGGCAAAGGCACGAAAAAAAGACTGTCTTTATTTTGGCGCTTAATAGCCCTTTCCATAGTTAACTTGTCTCATTTGCATTACAATCTATTTGAACGAGGATGTGAGGGAATTTCGGGCAATTTTTGGTTTCTACCCGAAATTGCCTCACATCCACGTTCAAATACATTGTAATGCAAATGAGGAAAGGTCACTCATTAGTCGTCAAGATGGGATTTTCCTTTGTAATTTTAAGGAACTTTAAGTAGAATGTTAAAAGACTCGAAAAAAACAACTTTTTTTTCCGTTCCAAGAAATAAACTGACATAATGCCGGGAATTCCATGAAGTTTTCCGGAATTGTCTACAACAGAAAAAAAAAATACAGAGAGATCCCGAGAATATGTTTTTTTTAACTCTTCCATCAACAAATTTGACTTTGTCTTTATTCTGGCGCTTATATTAGTTTTGAAATTAATACCCCCAGTTCGTTCAACTGGTGTCAAAATTGTTGCTCAAGCCCTTACCGGCTATTTGTTTGTTAAGTTTTCCCGGCAGTTTTTACTACACAATTACATCACCTGAGGTGCATTTAGTTCATTTTCTCTTCAGTTCGACAACTAACAAGGATGTGACGGAATTTCGGGCAATTTTCGGTTTCTACCCGAAATTGCCTCACATCTACGTTCAAATACATTGTAATGCAAATGAGGAAGGGTCACCCATTTTTCGTCAAGATGACCTTTTCCTTAGTAATTTTTTAGGAACTTTCAGTAGAATGTTGAAAGGACTCGAAATACACAACTTTTTTTTTCCTTTCCAAGAACTAAACTGACATAATGCCGGGAATTCTATGAAGTTTTCCGGAATCGTCTACAAATAAAAAACAAAAAATACAGAGAGATCCCGAGAATATATTTTTTTCAACTCTTCCATCAACAAATTTGACTTTGTCTTTATTTTGGCACTTACGTTAGTTTTGAAATTAATACCCCCAGTTTGTTCAACTGGTGTCAAAATTGTTGCTCAAGCCCTTACCGGCTATTTGCTTGTTAAGTTTTCCCGGCAGTGTTTACTACACAATTACATCACCTGAGGTGCATTAAGTTCATTTTCTCTTCAGTTCGACAACTGACAAGAGCTCCGCAGTTTTATTTAAGGTAAATGTTTTATATCATTCTAGTATTTTAATGAATTGGCTGGAACATTGAATAGATGTGTACTAACATAATTTCAGCAATGATACTCTTATAGGTGATCGTGTATCCTTACTACAAGACTAGATTTAACATAGAAATCATTGTTGTCCACATTAATCGCTCAGAGGATTTTACTGCTACTATCGTGACTGTCATTGTTTGAGAGAATAACAGTATATTTATAGTTGTCTTTTGGAAGTATATATATATATATATATATATATATATATATATATTACGCATAACAGTTTCATGTCATTGCATTGGGCTACTTAATACGAACTAAAACTGTTTTTGATCTCGCCCTTGTTATTGACTTTGTTTTTCCTTTAAAAAAACCGTGCGTTGTTGCCCTGATAGTGAAACTTCCATAGCGTTCTAGAAATCTTATTTAGTCCAAGCGCTTTGCCTGAGTGTTTGTTTTGTTTTTTTTTTTCTTTTTGTGGTAAAGTAATTAAATGGCTATTGTTCAGTTGGGTTAAAAATCTTATCATTGCGAACAAATTGAATATTAAATAGCAAAATTCCCTAAGCCTTTTATCCATCACCAAATTGGAAAAGTTTAACTAAATTTTATAGAAGTCCCAGCAAAATTCATCGCTTTTAGATCTACAGAAGAAGCATTAAGGACGTTCGCGGGAAAAACTTCTACAATACAGATTTTTTTCATACTTTGGCTACAGTCATATAACGAGTTACCTATGTCAGAAATGGAAAAAAATTGGGGGGTCACCGACTTCGTTTTCCAAATAAAGCACGTCAAAACTACCCCAATTTTGACAAATTGGCCCTCGTAACTCGACATGGCCTCAGTGCTTGTTAGTTGACAAATATTTAAAATGATTCGCTGTAGACCCACTTTCTTAGTCAAATTTTACTTAAGTGGGTCTGTTAAGTAAATAATTTGAACCGGTGGCACCCTTTTAGTTAAACTCAACCTTTTAAGATGGACTTTAACGAACACAGTGAAGCTTCAATAATAGTAGAATTCGATGATGAGAGGGCAGAAAAGTTAAAAAAAAAAATCAAACTTCTACAATACAGATTTTCTTTAATTTTTCACAAAATTCCGTAGATAATCGACAAAGAAAGTGATCTATTAAAAGAAGATATGGCGTCACCGAACATTTAAGAGAGTTAAACCCGTGCATAGATATTAAAGTCCCCACTAGCGCTATATATCTCCACATTTCTTCAACAGCGCGTGCACTCAATACATGACGTGGCATGACATCACGAAGTGAATTGCGTGCGCAGTTAGGATGCGCAGAAACAATTGGCGCGAACGTCCTTAAGCGGACACTAGCGAGAGTCCCAAGGTTGTCGGCCTAATACAGGTCATGTCGGGAATTCCATGGAGTTTTCTGGAATCGTGTAAAAAAGCGTTAAAGCAATTTTAATGAGATATCCCGAGAATGCTCAATAATTTTTAAAGTGTTCCGGGATAAGGCACAAAAAAAAGACTGCCTTTATTTTGGCGTTGAATAGCCCTTTTCATAGTTAACTTTTCTCATTTGCGTTACAATGTATTTGAACGTGGATGTGACGGAATTTCGGCAATTTTCGGTTTCTACCCGGAATTGCCTCACATCCACGTTCAAATACATTGTAATGCAAATGAGGAAGGGTCACCCATTTTTCGTCAAGATGGCCTTTTCCTTAGTAATGTTTTAGGAACTTTCAGTAGAATGTTGAAAGGACTCGAAATACACAACTTTTTTTTTCCTTTCCAAGAACTAAACTGACATAATGCCGGGAATTCCATGAAGTTTTCCGGAATCGTCTACAAATAAGAAACAAAAAAATACAGAGAGATCCCGAGAATATATTTTTTTTAACTCTTCCATCAACAAATTTGACTTTGTCTTTATTTTGGCACTTATATTAGTTTTGAAATTAATACCCCCAGTTTGTTCAACTGGTGTCAAAATTGTTGCTCAAGCCCTTACCGGCTATTCGCTTGTTAAGTTTTCCCGGCAGTTTTTACTGCACAATTACATCACCTGAGGTGCATTTAGTTCATTTTCTCTTCAGTTCGACAGTTAACAAGAGCTCCGCAGTTTTATTAAAGGTATATTTTTTATATATTTCTAGTATTTTAAGGATTTCGCTGGAACATTGAATAGATGTGGACTAACATAATTTCAGCAATGATACTCTTATAGGTGATCCTATATCCTTACTACAAGACTAGATTTAACATAAAACCATTGTTGTCCACTTTTATCGCTCAGAGGATTTTACTGCTATAATCGTAACTGTCATTGTTTGAGAGAATAACAGTATATTTATAGTTGTCTTTCGGAAGTATATATATATATATATATATATATATATATGTCATTGCATTGGGCTAATTAATGCGAACTAAAACTGTTTTTGATCTCGCCCTTGTTATTGACTTTGTTTTTTTCTTTTAAAACCATCCGTTGTTGCCCTGATAGAAACATCCACAGCGTTCTACAAATCTTATTTAGTCCAAGCGCTTTGCCTGAGGGTTTTTTTTGGTTTCTACCCGAAATTGCCTCACATCCAGGCGCTTTGCCTGAGTGTTTTTTTTTTTTTTTTTTTTTTTTGTGGTCAAGTAATTCAATGGCTATTGTTCAGTTGGGTTAAAAATCTTAGCATGGCAAACAAATTAAATATTAAACGGCAAATTTCCCTAAGCCTTTTATCCATCACCAAATTGGAAATGTTTAACGACTTTAACTAAATTTTATAGAAGTCCCAGCAAAGTTCATCGCTTTTAAATCCACAGAAGAAAAGAACACAATCAACTTAAGAAAAACTTACAGCAGAAGCAGTAATTTAGCTCTAGTTTGTTGTTTCCTTGTAAGAAATCTTTTGCTTCTTGTTCGATAGATCTGGTTTCTCGAGCATTCACACCGTGCCCCAAACTATATTTCGTGTCTGACGTTTTTTGGAAGTAATAGTTTTGCATTGAGCGTTAATGTATGAGAATTCTGTCAAACATTTTACCCTTTATTTGTCAATATCTGACAATTATCTTAGGCAAATTGCACAGAAACCATTTCCAGTATGATAATAAAACCAGTCGTCTTTTCTCGTTTGTAATTTTTCCCTAACACGTCAAATGGTTTCGGTGCAAAATGTCAACACGATAATTCCTTCATCCGCTAAAATAAAGTGACCCCAAGGGCTACCTTAAATAACATGTATATACACTTTCCCAGGTGGTTACAGGTCAGTCATGTTTTATACTGCTATTGGTTTAATTTCAAGGTCCAGCGCTACGGTAAAAGGGAAATCACCGAAGCTAGGGCCAAAATGTAAAGCAGTTAGTGGTTCAATGCTATTTGCTTAATTCGTTCCTCCCAATGGCGTAGCTCCATCAATCTAAAAGGGGCAACCTACAATATTCCTTGATTCGCTCTGAATCACGTTGTGTTTCACTTCCCCACCGACGCAGCACCACAGTTTCTTTAGAAACTAGACCCTTATTTGAAACAAAATGATAGGCTGCTAATGTAGTAAACGCATCTTTGAAAAACCAGGACCTCTTGTCACTAAAGGAAAACTATGAATTAACGAGTTAAAAAAAAACCTTGAGCGCCATTATGTGTTGACATAGTGAAAACAAATTAGACACTGAAAAGGCCTGGAGCGACGTGTGTTTCTTCGGGGAAAGGTTTTAATTGAACTGCGGTTTTATAATATTGTCGCATTTTGTTCTTCACTTCGTACTTATCCCGCGAAGGGTTTTTGATGGTTCGTTTCCCAGGAAAGATGTCTTTCCAGCACGCCAGTGCTGTATTGCTGCTGTCCGTGTTATTTTTGCTGCTCCAGGTCCAAAACGCCAAAACCGGCACGAGCAGTGGACAAGGTAAGGATTAACTTGGTGATTCAAATATTTATTGGAGAGTCACTTTTTGAATCAATTTTTTTTCTAAGTGGGTCTATCGAGTAAGTAGTTTTGACTGGTGCCATCGTTTCAATAAAGCTCAACCTTTACAGTAATCGATAAAGAAAGTGATCTACCAAAAAGCTGCAAGTGCACTGCTTACCACTACACCTGAGCTGATACGCTCAAGAACTTCTATACGAGAAGAGCATTTTATTCGTGCTTTCTACGCTGTGAATAGTTATTCTTTTAAAAAATGCCATCCAGCACAATGCATCTCCAAATTTCTCCCTCATCGCGAGGCCTCAATACATAACGTGGCATGACATTGCAAAGTGAATTACGTCATCTGCGTGTGAATGTCCTTACGTATTGAATGTTTCTCTCTCTTACCTACAAGAGAAAGTAGTACACTTAGTAGAAAAACTCAGGATTAAGTTAAATGATTGTAACTTTTGCATACTTTACCTAAATTTCTTTTTGAAAAAAAAAACTGTAACAAATTTGAGAAGGAGATTTCACACTTGGGAAACTTTTAAAATTCCTTAATGTTAACATTAAGAAGGTGAAAAGGCGGGAAAGTGCGAGCGGCCGATACGTTTTCGCCAAAAATTCTCCCTGCTTAATTGTGCAATCTTTATACTTTTTAGTTTTCATAGACCGAGTGATTTTACTTTGCAGATAATATTTAGCAAATTCTTGCTTTGCAAATTTGAGTAATCTTTAGTGTTCTCCAGCTTCAACCATACAGAAGTTATTGAAGAGGGTATCAGTGCCGGTGTGGTGGTAAGGAGTGCACTTGCAGAGGCTAGATTTTAATAATAGGTTTAAAATACTGCAAAAAGGTGGAAAATATATTTTTTTTATAACAGGTAATGCGTCAGCCCTTTGATTAATGTGTCGCAGGGGGCGAAGAAAAGCCACTGCAAAACTCATCTCAGGAGCGAAATTACTGGAGCGAATTGAAGACAAACATCTATTCCAGATCAAGCCAAATTGCATCCTTGTCAAACAGATGTACATGTAGAAATTAGTTGAAGGACTTTCCATTGTCAGCTAGCTCAAAGAAAAATAGGATAGAGGGAAGAATAAAAGAATGTGTGTTCTGTTAGCTTTCTTGGCAATTATGATTGACGGCAGTTGAAAAACACGCCTATCAATCTATCTCGGGTTGAAAACTTTAGAGTTCAGATGTTGGTGAAAACCTAAGTAATGGAATACAATATTGTACCAGAAGAAGAAAACAACTATTTGTTATAACTTCCAGGTTGCCAAGGAGCTCTTGGCATGGAAAACAAAGTCATCAAGGACGAGCAAATCACTGCCTCTTCACAATGGAGTACCACTTACGCCCCAAAATATGGCAGACTTAATATTAAGAAAACGTCCTCAATATCAGGAGCTTGGACAGCAGCGAAAAGCCAACAAAATGCAAACCAGTGGCTCCAAATTGACCTAGGAAACCAACCGACTAAAGTAACACGTGTAGCAACGCAAGGAAGTAATGGGTATTCGGAGTGGATAACTTCATACAAGCTACAGTACAGCAACGACGGAAAAAACTTTCAGTTCTTCAAGGAACAAGGACAAACCACCGACAAGGTGAGAGAGACTTAATCCACTGAAAGGTGAAGTTGTCTTTCTAGCTTTAAAAAAACTATTTGAAAGCTACAATGGGATAATAAAGAAAGAAAGATGGTAAATTTTAAGCTGGGAAAGATACGAGAAAGAAGGAATATTCAGCAATTTAGTAAACGTGAGCCCTTTTGAAGTCTACCCTTATCAAAAAAAAAGGGCGGACAAGCCACTGACAATCCAAGTCCAGACCATTTTCTAACCAACTGCAGTATTCTACTTAATACTCTCATTGAGGCAATTGTAGTAGAAAAACTACTCTTATCTGCTAGCTACTGAGACAGATAGATAGCTACTGAGACATCTGGCTTTAAACCATGTACTGATTCACCACAGTTCATAGAATTTACGCTGTTAAGTTAGGAGGCGAATATTGGTAGGAGATTTTCTCAACACAACTTGTCATTTTACGTGCTTTAGGTGTTTAATGGAAACACAGATCAAAACACTGTTGTCTCTCATGATCTGAACCCACCAATCACGGCACCTTACATCCGTTTTCGACCAGTAAAGTGGCATAATTACTTATCAATGAGGGTGGAGCTGTATGGATGTACACAAGGTATGGAATGAGGTCGATTATTTCGACAAGCAGTCAAAAACTTCGTATTCTTGCTGCTAAAAGATGTTATGTCCGTTATAATAATGGAAACATAGCAGTTGAACGATATCAACGTGCTGTGTTGAAATGAACAGTATTACTAGTCCCCAGCAAAAGCGCTCAGGATCTTTTGAGTGGCCTTGCCTTGCATATGTACATATGTATCTAGTCTGGCTTAGTTTGTCGATCGGTGCATGCTTTTCAACGCCCAATCACAATCACTAGAAGTAAACATGAACAAGATGTTTAACAAATAACTCTAGGTCTTATCAAAACATTGCTCATATTTGAATCGAAGGCCGTTAAAAAGCTCGCCGATTACGTAGCTTATGGTGTTACGCCCACAGGCAAAAACAATGATTGGCTTAAGGTTGTTTTCAGGGTCACACAATCCCTTTTCTCTACGTCCTCTTTCATGGTTGAAATATTGTTTCCCTGACTGACTGCCGAGTAGTAAGTATACCCCCAGAAAATAATGTCCAATGTAATTACCATACGCAGACTTGGAACTTGGTTTTAAAACAAAGTAACTTCCTTACAGCTGAAACTTCCATTTTTCACTGAAACATAATGAAAATTTGTTGCAAAAAATCTCTGCAAAAATGATCGTGAACGTCACTGGGCTCGTGATTAAGAATATTTTTGTGTTACACGCCGTACTGTAGGTAGTAATTTTCTGCAAAAGTAACCCTTCGTGTTACGATTAGTTGCCGGAGACTTTTACACTAATATTAGGAAAAGTTCGGTCTGCGATTTATTTCTTAACCGAGCTTTCTGTTTTTATTTGCAATACCTGTTAATAATCTTCATTGATAAGGTGTCAGTAGGCTCATGAGGTACGTTTGTTTTTAGTCCCCACTGCCGGGAAAATCATTGTATGGAAAGAATGCGCTATTGGTGAATGGAAAAGCCAGGTTAACATGCCCAGCTACAACATTCCGTCACCCACCTGGCTCCAAACACCATCGATCGTGGAAATTACAGAAGGTACAGGTAAGAGAGAAGCTTTCACTATTCAAAGGTAAACACCAACTACTCAGCCTCCGATGGTACAGTATTTTTTATTTGTGGTGGTACGTGTATAACTAGCAACTCTCTCTACAATATTCACTTCCTGTCCTCCCTTTCTGGAGCCAGAGACACATTTAAGCCCGTTGGTCAGCGGTTATGTACATCCAAGACCGTTTGGAAAATCTCGCAAAACAGGCTTTTTATCCCGCTTTTCAGATCTTCTTTGCATAAGTTTAACACAAAATTGTTCTTGTAAAACAGACAATTAACATGGTTGCCTCCTGTCTTGTTTACCTTTTTCGAACGATTTTGAACACTAGCTTGGAGCACTTCCCAATGTAGTACGAGAATGTGTGTTTGAGAAAATTTACAACCGATTTCACTACTATGTGTACACCTGGATATTTCAAACATTATTCGCCTGCTATGATTTGCCCGTCTTGAACCTCTCATAATCACAAAGCGTTGGAGAATTAGCAGATTTTCTTCTCTTTAGTTATGCTTATATCTCAGGAACCTTTTTTTTTTCTAAACCCGTTTCATTTACAAATTTCCATAATTGTGTTGTGACCATGGGGGAATCAATTGACAGGCGAATCATCATGTAATTCGCTCGTCGTGATTGCCCGTGGTCACAAAAAAAAAGACGAAAAATTTGCTTATACGGGGGCAATACTAACTTCCTGAGATATAAACGTCTATAAAGAGCCGGAAGATCTGCAACATTTTGGGTCCCTTTTTGCGATACGGGTGACTAATGAAGGGCTTATCATAGCCGGCGAATCATGCTTGAAAATCTCTGTTCTTTACATGACAGAGAAATCGCTTTTAAATGAAACTACATAATTTGATCATAAAGAAAGCAGACTTACTCGCCAGGCTTACTCATTCTGGCTTGAAGGTAGCCACTTTTTTAGAGGATGGACTATGTCTTTTTTTTCTTTTTTTTTTTTTTTTTGCAGGTCACTACCAAGCCCTTGGTCGAGTCATTCATCTAAGGTACTTAAAGGAGAGACTAGAGACGCAGAAACGTTTCAACTTTAAGGCTGTGAGAAAAACCATCGAACTCATTCAACAACTGGACGTACTTGCGGACACACTTTATATTAAGGTGAATTTTCCTGCACCGGTTATCGAAATTAAATATTGTCCTCAAATCCTAGTTTTACCACATTTTTCCCTTACCCTTTGATTCTTCGGCTAACCGAAAAGTTAGTAGATGCCCATTGGAATTCTTGTGTAAATGACAACTCTTGGCTAAGTACTTTGCATACAATTTAACTTGATTATCTATACATGCTGTACTCAGTCAAAACGTTTTCCTCTAACTAAGTGACACTGAGCTCAGGAATCTCTTTTCTGTGGCAACCGCACAAACACATTTTCTATTTAATGGTTCCTTCTATGACCAGATCGATGGTGTGGCCATGGGCTCCCCCCTAGCCCCTGTCCTCGCAAATCTCTTTATGAGACACCATGAAAAGTCATGGTTAGAAAATTTTGATGCCTCTGAAACTCTGTTTTATCGTCGATACGTCGATGACACGTTTTGTTTGTTTCACTCTGAGAATGACGCCTTATTATTTTTTTTCATTATATAAATTCCAGACAACCCAACGTTAGGTTCACCATGGAGAAAGACGCGGATCACAGAATACCTTTTTTTAGATGTCCTTATCGACAACAACTGTTCTCATGCCCCTATCACTAGTGTCTATCGTAAGAAAACCTTCACTGGCCTCCTTACCAATTATTTCAGTTTCACTTCATATTGCTACAAACTTGGTCTCATAAGGACACTTGTTGAAAGAACCTACAAAATCAATAGCACCTGACCTGGTTTTCACAAAGACATCAAGTACCTCACTCAAATTCTCAAGAAGAACCTTTTCCCTACCCATCTTTTTGAAAGGGTTATTAATCAATATGTAACCAGAGTCGAAAGCGAAGTTTGCTCTTTGGGTTGTGTTCCTGACAAGGTCTCAACTTTTTATTTCGAGTTACCTTATATAGGCCATTATTCTGGCGTCACTCAGAAACGCATTCGCCACCTGATAAAACGCTACTGTAATAACATTGATATTAAGTTAATTTTCTCTTCTTTTAAAATCGGAAACTTGTTAAGCGTGAAGGACCCTATCCCAAGCAATCTCCGTTCGAGTGTTGTTTACAAATTTTCATGTGCAGGCTGTAACGCTTGTTACGTCGGTGAAACCACCCGCCGCTTTTCAACACGCGTACGTGAGCATTTAGTTACGGATAGGGCCTCTCACGTGTACAAACACTTGCAACAATCTGAAAATTGCCGCGATTTGTGTTCGACTAATTGCTTCAGCATTTTAGACTGCGCCACTACAAGCTTTCAACTAAAGATCAAACAATCCTTACATATCCACTGGGAAAAGCCCACTTTAAATGAACAGGTTAAACATGTTAATTTAAAGTTGTTTGTTTAGATTTCACATAATCACGCTTTTTTCTTGTCACTCTTGCTTATACATTTTCATTTACAATTCTAATGACTATTGCATATAAATAGCTTTGTCGTAACTTTTTTCTTCAACTGAGGATGGCATCAGGGATGCCGAAACATGTCTTTGAAACTTAAAAGTGTTGTGTTGTTCTTTAAAATGTTTTCCTCTATATTTTGAGCTAAATTTCAGCAAATTTTCTTCATGTGGTTACGCTAGAAGTTCAGAAACCTGGATAAAGTTTGCAGTGTACTGCACTGTACTTTACTGGGGCCCGTTTCTCGAAAGTCCCGATAACATTTCGGGCCCGAAAAACCATTTTATGTGGGCGATGTTTTCATTAAAGACCCAAATTTTGTTGGTTTTGAAAGATGAGCAATAAAATTCTAAGTTAATAAAACAAGTGGGGCTGATATGCGGGCTAAAAACTATGCCAGCGTTCTATAGATTTTGATTCTAAAATATATCCCCGGCCCGAACACTTACCGGGACTTTCGAGAAACGAGCCCCTGGACTCTAATTCAACTGCGATCAGTGGAATACAAATGACACTCTTAATAAGTATAATATCTGACGGTATTTGCGCTCCAGAACACAGGTTTTACAGGTTTTCTAAAATCAACTTTTCTTTACGGCTTACGCGATGAGGAAAAAAAAGGATGGAAATCCTTTGTTGCGAGAAATTGCGGGAAAAAATGCCATATTTTGAGATTTAGAAACAAAGAATGTGTTCTAGAAGATAGGCCAGGATAAAAAGAGAAGTGTTCCAGCCTAGACATCGAACTACCTTTCAGTAAGTTAGTCCGTCTTGCTGGACAAAACAAGTTTAACGCTTACTTGAAAAATCAGGCAAGGCATTAAAATACTCAACAAAGACAAATCAGTCATCAGACCGGTATCAGCATTTTGCAATGAGAACGCGAGTCCACTCGACAATAGCGTAGTGTTATGACAAAAAACGTCAAATGCATCGACCGACACTCCATAGTATCGGGACAAGAACAACGTAAAAATGACACTGAAGATTACAGTGCAGCTATTCGAACCGGGCCACTTGGAAGAAAATTGACCAATCGCAACGCTAATTGAGAACAAAAAAAGGCAACATTTTTTCATAAACTGACCAATAACGTTGAAGGATCTAGCCAATACATCTCCAAATAAATTTGAAACTGTCTCACTCTGCGGACCTCTCGGGAAATGGTCGAATTTTTACATTGGTTAGCTTCAATGATGGTGCGGTGTTGACTCGATGTGACTGAAATCTGGCGGATTGCTTTTACGCGTCACATGAGCTATAAGCTTATTGTAAAGCTTATTGTAAATGTAAATGTTTCCAAAACGGCTTTTGCGCAGAAAAAAACAAGTAAGACTGAATCGAGAGGACGGCATATACGACAAAAGTTGCCGACATTCCCAGCTATTACGAGACTACGTTTCAGACTTGCACCACGCTCACGTAAAGAATTAAGATCTTCTTGCAGTATTAAGACCGCGGCTGCGAACGAGGGCTGCAGAAGCCAGAATCAATACATCAACGATAAGCACCTGTTACAGTGCACTGTAATTCAAAAAGCACATAGTGAATGAGGAGATTTGGGAACCTCCGTTTATAATTGAACGATCAAAGGGCGCAAATGTCGATATTTATCTTTAGATCTGTGTTCGTTGATACTCGCCGCTCTGACCGAACGCTTATCAGAATCAAGCAAATTTGTTGCGTTACCGAAGTTCATTTCGGAAAAGGTTTGTTCTACAAACAAACCCATGCATTAGCTGTACTGCTGAAGCGAAAGTATTGTTTAAGGTTTGTTTAAGGTTTGTTTATTTATTATCAATTGCGAATTCGACATCTCAATGTTCTGCTCAAAATTTAGCACATTTAGGATCGAAAGCAACCAATTGTAGACGTGACAGTTTCCCGAGCGGTCATGATCAGAGGTCACGGTGTCAAATTTTTTCGAACGTGCATTGTCTGCCTGCTTCAACGTTATTGGTTGTTTACAAAAAACTTTGCTATCTTTTGTTTTCAATTAGCGTCGCGATTGGTAAGTTTTCTTCCAACTGGCCCGGTTGGAGTAGCCAAACTGTAACAGCCTTCGCCGTGTCTATCGCCCGCGCTGCAATTATTCTTCTGGTACATTGCAGGTACAGTGACTATAGCCAACGAAGCAAAACGGTTTTTTGGAGATGTTTTCGACAACTCTACCAATGTTGTTGGTCCAAACTCTTCAACTCTATGATAGTCATATATTCATCATTTCATCTACATCTTTTGTTGTAAAACAAAGAAGAACTTTCATGGATTGTAAAGAAGACGGCGATAGTTGACAGGCTGTTCATCGAAAGTCGTTTGTGCGTGTCTTCCCTTTAAAGTATTCGTTGAGATTGAGTCGCTTAAAATTTCTCGACTTGACATTATGAATAAAGCTCATAATTTCCATTCTTGGCTTTAGTTTGATCATAGTTAATTGCAATTTGTTATTCCAACTTTGCTCTGTTTGCTAAGTGTTTGAAATGAAACTCGATGCTCCAGAAAACTAGTTTGACAAGTTACTGTCTTTTGGCCAATTAACACACTTGTCAAATTGAACCAGGGTCAACTTGTCTCGCAAAAGTGACCTTCTTCTGTCAGGCATTAATTAGTCTCCTACGCAGCCGTTTTTAGTGTCGTCACGCAACGTTCCTCCTTGTGGCGAGGTGCGTTGCGTGGTGACACTAAAAACGGCTGCGCGACTAGCAAAAATATGCCCCTTACTCTATTTCCAGTTTTTTGGGGGCAAGATAAAACGAAAGATTTCATTGGCTAATTACTTGTCCGTTTGTCAATCGACAAAGGTCGTACTTGGCAGGCCCCCTGCGGTCTACCCAAGTCGCCGATGGCGGTCTAATGAGAGATACGTACACAAAAACAACAAAAACATTTCTTAGACTTGGCAAAAATATCAGTAAACAAAAATAGAGAATTTAAATTCTCTATTAACTAGTTACATAATTGCCGTTTGGGAGTCCGATGTGGAAAACCATTTATTAATACGTTTTCATAGAGACTTAAGAAGCTGGCTGCTATAGCTTCCTCGGAAAGAAAAGAAAAGCTCCACTGGAAAGCTCGAGAAAAGCTCCACTGAAAGGAAAAGCTGCGTTTTAGGTAGTTAGGTCTTAGCCTTGGTCAGACCAGTTTATGGGCAGCGTCGCGGAAATCATAGGATGCCATTCTCTCAGTAAACATATCAAAAAGATAACCTAGCTATAGCGTGAGCTTATTAATACTCTCAAAAACCATACGGACCTTTTGCTTCACCCTTCTGACAGAAAGGGGGTCCCTTTCTGAGATGAGAAGAAGCCTAGAATCCATACCATACCTAGATTTTGTAATAACTCTAGCGGCGCGATGCTACAGTTTCTCGCCTTTACTGTAATGGCCTGCTTTGTCACATATCACTTCCAACAATAGTTATCATTTAGCGTGGTCTCGAGGTCCCTACTATTTCGCTACTCGAGAAAAAAAGTTCCTAAGCTCGACTTGTGGGCAAATGTACGAAATACCGTATTTTCGAGTTGTCTAGCCAGTGATTGTAAACCAGTCTAGATCTCGTCTCGTCTCAAGATAACCTCGTCCCAAGCGTGGGGACTCAAATTTGTTTGCCTCGTATGGTTATATTCTCAGGTTATAATATGATGTTGAATATCATCAGCTGAGAACCAGCGCTTATTACTAGCACTCTAATTTATACATTTATCGGGTGTCAAATATTTCTCCACAGGGTGTTGTTGTCCTTTACGGTATCAAAAATGTTAGAATATACGCGAGGGAGATTGTTGCTTCTATAGGAAGTAAACTGGAGATATCTACACCAAACTGGAATCAAGAATATAAGAGCGCAGTGACAACCGGACGTAACGGAGAAGACGGTAAAAATGGAGTTCCTGGACCTCAAGGTGGGCTTAGTTGATACATGCACAATTCGACAGAACTCTTCTGTCAACGTTGGTCTGTCGTGGTTGTAATGATACCTTTAACTTTTGTTTGAAATTAGGGTTAAGGTTAGGGTTAGGGTATTAAGTGCATATACGGTATAGAGTAAGAAGTAGCGTTTCGCATAAATTGCTGCAAATGCTTTGCGATATAAACTTTTTCTTCCCTTATCAGTTCTCAGTTAGCAAAATTCTGGCTTGAGAGGCTTAAAGCTTACCCCAACTATAATGAACGAATGCAAGTACAACCACGTTGAAGTAAAGTTGACTTTTTATCACTTTATAAGCATATAACAAAAGTCTATGTTGAAAAATATATATTTTAAATTTTCAGTCGACGTATTTTGTGACGTCATCAATGGCCCCTTTGTTGTCTCTGCTAAAGGCGGAAATGGTCATAGAGGACAAGATGGCGGTAACGGTGCTGTTGGGAGGGACAGCGGCGATACTGTAAGGAGTGTGTTAATTTCCTATTGCCACAACCCATTTAGTGGGAGATCAAGTATCTTAACCTCAGTAAAGATAGTTTGTGACGCAACTCAGATTGTCCCCACGATTATCATGATCACGATGTTACAAAATCAATTTTTCTATCTTGTAGATCTAAGGTTGTACCGTTTTGCCAAAAAAGAATATTAAACTCATATAAATAAATAATTCGCAATTAGAATCTGTGTTCTTCACCCACGAAAACATGCAGCATTAAAAAGGTAAACACAACGGCGAAATCCTGCGTTCAACACTTACCTGGTCGACGCTAACGGTCTAGTTTTCAACGTCACCTCCCACTATTTGAACCGCTCTTCCAAATTTTTCCAAAGGTACTGTCAATTAGAATATGTTCACAGTCCAGTGTGGTTTCATGCACTTTTAAGCTTCTTTTGGACCATTTGTTACTACAACTGTTTAAAGAAATGATTTTATCCCGGAAAAGAAATACGAGAAGCTTAGGGACCGGTCAATAAGTATAGGAGGGGGTGGGCCGGAGCACAGAGGGGGTGGGTCACTATGTTTTCAGCCATTCCAATAGGGTGAGTTATGCTATTTTCAGCCTCAGGAAGGTGTGGGTCATCATATTTTAAGCCCCGTATATTGAAATACTGCAAACTTCCAAGGCTTTCTGTAACTCTAAGGGCATGAAGTTCCTTGCAAAATCTACATAAAACTTGTAGGAAAAGTCCATTTGAGCAAACAGAACTCTACAAGCTGAATTGCTTACTTATGTAACCCATACAACTGGAAACAAATGATCATTCCTGTAATGAAATCCGGGTCCAGTCCAGCGAATGCAGAAAGTGGTGTTTCAGAGAGTCCAATTTCAAAAAATTTTCCGGAGAGCCTTCCCGCTGACACGCCCCCCGGATGATCTTGCCTTTGGCACTCATGTTCGCAGTTTCATGGGTCACATCCATTTGTTTTACCTCTGACTCCGGTACTTTAAAGTATTACCGAAAACCCAGTACATGTATATCGATACAATATTTTGTGTTAAAAATGATCTCTTTTCTCGGCACTATGCCTGGTATCTAAGTGGTCATTTTAATATAGTAACCAACACAGCTATAATTGTAAATTATTGTGTATGATTAACATGCAATATGATTACGTGTGCATAACTCACTTGTGAAATCCACTTGAATAATTTAGTAATTTGGGGGATGGGTCATGTTATTTTCAGCCAATACTTTGGGCTGGGTCAGCAGAATTTATGCCCACGTAAGGGGGTGGGTTATGAATTTTTGGACCACCACTTTTCCAAATGCTCCGGTCCATCCCCCCTATACTTATTGACCGGTCCCTTAGAAAATATCAAATATAACAGACCGAGCTCTGGGAGGGGACTAGAAACTAGACTTTCTCAGCGCTTTTTTTTTCCAGAAATCCAGCCGTACAACTTTACCACAATTTTTCAGGATTTAGAGAGTGTCTAAAAGTAAGCATCTATGCAAAGGAAAATGAAAATCGGTAAGGTAGAATTTTTGCTAAAGAAGGAAATGTCGAATTTTGCCCCTTTTGAGAGTTACTAAAAATCTCTCTTTGATCTTACAAATTTTGCTAATATTTTGTCTACAAGTGTAAGTTACTACTATATATTGATTCTAAAAGTTTGACTGTGGATTTTACGGTTCGTTTTCGAGTAAATTGGCGTCAAAAAGTCGATATTCCACTTTTACAACCTCTTACATGAGCAAAACTGAGCATGCGTGTAAATTAAGCGCGCGCTGAAATGACGCAATATGGAGCGTGTGATGAACATGAGAATTTTTAGGACAACTTCTCGAGGTTTTTGTAAAGGTTTTGCAGATATATTATACTGGTAGCGGTTACTAACTGATCAAGACTTTACTCATTCATGATAAGGAATGATAACACTACACGTTCGATTTTGGCGTCAAAGTACTGCATGCGTTAAAAAAAATGGCTCTAGAGAGAATTTCTTAGCGCGCGCAATTGTGTCTCAGAAGAACTGTAGTAAGTCACCTTGAGGCCGAAAATACTCCTCCTCAACCTTGTTCAGCCACAAAGAAACTGACTTGGTATTCTTGAATGTTCTATTTGATAAGAGACCTGACCTATCCAGCTCAACTTGCTCTCAGTATAAAAAGTACAACTGCCCTGATCACAAAAGTGGAACAGCCGGATTAATGGGAGGTACTGGAGGCAAAGGAGGAAATGCAGGAAAGCCTGGTATGGTAAACTTTTTTAGAAAGTCTGGCACGGTAAACTTTTGTTTTTTAACGCTGTTTTTATCTTTAAAAAAAGGGAGAAACTAATGGTCTCGAACAGATGGAGTCCTTACCCAACGAGTAACCAAAGCAATTAAAAATGAAAAGGCTTGAAAAAGGCTCTAGGCGGGCTGGTGAAAGTAGTGATTTTGGGTCAACCTTAGCAAAATGCCTGACCACTTTCTATAAAATCTAAATGAAAGCTGTAATTGCACTCTTTTTCCCCTTTAGTAGATGCAAAACAAGCTTTTTCTATTTTGAAACCCTGACGTTTACGGTTATTTATGATTCTGCGCTTTTTGTATCAATTCCGCATGCTCTTGTTGACACACTGGTATTTAAGGCAAAAGATTCAAGGCTGAACGACAAAAAACGTTAATTTATTCCTTTACTTGTATCTCGTGGCTCTCAAGTCCTTTGGGTTGTTTTGATGCAGTCGTGCTTTCGATTGCAAGTAGTCAGTAGAGGGGCAGAGACGGGATAAGTTGATAATTTTTCTTATCATTTTTTCAAACACCCGAGAACGTAAAGAATATGTTACATACCAGCTGGCGTATCCTGTACAAAAAGAAAAACGGCAGGTTTCAAAGAGATTCATTCTACCCATTTGAGGTATGAAGCCATTGACGAGGGAAGCCTAGGCCTCTTCCAATTTGAGAGATCTTTGATTCCCTTAAAATGATAAATATAAACTCAGCCCTTTTTTACCTCTTGTCATGATACCAATGTAAACGCTCTTCCCACCTGAGGCATGAAGCAATTGACAATGGTAGCTTTTCCAAATTTGCGTGTTCTTTAATTTCCTTGAAATGATTAATTGAGCCTTTATGTCGTGCTACATGACGATAACATGCTACGTAGAAAACGAATGATCAGTACCATGCATTTCATCTGAGTCCCCGTACATTTAATTTAATCCACGGTTTCCCATGCCGCCCAAAACCGCCTTTAAAGACCAATTGTTCTCGTGACGCAATCGCTTTGAGTGACAGATGTTTTTGAGAACCGACTTAGTGCTAAGTGCCTAAACGTAAGCGCTCACTTAAAATACTCCAGAGTTAAACAAAGAAAACGAAGAGACTGTTTCCTTTGAAATTGTTACAAAACTTGGCCTTGGAACAGGTTGACATGTACACTTCTCGTTGAAAATTTTCATGTTTTTGAAAGTTTAGGGGAAATCTTTTCTAGTCCAAGAAAAGACTATCAAGTGGCCTACAAACTCCCAAAAAGGTCGAAACAAACACGGAAAGATTTTGAATTGTGCGCATACCGGCAACCAAATTTGCCAGACAGCCATGGAAATGGAAGAGATTTTTAGTTTCCATGCTGCAGAGGGAGTTATAGAGGTTTGGACCGGGATTAATATTTGAGCATTGAGCAAGCAGGAGGCAAACTAAAGCCTTCTTGACTTAAAATGGCGGTTTTCCGGAAAAAGGTAGGGAGTGAATGGGTTGATAATAATGTAAGTACCTTTCACTGATTTTTTTTTTATTCTTTTTCCAGGAAATGGGGGAAATGCTGGGCGCGTAAATATTCGCTACAGGAAGTTAAACGGACAATTAAAATCTAAGTCTTGTGGTGGAACTGGAGCCCAACCAGCAACAAATGGACAGGGAGGAAGAGGTAAGGGGATGTATACCACTTACAACCATCGTTTTTATATTGGGGTTGCTATGGCAACTACGAGATATTGTGTTGGAGTTCAGCATATTCCTGAACACATTGCAGTGGTTATTTCTGTAAGCTGTTGTGTAGATTCGGCTTCGATGTTTGAGAGATCTTCCGTATTCATAATAGTGAAACTTCGCTGTCTCATCGGGTAAGTGACATGTATTTTGTCTCTATCAAATAACTAGGGTCTCCATGGGTCTGTGTCGTCCGTGTAGTTTGTGTCGTCTGTGTCGTTTATCAATGATTTGACGCTCAGTAATATTTAATATGTTTCGGCAAAATTAAAAATAAATAGCGTTAGATTACAATGATATTTGTGGGCTGCGATTTGCTAATAGAAAAGGTTGTTTTGATGTTATGTTGTAAGGCAAGCTGTCCCGTAATTGATGAGTTAGTTTGTTATCAGCCTGCTCTATGGGACATTTCTAGTTTGATGTGATCCAATATTTAGACTTGTACAAATTGCAGAAAAAAATTAAAAATGATAGAAATTGAATAACGAGGCGTTTAATGTATGTAAAAGAAAATGGCGTAGGGGAACTAAGTTCTCATACTTGTGTTTGATGACACGCACACTCGAAAGGGCGGTCTAATGTTTTGTTAAATTACGGATTTCCAGTTTTGATTACATAATATGTTAAATGGGCCTCGCACATCATTCGCGCAGTTAACCTCCGAATTGAACAAGTGTTTTCAAGAAAGAACAAGATGACTAGTCTGTTTGAATTCTCGGTTTTTCCCCTGGAATCAGTGGTCTGTTTTGCATTTCCTCGTGTGTTTTTATTTTCTCGTCTAAAAAATAGATGTAAGAGTTTTGCTTGATTAGCCAATTGACCATTAGTTTTCGTTTAGCGAAATTGTATTAAACTTTACATTGTACGATCATACAATGAGCAACACTTGTAAACCAACCCAGGATAAAAATATTGGTGAAATACAATACAAAACAGATCTTGCAGAAAACAATTTGAAAGCATTTTTTCATCAAAAAAACAAAGAAACAAAAATCAAGACCGGCGAGATCACGACCTCTAGCTACTGTCAGTTAATCAAGACTTACCGGAGAATTAAGACTTAATTTTGAATGCAACCAAGGAGCAGAATAAAGTTTCGATAAATTGTTGTGTTAACGTGCCCGGCGATAAAAAAAAAATTCAGCCACTAAGCCGTTTGTCTCCAACATTCTGCCGAAATTGCCTGATTGTTAATAAAATAACAAAGGCACAGTCGTTCATCTCTTGACTTTATATCGAAGGCATCTGACACTCTACACACTAGTATTCTAACCGAGAAACTTTATTTTTCGGCGGTGCTTAAATGTCCGGCAGTCCGTAATTTTCGAAGGACTTCGACGGAATGACTTATTCAAACGTTTTTGAAGTATTCGATATTTGTTTAGGATTGCCAAACGATTCAAAAAAATATTTTGGTTTTGTTATTGACGACTTTCTTTCATTCATTCATTCATTCATTCATTCATTCATTCATTCATTCATTCATTCATTCATTCATTCATTCATTCATTCGTTCGTTCATTCGTTCGTTCGTTCGTTCCTTCGTTCCTTCGTTCCTTCGTTCGTTCTTTCCTTCGTTCGTTCTTTCATTCATTTGTTCGTTCGTTCGTTCGTTTATTCATCTATTCATCCGTTCAACCAAATAGCGACCCTGTCACTTGTGGTTCTTTTTTTCAGGTGGAAGCGGTGGTACAGGAGGCAGAGGAAGGTACTGCAAGATAAAAACTAGTTGGGGAGCCAAATGGAGTAGACACTATTGCGGTGACAACGGAGCTGGAAGAAGAGCCAAGGATGGACCGAGTGGTTACACGGGAGAGTCAGGATCAAGTAAGGCCATGCCTACGGGTTTTACAGTTGCACAAAATGTGTAAGCTATTAATTAAGCTGAGAAATATATTTACGATCTTCTTATTAAAATACTAGCTAGTCTTATTATTTCTCTCAAACATTTTGCCTTTTTTCCTGGGCGTTAGGTCTTTCAATATTCGATTAAGGTGATTCCCTGGAAAAAGAATCTGCCATAGAATTGTAATGAAACTTGGCAAAGATATTCAACAAGTCATGTAGGCTCAAAAATGGCAATAAAAATGGGGGGTCACCGTGCTCGTCTTAGTGGTATACAGCTTACGAATACAGTGTTTAAGGTAATGTATTGTAATTAGGCACCACCCCACAAGCTTCTAGATTTAAACCCTATCGTGCAAAAATAAAGGTCTCATGTTTATGTCTATGTTTATGCTTATGTTTATTTTCAGGCAATAACCACGCAAAGCCAATGCGCTCAATATTTCCACTGCAGTTTGATATTTCATGTTTTTGTTGACTTTATACTTGTTTTCTCACCTGTGTCATGCAAAGCATGCCCAACAAGCTTCATATTTACGGGACACTTAAGGCGATAATTAAAGTAGACGGTGAAGACGGTAGCTTAATGTGCTCAGTATCCTCTACCCCTAATGCCAAAATCTGATCGTAGATATTTGCCAACTTTATCATTTTGCGTTGGAAGCACGGTCATGATTGAATTAATACGATAAAAATGGGGGTCACCGTGCTCGATTAAGAGAAAACGAACAACTCAGAATGTACGCGTGCTCGTGCGTGCGCTAATCCCGCAAAAATGATGCACAGAAAGGATACGCAGTGTAAATGAATGGAATCACCTTAAAAGACATGAAATTTCCTTGGAAATTGAACTTCTCGTGGCGAAGTTTTAAATCGCCTTCTAGTTCATAATGTTGGACTGGTTATTTACAAAGATCGACTTTAAGAGCGAATGTTACCAACGGTCAAACATTTGGTGGCAACAGGTCAAAATCAATTCCGCTCATATTCTTATGTTAGTTTGACCACTGCATCACTGCATAGTTCGTTTGGCTGAATATTGATTTATTTTCAAGAAAATCGATGATAACGGAATTCGCTCTAAACACCGCTTTCGGAGCTCAAAATTTAAGGCAAATCTCGAAGCTTTGCGTAACAAAATGAAGCATTTCAGGGCAATAAAAATTAACAAAACTTTTAGAACGATGTTTAAATATATGTTAAGAGCAATTTCAGCGATATCTGCTCATTTATGTACGAGCTCTAATTGAATTTACCCAACATACTTTTGACTAGATAAA
Source organism: Siderastrea siderea (assembly GCA_964030785.1). Taxonomy (NCBI): domain Eukaryota; kingdom Metazoa; phylum Cnidaria; class Anthozoa; order Scleractinia; family Rhizangiidae; genus Siderastrea; species Siderastrea siderea. Next base: position 63,818,427 of record OZ034967.1, on the reverse strand, counting down.
AAGTATATCAAGTTTGACCTCTAAAAAAAGTATGTGGTACCGAATATTATTCGACAAGAATCTGGATTTCAAGAGGAGAAGGGATGTTTTTTCCCTCCTAAAAGGATTTTTTGGGGAAATTTATCGACGCGATGTTAGAGAATTTTAAATTTGGACACAATGCGTTGATTCAATCGATCCGAAAAGTCAGCCTAATTAACTCAGTGTACACATACACAAACAACTTCACGTTTTCCACAGGTTTTGATCAGCCAGCCAACAACCGATGTGAACACAAAATCCTCTAACCTTCATGTTGCTCTAGCACATATGAGAGCTGTAGTCCTTCTTCAAGATAAAATTCAAGCAAACTGCAAGGAAACTTGACAGGATATCTCAACTTGCCATGCCGTTTAACCGAACATCCCGCCGTTTCTGATGTGATGATTCTCTTTTCCCATTTTCGTTAGAAAACAGGCTTAAGGTGTTGTACATAAGACGTCTTTCTTTTAAAACTAGCTCTGAACCGGGTGAATTTGGGGAATAAGGTTCAATTTTTTTCAAATAAGCTGTTTCTGTCATCCTACATTTACTTATTTAAGGACTGAGCGAAGATTCTTAGTAGATTGGGCTCGACGAGCACTTTAAAATGAGTGAAACTGAAAAAAGCGCACGTTGGTTGCGTGACATACCCTAGACTGAGCTTTTACCTGATGGGCAGGGTGAAGGGGTTTTAAAGACATGTTCTCTGCTGGTTTTCCAAGAAGTCGCACAGTTAATGAACGCTATATTAGATACTATGGCTAGATTAAAATACAAAGTTAGGCATGACAATTTCCTTTTCGGTCTTAAAATTCGTTTTTGTTGGGGGTGAGGGTGGGGTGGGGCTGGGGCTATAGGTTTTGGGGAAAGAGGTTTTAGGGAACACTGAATCGACTGATTGTAACGATTTCTGGCATTCAATGACTTTCAAATAAAGCAGTGTGATACCTTAAAACCTCTTTTTTTATTTTTAATTTGTTGGCTGTTCTTATTTACGTGCTCGTGTACATTTAACGCACAAACGCTTATTTACGGGTAATAGACATTAATTAGAAATCAAACTGTACTGGCTCTCAGGGAATAAATTTAATGATCTACAAGATTGGTAAGAGCTTCGTACTGTTGCCAGAACAAACAACCAACTACGGGTTAACCTGGATGATGTTTTACGAGTCTTGGGTTTTCTAGTACGGGTAGTCGTTTTATAAAGCTTCCAACAGTGAAGAAAACTACAAAACGGTTAACTTGGGGGTTCAACGTTCAATTCAACACCGATCAACACTGTTGAATTTAACACGTTTGGCGACTTTTCATTTGTTTTCAGGTGTGCCACCCTGTTCAACGAAGTTCTGTAAAAGACAAAAGTGTTGAATTCGTTTGCCCACCTTGTTCAACATCGCGCAACAAAGTTGTGTTCAAGATTGTTGAATAATGATGAATGAGTTTGGCCGACGCATAAAGTTTGCAAACGAAAAACACAAAGAGCCTGAGCCAACAAAATGAGGGCGTAGCCGGCTTGAAGGCTAAGAGAAGTGTGAAGTTCGAACCCTTAATCCTCCAATAGGAAAAGTTTTCCCCTTTTCCAACCCCCCCCCCCCCCCATCACCCCCTTCCCGTCGAAAGTGGGTGGGTCGGTCGGTTGATTGGTTAAACAAAAGGGAAAAGAGAACATCAATAAATAATTCCAAGTGAGCCTTGATTACAAAATCCTCATAACTGTCATTTTGCAACAAGCCGTTGACACTCTTAAAGGTGTTCGAAGACCTTGTTATGAGGGTGACTTAGACGTTCAAGTCACCTTAAGGTGCATTTAAAGAATACTAAAACTTACGAGGAAAGTGTGCAGGCACAGATTAAAGTTTTTTTTAGCAATCGGGTAGGTCTGTACATGTACAGCATACATTGTATACCTAATCGGTGCCTTTTGGGTCTGTTAAATCCAGTTTTCGGAAAATCAGGAACTTGCAAATTCTTTTCCGATCCGCTTTTATAATTAGGCACAAATCTTTTTCACATGCTGTTACTGGCTTCAACGGAGTGTGATGTTTTTAAAGCAAACGTTTTCACTTCTGCATACTTCCATACATTAATGGTAGGGTTAGGTAAGTTCTGAAACAAGACATGGAAAAGCTCTGCTTTATTTGAAAATCTTTTAATTCCTACATCGTTTACTTATACTATCACGTTCACCTGGGCACTTACAATCAGTCGATCTAGTATTCTCTTAAACGTCTTTTCAAAGACGTTTAGCCAGGAACCGCGCGAGGGGTGGGCTGAGGGAGCTTTAGCCCCCCCCCCCCCCCCACTTTTTGGTGCCATTAAAAAAATAATAGTAATGATAAAGTTGGAAAATTCGTTAGTCGGTGTTTAGTTTCAGGGTTAACCAATACCGTGGTTTTCCCGTGGTTTCAGATTTAATTTTCATATGGACCAAACAAAAACGGAACACACTTGAAGAGTTCAAATCACCTTGCTATCATTTGGCTTCGGATTAGTTGAAACTCACGTGCACTCCGGGGGAGTCTATCTTGAAGAGTTTGAACCTGCTCAGATTTTAATTACAGTCGACGGAAGTTGAAACTCTCGCTGTCGTTTGGCCTCTAATTCGTGAACCCTCATTGACTCTCTTATATCTAAAAGAGTTTGACTTTTGTTTACTCTCGTTCTTGCCTGGCCCGGGCATTGCGAACTTTGTTCTGTCTCCAGATAGGATTATCGGCAACAACGTGCTTAGATATTTCCTGAAAATCAACGTGACTTCTTCAAACCTCTCTATGCATGTAAACTTTACAACTAGAACAATTGCTGAAAGATCTCTCTCGCTCCTAACGATGATGAATAAGGCATTCCGCAGTCAGGACATACCGACAGACTGAATTTGGTAAACTATATTTTTCATGATACTCAGCTCAGTTTTCTCAGTTTGCCTTATTCTGTAATGACAACAAGTTTGCTTGCACAAGTTTCCAGAAAAACATGTTGAGTTTCAGATCTTAAATGCGAATACGTTAAGGTTTGCACCTTCCCGGACATAAAATGTGTGCGGAGATGAAAGAAGAGGCTCAGGCACATACATTACTTTTAGGACTATCCTGGCTATTCCTATTCCGGTTTAGGAATATCCAAATACCGACTCCTTAAAATGAACGCATTTTTTTCTGTTCTTAGTAAACCAAAACGTTCCGACCGTATTCCATTCATTTTGTTATCGTGGGTACGTTACTCAGCGAAAGAAATCATCATCTCCAAACTGAGAAAACTGTATTGATATATTGTCTTCTATTCCGGATTAGCCCACCAAAACGTGTCCTAAGTATCGACATTATTAATCACTGGTAGGTCGAATAGTTTGGTGTCTTTGATACTCTTTAGTATAGCTTTAATTCGTTACTTTCTATATGATGAGTAAAAACTGACAACTTTTAACACTATTGGCCGCCCTAGTTCCATTGTTAGTCACCAAAGAGGACACAAATTTTGCGTTACGCTGTCATTCCACCCCCTCCCCCCTCCCTCACACTTAAGCTAGCGATCGAGTTAGCCTCCCCCCCCCACTTTAAAATAGGTCAAGCGGTCCCTGTTAGCCCCAACCCCGCCCCACCCCCCCCCCCTTCCCGAAAAAAAGAAAACAACATTCTCAGACCGAAGAGGAGTTTTTCATGTCTAACTTTGTGTTCTAATCCAGCCATAGTACCTAATATAGCGTTCATAAACTGTGCTACTTCTTTTAAAACTAACAGAGAATATACTTTTTAAATCCCCTTCGCCCTGCCAATCAGAAAAAAGCTCTCGGGTTAGTTTCACTAATTTTAAAGTGCTCATCGAACCCAATCTACTGAGAATCTTCGCTCAGTCCTTAAATTAGTAAACGTAGGATGACAGAAATAGCTTATTTGAAAAAAATTAAACCTTATTCCCCAAATTCACCCGATACACTCAAAATTTCGTTACCGCGGTACATGCATGCATTTGTCGATTTCACCAAAACTCGTTCTCAATTAATTAGCAGTATCACCCAAAGCACGTATCAGATGTTTTTGTATTAACGACTTCTTGTTTCGCTCTTCGGTTCAGAGCTAGTTTTAAAGGAAAGACATCTTATGTACAACACCTTAAGCCTGGTTTCTAACGAAAATGGGAAAAGAAAATCCTCACATCAAAAACGGCGGATGTTCGGTTAAACGGCATGGTAAGTTGCGATATCCTGTCAAGTTTCCTTACAGTTTGCTTGAATTTTATCGTGAAGAAGGACTACAGCTCTCATATGTGATACAGCAGCATGAAGGTTAGAGGATTTTGTGTTCAGATCGGTTGTTGGCTGATTAAAACCTGTGGAAAACGTGAAGTTGTTTGTGTATGTGTACACTGAGTTAATTAGGTTGACTTTTCGGATCGATTGAATCAACGCATTTTGTCCAACTTTAAAATTCTGTAACATCGCGTCGGTAAATTTCCCCAAAAAATCCTTCTAGGAGGGAAAAGAACATTCCTTCTCCTCTTGAAATCCAGATTCTTGCCGAAAAACATTCAGTACCACATACTTTTTTTAGAGGTCAAACTTGATATACTTTTTATCTGGTCAAAAGTATGTCGGATAAATTTAATTAGAGCCGTAAATAAATGAGCAGATATTGCTGAAATTGCTCTTAACATATACTTAACACTTACTGTCTGGTAGGGTTTTGTCCAGTAACAGTCGTCGAAAGTCATTGAAAGCAAAGTGAGGTCATTTCCAATCCGTTGCACTGGAGTATCGATCATAAATGCTTTTTCCTATAATCTTAGACAAAAACAGCAATTGTAATCCATCACGTCTGTTGATTCTACACCCTAGGATCGTGGTACTGGGGTACCAACGCCTCCTTCAGACTCCTTTCTCCTTGTTTCAACCTTTTTTTTTTTCAGCTCCTCTTTTGAAAGGTCAGAATGGAGCGGTCAGTGCTTCTTGTATTCACTTTGGGACACTGGACGTAACCACTAAGCGGAGCTTCCCAGTGGAGCTAATCGTCATCATGAAAAGGCAGGCTGAAGACTTATTGCTGGGGAACACCGATAATCAGAAAGGAAAAGAGGCATTACAGTTTATACTCAGCTTGGCGAATGAAAGAGAAGACGTGGATCAAATAAAGAAAGGTTTTAAATTTTGGATCATTTATGGAACAGATAATAACTTAGTTGTAGGCATCAAGAACTGGACATTCCAAAAACTAAACCTGCTATCTAGAGCCCCGACCATTTTAAATCACCACTCGTTTGTCTACTATCTCTCATTCATTTACCAGTGGCTATCTTGAGCTCGGTTACTTCGAATTCCAAAAGTTTTATTTCCCTTGGCTAAAATTGCCACCTTTTATCTCGAACTGAGATTGTTATGATGTTGAATGAATAAGAACTGGACACAATGTTGCACAATTATGATAAAAATTATTTTGAAGTGTTAAATTTTCAGTGATGATTTTTGCATACAGGGTACTCTATGGTAGTCTTCTATGGTGACCATCATTTCGTTGATTGAGCAAGCACTGGAATTTTTTTGTCATCTCCCCCTCCAAACACACACACACACACAAACGCATCTCAAACAATTTTTCGCTTTTCTTTAGACTTCGAAATAAGGGGGGCAGCACTGTAATACTTTTATAGGGTCACACGTTTAGCACTTCTTAAACACTTACCTTTAATTTATCAGTGTTAATTAACCCTATTCTGCCTGGGGGGGGGGGGGGCACATTGTGCCCACGCTGACTTTAACGAATTATAACTTTTAAACGGCTAGACGAATAATCACCAAATCTTGTGACTTTTCCTAAAATTTATCAGAGACAATTTTCCTGTGTCAATGACTTGTCTATCATGATTGACGTTTCCATAGCAACCGTCTACTCAGAAGTGTATTTTGACTATTTTTTGTCTTTTTTCAGTTTTTTCCCCTTCGTTTGTAAGAAGATAGTTTTTTACTTTTGTGTGTTTGTTTTGACTAAGTATGTTTCTGTGATGGCGGCCTCAAATTCAAAATGGCGGGTTTGTGACGTTATTGTGACGTCACAACACGTCATAATTGACATGTCATAAGCCCAGTCTGTTAAGCTGATGACGTGCTACAAACGTGCTAAGTGTCATCGCAAGAGCTTTAATACTTTTTGAGATCTACCGCCAGGCCCAGAAACTCAAAAAAAGGCCAGGCAGAATAGGGTTAAGTTGTCTCGCAACACAGCCAACGATCATAAACGCAAAGCGATTTAAATTTTACACCTAACTAAATAAGCAATTCATTCATTCATTCATTCATTGAAAGCAAAAGGGTTTCCTAACGGCTATATACACCAGCTACACATTTTTTTAATCAAAATTATAACATTTTATGTTTCTCTCAGATGTCAAAAGGAAGCTTGGTTTCCTGGGTAAAAAAGGTTACGACATTTTTGGAAAAAACAAATATTTCGCTCCTCGAATGAGGTGGCAAGCTCTTGAAAGTATCGTGCAAGACATTAAAGTAGCAGCTCAAAGCTATGAAACAGCATTCAACGATGTCATGTCCATCGTAAAGAACCACGAAGACTTTCAACAGGTCAGTAATAAGGAAAATGTTCGTATTTTTATGTTAGTTCCAGTCTATAATATAATCCCAAGAGCGGTTTTCGTGAAGCCAAGACCAAAGCAATTACTCTGGTCAATCAAAACGGACGCAGACAACCAGAGCTCGAAGAAAATAAATGTAACGGCCGCCGAGCACAGGAATACGCGTGAGGGCAAGCCCAAACATGTTAAGGCATGGCTCAGAGCCTGATTTGCATAAAATTCATAATTTTCAAGATATTAACCAAAATATTCTCCAACTTGGCAAAAGCATAAAACTTGATGACCTTGAAAGTGTTGTTTACTTACGCAAAAAGGAATTTTTTACAAACTTTAGTTTTAATTTACCGCAATATAAAAATCCATTACAATGATATTACTTTATACAAACATAACATTATAATATACTTCTCTACAACACATTACATTGCACTAATATTACTTGCGACTCTTACAACTCAGTTAGTTTTTTGAATGCATGTGCAAGAGAAACAACAAAATACGTACAGTATAGAAAAACAGCACCTGAAAGAAAGAAAAAAAATTGAAAATAAAATTGTTTCACCTTCACCCTATAAAAAAGACTGATCATGCGACGGGGCGGGGAGGACGAAAACAGAGAGGTTTGAGAGGTGGGTCATGATGGTTCAGAGCCATTTATTCAGAGGTTCCCAAAAAGGTCTAATTCTTTGTACGTTTTAAGCAACCAAATAACGCCTAGCAAGTCTGGAAGCTTTTGATTATATTTGTACTTCAAATTAGGTATCTTGCAATTAAAAGACAAACGTTTATGAGACTCATGACTCCGGCAAGGGACGGTCTCAGTCCCAAAGCAACAGCACAATTCAACCAGAAGTTTAAGTCAGTAATACCACACAAGAAGAGCCAGTAAGTTAAACTATTCCAGAAGGAGCTAGTTTTTTGGCAGGTCCAGAAAAGATGGATTAACCTTTCTGGTTTAACTCCTCAGGAATTACATTGATCTTTGCCTTTCAGTTATTCCAATTTTGCTGAAAAATCTGTTCGTTGCTAACCGCCTATGCATGAATTTGAACTGAAAAGTGATGAGTCTTGTGCACTTTGTATATTTCAAGGAGAAACTGCCGGTAAACGTGTTGCCATTGAATTGTTGAGCTGGGGGAATAAAGCAGTCTTTGAGCCATTTGTCGATCGTGACTCGTTTTTGGTCTAATTGCCTTTCTTTGAATGAGTTTCTTAATGTATATAAGTCTGCTTGGCCTTTGCGCTTGGAAGAAAGATGTCGCAAAAGTTGGCTCGGTCTTCTTATTGTTATTCCCTTGGGGTTGTACGGAAGACTTCAACAGCTGTTTGAGGGCGGATATCATGCCAAAAAATTCGAGGGCGTTGACTTTGATCTCAAAAGTAGATTGAAAATCGGCATGTGATAAAAAATCAGTCCTGTTAGCTTTCAAAAGATCTTTAAAAGATGTTTTACGAAAAATTTCCCCCTTTGGAACCAATTTGGATTAAAAAAAAAATGGTTTTTGGCCTACGCTGATGAGCAAGTTGTTCCACAGAAATGGAGAATGAAAGTGTTCCTGAGAGGTTACCAGTGTATCTTCGTAGTTCAGCTCACAACAAATTTCTAAAATCTCCTTGGAGTTCAGCCTTGAACAACACTTTCCATTTACCATGATTGTTTTGGTCCATGTACTTATTAATCCAAATGGTTTTGAACGACTTACTGAAGGATTCTATATCTGTCATTCTCAAACCACCCTCCGGATAGTCATTTATCATTGTATTGCGTTTTATTTTATCAGCCTCCCCGCTCCATAAAAAGTCGTAAAAGAGTTCGTTAATTTCTTTGATAACCTGTTAATTGGTTGGCAGCGTGGTTAGGTCATCAATAAGTTTTGACGCCATTAAACTTTTCAGAACGGTAATTTTTCCTAAGAAGCCAGCTCAAACGTCGGAGTTCCCAAAAACTGAGGGAATTTTTGACTTTTGCTAATATGTGCTTCGTAATTCGTTTTCATAGTGACTGAAGGGTTTGTAGAGAACCGTATCCCTCAGGCCTTAACTTTACATTTTGGCCACCTTAAAGCTTTCTCTGGGAAACGGACTTCATCTTTTTCTTCGCATGAACCTATCCATAAAGTATCATATTTTATTATTATTATTATTTTTGTTGTTGTTGAGCTTGAGGCCGGACGCTTTGCTGAAGTCGTCGAGAGTTTTAAAGATGTTCTGAAAGAGAAGATCTCAATCCGTCTAAGATCAGGGTAGTAATTATTATCTCAGTTTCTTTAAAGGTGAATCCTTTAATTTCTGTGTTTTTCCTAATTGAGATGGCCAAGATTTTCGCACCGAAGAGAAACAAATAGGGTGTTAGGGGGCACCCTTGCCGAACACCTCTTTCGATTTTGAAGAAATTGCTATATCAGCAGTTATTTATGACACAGCTTTCTGTTTTGGAATAGAACACTCTGAACCAGGCGAAATGAGACGGACCGAAGCCATGAAAATGTGAAGATTTCTCTAATATATAGATTTAGCCAAGCCTAAAAGCGGAACTCCAATAATTATTTATTTATTTATTTATTTATTTATTTATTATTATTATTATTATTATTATTATTATTATTATTATTATTATTGTTTCAAGGGGTAGCCGACAGCAGTATCATATTTTAGTTAATTATTAGTAAATACACCTCTCATCAAATTAGAACCTGCATACCTGCCAACCTTATAAAATCAGAAATTCAGAAATAGGGACCCCCCCCCCCCCCGCCCACGCTCACCCCAGTCCTGGGTTAGTGCCCTGCCTCCCAAACACTGAGCTGGGTACAGGATGCTCCAGGGTTTTTGCATTAATTCTTAAAAATATTGCCTGTACTGTACTATTTTACCATTAGAGTTTTCAGGTGTTATTTAATGGTCTCAAGCACCACATGTATTGCACAAAACGATAGGATGTAGAAGAGTCAAGACCAATGTTAAACAACCCAGTTCCAAATTGTCTTTTTTCTTGAAAATCGGAATGTCCCGATTTTTTTAGGCTTTGAAACTCAAAAATTGGGACGACTCCCATTAAATCGGGACGGATGGCAGGTATGAACCTGTTTAACAAAATTCTAAATAAGCCCCAGCTTTAGGTTGTAAACTTCAATATTGGGCACAATAATTATTTTTGTTCACCTTTCCTCAGTCTTTTATCTGCCACAAGTCTACGGTTTAATTTATTTACATTTTTGCAGAGTTGTCAGAGGAGAGAAATTGTATAGGCAAGGTACTAATTGAAGAATACATCCACCTTATTAGATGGTTTGACAGATAAGTTGTGTAGTATGGACCATGGTGCGAGAAAAAAAATGCGAGCAATGAGTAAAATGTCCTCAAGTATTATCTGTAAAACCACTGATTCCACTACTATATTTTTATTCAATGAGTGATTCGAAACCGGGACACTACAGTGCAATACGCTTTCTACAGTGCAATACGCTCTCATACTCTCATGTGTTCCCTCCTTCTATGGTAAACTGATACTATAGTGGAATAATAATGTACCTTGTTTACTCTTATTGATGCCCAGGGACCATTATATTAAAATCAATCTCTTTACATGTAAGTACTCATCAGTCATCAAACAACCACTCAACCACTAACTTGATAAATCAGTCAATTAAAAATCAATCAATCAATTAACCAATCTGTGACTGACAGTGTTGCCAATGCGAATAACAAATGGTCCAGTAATCACTAGTGCCTTAATTTGATGCACAGATTGTGACTCACTCTGTTACTACCCCTGACAGTAATGGTAGTAAATCTTGTGGTTTGATTTGTTTTTGGTTTGATCATTAGCCTTTACACTGCATCTAATGTCACCAATGAGCAATGTTACTTATTGCCATAATCCGGTAGCAAAGAAAAGGCTCTTCATAAATCATTCCAGAATAGTCAGAAACCTATCAGGTAATGAACTGACAGGGGATCAGACTGTGGTGAATCTATCATTTGAAATAGTTTTCACTGTCATGTGAATTCAATCAAATAAGTCTGAATCACCATCCCTGGGAAGTTACTGGTAGTTGCATGTGTGTATGTGGGGGGGGGGGGAGTAGGGTTACTCCCAAATAAATGTTACTGGTGTATGGATGTGTCACTGAGGGAACACAAAGTGTATGTGGATACAGTCAAACTACATGTAATCACCAACATAAAAACATTTCGCAGAAAAAGACAAAAAATATAAAACATTTTTTCATAACTGCTCTTCAATTTTTTTTTTTAATTGATAATGTCTGCCTGGGAACATACATGTAGCTAAGAGTACAAATTTATTAACTTAAACCTTACAATAAAATGCCATATTTTTCTGACATCAGGTTGATGGATTAAAAACCTGTATGGAAAACAAAGCAGATTTTAATTACCTCAATTGCCAAAAGTAAGCCCATGGGTTTAGGGAGGTTCTAAGGACATTTGCACTATTTTTTTCTGCGCATCCATACTGTGCCCCCAATTCACATGGCATTGTCATGCCACGTCATGCACTGAGCACGCACGCTCACATGAAAAACTACAACAATTTTTTAACATAATTGTTTTGAGCATGTGCATTTAAATAAGTGGCATTAAAGCATTCCAAGCTGGTGGATAAAAGGTAAACGGTATTTTTACTTGAGATGGTTGGTCTCACGTAAATATTTACGCCAGTCTGACTTTCAGACAGCTCTCATGTAAACAAATTGTACCAGTCTGAGTTTCCACCACTTAAATAAAATCAGGGTTTTACTGCCCCTGGGTATCTGAGGATGTCGTTAAACAGTTTTGAGAGCTGCTCAACTTTAGTCTGAGGGTGTGTTTACATGACACCAGTACATTGTGTGGTTTTCATTCTGATACAAGTTCACCCCAGTTCCTCTTGCTTCTCTGTTGTTACATGATTACAGCACAAAATCTCATAACAGTGTGAGTCACACCTGGGTGAGTTCATACCGGTATCATGTGAACATGCGGTTTAACTGTTTGATTCATTCTGCATTAAGTTAATTAACCAAATAACCATACAAAATAAATCTCACATCAGCGTGAAAAAAGGATTTTATAACTTGAGGGAGGGTGATTCTTAACTACAGATCTTGCACTGTTGCTAAGGGATTTTTGTGGATGGTATTTTGCCATACCTTGTTTTGCAGCATTTCGTGCTGCTATATTCAATTTGGTGAAATAATGACAATGAACATCTGAATTCCACAACTCAACATTGCGCGTGCATAGCTAGTGCCAGTCCCCAGCCGCACATTAAAAAGACAATCAATCGGTAAAACTGAGAGGACACTAGTAAAGTTCCGGTTATCTTTTTGCAAATTGCCCCACCCTTCTTTATAATCGAAAGCATTATTACTGTTTACACAAATAATAGAAGAACAACAGCACAGAAATGAATAAAGATACGTACTTGTGCAATCATAACTTTTATAACAGGGCATCTGTCAGGATGCGGTGGTGTGGATCCGCATAATTCTTTAACGTCCGCATCTTCCGCATTTTCAGAGCATTTTCCGCATAAAACGGAAAGATTTGCCTAAAATTGGTGACAAAGCAGCTGCTTTTCATCCTCACAAACATTCATGTAAAAGCCGAAGAGATTGATTATTTTCAAGCAGTTTTCCTCCTAAACATCGAAAACACACCACTTCGTTCGTGAGCAATTTTTAACCTCCAGGCGTTCCACACGTCTTTTGGCGATGAGCCTGGGAACTAGTTTTGTTCTTACACTGATTTCTACTGGACGAAAAGCATTGACATTTCAGCGAATAACAGTAATTGATAAGAAACTGCGGTATGACCACTATCTGCACCAGGAAACTTGAACACATTGTCTTCTTTTGCTCATTCGTCGTCTCACAGAATCACCTTGCTGTTTAAGCATATAGTAGGGATAAATTTAAAGAGACGATGGAGAAGAAGGAACCTTACTAAGCAGTTTACATAACAGAAACACAGTGGAAAGACAATTATTACTGTTATAAATTGTTTAAATTTCCGCAAATCCAGCGTGTTTTCCGCGTACTCAACATATTTTTCTGCATAACACATGTATGCCTGAAAAATTCCCGCATAATTTTTGATTTTTTTCCGGACACTATCAGATGGCCTGTTATAATAAAGCTAATTTCTAGAAACTGTTGCGTCCTGATAATCTTTAAATGTTCGCATTGTTTACAATAGCAAAAACTGTATGCTGTTTGAGTTTTAGCATTTTGTCTGTTCAGGTCAAGAGACAAGCTGAATATGGTTGTGACTTCCCATAGCAACAACATGGTGATCAAGATTCTCCCCCCTTAAGTCCAGATATAAAGGCTCTAATTGCCCACCCAAATGTAAGTCTTGATGGAAAGCACATGTAAATGTTGTGGTTCAACTTTATCGTTGGTTCAATTTTTATTTTCCTTTGTGAATAATAGGATTGCCAAATAAAAATTGAAGCTCCACTTTTAGGCTTGGCTAAATCTATATATTTGAATGATTTTAATTGTGCTTAATTATGTTTGACTGGGTTCAGAAAATGAATGGAATCAAACGCAGCTGTAGGCATATTTTTGGTTAATAATTATTGTGTTCAATTGCTGAACCCAAATTAACCCAATCACTGCATTCAATCCAGTTCAATTTACTGAACAGTAAGCTAGGCTAATTATATTACTGATATCTTCCACATACCTTCACTGTAAGAAAATGCTGCATCACTGATCACTGCTGGCATACATGCCTAGAACAGAAAAAAAGGATCAGTAAAAAAAAAAATTCAGGGCTAAAAATTGGCAGTCACCCAGTTGCCAGTTTAAAACTGACCAGGGCACTAAAAGTCAAGGCTTAAATGCCTGATAGAGGACTGCGAATAAAAGTTAGACTGAAGTTACAATAAAACTAAAACATACTTTCATTGGAGCAACTTTCTTTTCTTTCCCTTCCTCAACTCTAAATTCAGGATACGTAATGCAATACAGGGGAATGACCTTAAGTTTACTGGATGTTTAATCATCTCCAGTCTCCTTTCCTTAACTCAGTAAAGAGCCAATCGCAATTAATCAAACATGTTCTAACTATTCCCAGCAGACAATTGTCAGGTAAACAAGCCAGATTGCCAAGAAAGCAAAAACACATCAGTACAAATACGTCAATTGCACAAAAATCCTTTGCTTATATCTGGATCCCCCCCCCCCCCCCCCCCCACACACACACACACACACACACACACACCCCTGGGAATACGATGATTTTTGAGGAAACCAAAAAATGCATGCAGTAATTATCTGAACTTTCTAAAACATGAACACAATGCAGTGCAGTGCAGTGCTTTTATTTCATACATGTATGTAGGTACTGAGATGGAAAAAATGGCAAATTGCAGTCGCCTTCTGGAAACCAATATTAAAAGGCTTAGTGATAAACAAAATAATATTAATTCACACATAAGTCTTAAGTGAAGCCAAATAATTGAAATTCGAGCAAACAATTCAGAAATCAGAATTAGGTTTAAAGAAAATTTAAGACCTACTTCAATAGATTCATAAATGAGGATGTGCTTTTTCATCGATTCGTTACTTGCATGGAATTTGGTCTGGTTTTGCCGAGGTAAACAATGACTAAATTAATTCTATTAATTCAGAGTTTAAAAGAGCGAGGGATATAACAAAAAAATTAATGTGCTGTTTTGTTATTCTTTTGTTGTTCAATGAGTTAACATCTTAACGATTTGTGTTGGTACTTGCTTTCGTCTTTTACTTCATTACAAGCTTTTAAAAGCTCTTTTTCTCCTTTGCCTGGCTACAGTTGGCTGCGGGAAAGCAAAACACACTGGTATCCTTCAAAGCGTTGCCAGAAATCTGAGATAACCGAAGCGGGTTATCGTCGTAAAAGTAAATAACTGGAAATATTATATTTATGACCAAAGCCAAGACAAATTTCTCTTTGTTCGAGATAACGGGGAATTGGAAATAAGCGAGTTGAGATTGCGGGATCCTTATAAATAAAAGCGAATAATGTACCATACCGTAGAATTCTGTGAAATGATGGAAAAATTCAGAGAAACTCAGCAATCATCGGGCCAAAGCAATCCAAATTTCTCCTCTCTAAGACATTCATAATCCACTAAACAGGCATTCGGGACCGGCAGATCGAGTTTCTTTAGCTAACGCGAAGCTAACTAACGTCCAGTTTGCTACGTCTAAGACTTAATACTGTACTCGATTCCTCGCAGGGGCATTGGCATTGCAAGAAACTGGGCGAAAATTACCTCATGTAAGAATGTCATGAAATGCGAGGGACGGACGTATGGCGCACGCGCCCCCGAGCCATTCTGCTTGCCACTGACCATAAAAAATCACCAGCACGCCTCTTAGTATGGGTATGGGGCTCCTCAAGGAGTTCCGCTATGAAGTACCACTCCAACGTACCGAACGCTTTTTAAAATCAACAAATAGAAGAAGGCCAGACATTTTATTTTTACCAGTGTACTGAATTATGTTATCGATTAATTTAATATTTTCCCCCGACAGTGCGTCCTTTGCTAAAACAGGTTTGATCCTCATTAATGATGTTTGGTAATACCTTCCTCACGCCGTTCGCTATGGCTTTTGCTGCAATTTTATAATCACAATTTAACAAAGTGATTGGACGCCAGTTCTTTATAAAATGCGGGTCCGAATCTTTTCTTGGAATGAGTCTTATGACGCCTCTTCTTTGGGATACGGATAACCGTCCGTTTTCGTAAGCGTAGTTGATAGCTTTCAAAAGAGATCTGAAATGCTGTTCTAGAAGACAGGTAAACCATCTGGACCCGGTGATTTGTCTGAATCCATGGATTTTAACGCCTCTAAGCATTCTGCTTTCGTTAGTTTTCCTTAACCTGGAGACTGCTGATCTGAATATCTGAATCCAAAGGCCTTGGGGTTTTCTTGTGGAAAGAAGAACTCTCGCTTTTCGGAAATTTTAGAGTTCAAGCTGTAGAGACCCTTATAAAAGTGTTCGCAAACGTTGATTATTCCTTTGTCGGTGGCGACGAAAGTGCTGTTATCGCTTGTTTTCAACTGAGTTATTGTTTGTACGTTGCTTGCAGTCCCTTTTTTCTAAGTTGAGGAAGTAACTAGTGTTTTTTTTTTCGCCTTCATTATACCACCGGACTTTGGCTCGTTTAATAGCGCCCTGTGTGCGGTACTCTGTAATTATTTCCAGCTCTATCTCATGAGATTCCATTCTTGATTGATTTTTTTTCTCGTTTTCAGACGTCAGGTGGGTCTCAATTTCTTTCTCTAGCTGGGCAATTATTTGTTCTATTTCTTTTTCTTTTCGCGAAACTGATCACTTTTTCCTTACGGCATATGCCACAGACTTTTCTGTTACTGTTAGTTTTATCATTTCCCACATTAGAGCTGGATTTATCGAATTTTCGCCCTGGTACTCTTCTTGGATTTCTTTAATTTGCGCGTTTTATTTGCTTTACGTAATCAGTTTCCGATAAGAAGGAAGAATTTAGCTTCCAGCTCCCGCGACCTCTTGGGTTTGAGTGTAGTGAGCTAGTTATTGATATCATGGAGTGGTCTGTTTTATTTAACAAATAAAGAAGCCTCGACTGTGCTCTGTTCTGTTGTAAAGCACGCAGGAAGCGGTTAGAGCACGAAAGAAGTGTAGGGGGAAACACGAGACGTAGTCGAGTGTTTCTCCCTACTTCTTGAGTGCTCTAGCCGCTTCCTGCGTGCTTTACAACAGAACAGAGCACAGTCGAGGCTTCTTTATTTGTTTTATAATAAAGAAGCCATTAATTTCCCCACGCATTCGCGTAAATTTTCAAAACAAGCTTTATTTTCCAAACGAACAGCGTGCATCTGTACTCTCACAAAGCACACTAAAATACGCCAATCACAATCCTTGTTAGAATGGTTCAAATAATTTGATTGGTTGAATAAGACGAAAGCTGTCAAAATGTCAAACCATCAAAGTTCGCAAACCATCAAAGTTCAAACCCTGAAATAGTTCAGCGGGTTCGAGTAGTTTTTCAGTCCAAAAACAGGATCGAAAAGTAAATTGTTCAGTGAAATCCGGCCGAATTGTGGCTCATGAAAACCTGCACATTATTAACATGACAATTAGAAAACAAACTGCTTAAGGCTTGTGGCTGGTACTTAACAAACTGCTGCGCTGTGTTTCGTGAATGAACAACAGTCGAATTCATGGGAACAAGGAGATTGCTCGAGGTGACAGCGTCAGGAAAACGCGGCTGCTGTGACTGCTGTGGCCTTCCACTCAACGCACTGGAAAGGATATCGGAACAAGCTCTTAGTTGTTCACTCGAACGGCGGGCGTTGTAGTTTCTGAGGCTTGCTTCACTGCGATGGCCGGAGATCGCCATGATGTGCCGCGATGGAACTTGCCTGTCGGACCACAGCGTGATCGCAGTCGCTCTGACACTATGATTGGTGTAAATTTTTGACAGAGACGCCAGTTTGGAAATCTCTTTCATCATTCCTGCAAGTTTGTTGACCCCCAGAGGTTTGTTGTCGTACCAGACTTGATCTTCTTTTGTTACAGCTCGTTTTGGGTACTGGAAAAGTGCTTCACACCGGGGATTTAGTTTCTGAAGATACATCTTTAGGCAGTTGAGGCCGTCAAAAAGCTGGTCATCTGATGTTGAATACATCCTAGCCTCCTTCTCCACACTGCTAACGTCGTCAATATCTCCAGGGTGATTTTTCGTGGCCTCGTCGTGGGTCATTGAGACGTACTCGCGTCCGCTCTCGTCCATCAAGAACTGGAAGCTTTGTTTTGTTAGTTCTCTTTGACCTTAGCGTCCTCGACGGCACCAGTACAGATTGATGTGAAACCAGACATTCCGCAGAAGGCCCCAAGGATTGTCTCCTCGAATTACACCGGAGGATTTTAACTTCTGAAGGTCTGCATCTGGCATGGGAGGTTTGTGTTTGGTGTTTTCTTTGTTTTCTCGCTTGTTTAATTTTATCTGACTCTGTAGCAGCTTGTTCGAGGCTTGAAAGTCGATTCCTTTTGTAATAGAAATTCCTCGGTTGAGCGGAGGATTGTTGAGGTATCTCTCTATAGCGTTTCGAATGCCAAGGAGGGATGACCTTGAGTAAGGTTCACCATCTTTTGTGCGAGCTTCAGCGTAGAAATGACGAAGGTAGTTATCTAGCTCTTTGTTGGTCATTTCGTGGAGGCTTCTCGCAATTTTTCTTTCACGGCACCAAGCTGTTTTGAAAACGTCAGAAAAAAACATTTGTTATATGAGATAGGTCTGTGATGTATATTGTTGAGGAAAATTTAAAGTTATTGTTTATATGTGTGTATTCGCTAGATAATTAATTTTCAAGTTTTCTTACTTGTTTTTTTTTTTGTTTGTTTGTTTTTTTTAACATGAAAATGTACCATACGAGTGTAAGCCGTGTTTGAGTTTCAATTCCGTACTTTAGCTTATGACATTTTTACAGCATAAAGGTCATAAAACTTACCTTCAAAAACTCGGACTGCCCATTTTGTGTTCTCTTTGGTGTTTTTCGTCTCTGCTTTCTTTATTATTTCGTCAATTTCGGCGCTTGACATGTTTACAAACCTTTGGTTGACTTTTATGTTGCTACTTGCCGGCTCGGTGTTTTCATCTGTAACTTGTTCCGAAATTTCACTTTCTAACATAGTGTAATTTGTGCTGTTATTCACAGGATGTTCTGTATCAACTGAAGCTAAGAGCTCGTTTTCGTTTTCGTTTTCCAGGTCATACAAGACGTCTGGGTCGAAAAAAATCCCGAGAGAGAAGTCCGGGAATTCGTCGGCCATTTTACCAATTGGTCGATGGCGTGACACCGTTTTACTCTGTGCATCTGTACTCTGATAAGGCACGCTGTTTCAACCAATCAGAGCGCCCGTTATATCGAAACTTTATTATAAATCCCGGTAGGGTATCGTTACTCGTTGTTTTGTTTAGTACTGTTTGACTAGCAAGAAAAGAGTCCAAACGGCAGTGTATTTCATGGTTTTTCCAGCGTCTGCAAGTGTATTTCTGTTCTCCCTGGTTTAATTTCTTCCAAATAATCGGCTAAATCTAAGAAGTGCATATATTCTTGTACTACTTTGGCACAATTTTGGTGCGTTTTGGCAAGCCCACTCTTTTTGTGCTTGTTAATATCTGGCACCAGGTTAAAGTCCCCGCCGATGATGATTTCATCACCGTTAAAGTCCTGAAGTCGTTCGAAGAAGCGCTGAAAGAAACTGGGATCACCGTTGTTTGGTTGCGTAAATGTTTGCTAGTGTTCTGTTCATTTGTTTGACTTTGATATCGCATACAATAAAGCGTCCCCCGGGATCGCAGAAGGCCTTTTGGATCTGTAAATTAAAATTATTGTCTAAAAGGACACAAACACCTGTTTTGAAGCTTAAATAACAGCTGAAAAGCCCTTGATAACCCCACGCAGCTAAATACATAGGAATGTTCTCTTTTGTGCAGTGAACTTCTTGCAGCACAAAGATTGAAACTTCTTAGCCTTGAACCAATTGAAGACCTCTCTCCTCTTTGTCTTGGCCCCAAGACCCCTTACATTAAGGGAGCATATTTGAAAAGGCATTTGGCACTTGTAAATTAACTACGGTTACTTTGCGGGTGAAGGTGCTAAATTAAAAAAAAAGAATCGGTAACTCATTAACAGTGAGATGTTGACAAAAGAAATTGTTTTTTGGAGAAAAAGAAACATAGTGCTAATTAGATGTAAGAAAAATACAATACAGACTGGAAAACGACAAAAACAGAAACATCGATAGACAAAAAACAGACTTAAAAAAGGCAATTTAAGGGTATGTGACTATTTTTCGATGAAGTTGTGAGGTACTAATCTTATCTAAATTTTAAATGAAGTTTGTCCACCGCAAGGAACAGAGACGCTGTTAGTAGCTTGATTGGGATAAAATGGACTCAGCCACTGTTATTATCATTTCGTTCGTCCATTAGTTCCTCGGGAATGTTTTTTGAGTTGTATTTCTCCTCCCAAATATGTAGCCATCGACCGACTACTTTTGCTTCGTGACCTTTTTCTCTAGCCGCATACATCGCTTTGATCAGCCTTCTTTGCTCTACTTGAATAGCTCGAGCATAGTCGGCAGTTACGTAAGCATCTTTAAACCTCTTGCTCTCTTGAAGTGCCTTCTTTCTGCTAAAGACAAGATCTCTGTCCTCTCTACAGACGAACCTTTGAGAGAAAAGGTACCCCTTTTGTATACCTTCCATTAAAAAATGGTGCCCCTTTCACATTCCTACTTAAGAACACTGCATCCCTCTTCTAAACCCTTGGAAAGCAGTGAATGAACGATAGTAGGGGAGAACAGTATTACCCAAGGAGATGTTAACCAAGAAACAATATTATTATCCACTCGCTATATTTTAATTAAAGGCCATTTCCCTACCCTTTCATATACTTCATCCCGTGAAATCCCTACCCTTTTATATAACTGAAGCCTGGAAAAGGTACCCCTTTCGGGCGGAGTCTCCCCGTATAGGCCATTATAGGGAGTACCCCCACCCTCCCCCCCTTGATCTTTTCCCTCTTTTCTTTCAATTCCGCCTTGGTCTTGACAAGATCTTTGCTGATTTTTATAAGTTCTTGTTGCAACCTCTGAATTTCCTTCTCCTGAAGGCTTTTAACAGCTTTTTTGCGTGGTGGACTCTTCCGTCGTGTCATTGATGGTCGCCCACACATTTTCGACGCCAGCTTCTAGTTTTTTCCGTTTAATTTGTCCAGCTCGAATTGCATCTCTGCTCGTAAGTAGCTCAATTCCTCATAAACTTTGGTGAAGTTGTTGTCCATGTTCTCATTAAGGTGGCGTATCAGATCCGGCTTATCGCCTTGTCCTCGAAATCTTGCTCCGCAATGGTTTCACTGGTTTTAGCCTTCTTCACTTCTAAAGGAAAGACTGGGGAACTTGAGCTAGAACCTCGCTTTCCGCGTTTGTGTTTGTCATTTAATAATAATAATAACAATAATAATAATAATAATAATAATAATAATAATAGTAATTTATTACTTGTAAGGCGCAAATTAACATGTGGATATGATCAAATGCGCTTAACAGTACAGCAACAAGAGAGAATAGTATAATGACAAGGAGAAATGACGGATAAAATACTAATTTACATAATATGAAATATATAATAATGGTGCTAAATACTTAATAATAGTAATGTGCTAATAGTCTAACTATAGCGGGCAAACGCCTTTCTAAAAAGATACGTCTTTACAGACCCTTTAAAAAGATTATCTCCAAGCGTTTTATTCGTTTTAGTTCTGGGTGACTGTAATATGAGTTCTTTTGATGATTGCAGCTTATAGTGTGGCTGTTCCTTTGTCTTAACTAAATTGCAAAGATAAGGTGGTGCAATACCATAGATTGCTTTAAAAGTTAAGAAACTAGTATTTTAAGTTCTATTCTATTCTGTCCTATTACGAAAGCTCTTGACTTGACTGGAGCGGGGATTCAACTGTTGTTCGAGAGTCTTCCCTCACTTTTCGTTCACCAGCGAAGAACACGTCTGTCCGCCAATGGACCGCTGAGATGGCTTATGATGGAGAGAAGCTGAAAAGTCAACCCGCTTCTCCTTTACAACAAATCTGTCCGGAATGGTTGACTACGATATACAGTTAAAGGGATATTTTGTAAAGAGTCACGTGACATGATTTGGCCCTTGGTATGTCTATTCAGGACACGGGTTGTCTCCATGTAGTAAGGCAAATGATACCTTATGCTTTTTTTCTAAGGCCAAAATTAAACACCCTTGGCCCATTTTAAAATATCTTTTTGCCTAACCTCGTTTCAGGGTCCTCTCCCTTAACCGAGAATGGGCCCTGGTTTCTCCTGGTCACGTGACTACCTTTGACAAACAACTCCCCACTACTTGGTGCTTTTGTTCACCTAGCCAGAAGCGAATCTTTCCCAACTGGCAAGGAGATTAAGGAATAGCAGCCACTTGGCGCTTTGTTTTCAAACACAGGTGTCCTGAAAAAAATCTACAGTCACCTGCTGAGTCTCAGAAGACAAAAGATGCAGAGTTTCCATCAACAAAATATTTTACAAAATAGTTTACATTAAGCTCGATCTGATTTGAATTTGTCGTGCACGTTTGATTACAAGTTGCACGTATTGCCCAAACAAAATGTCACAATTGAAAAAAAGCACACAAATTTGTTTGCTATAACCAAATTCTTTTTTTTTGGCCTAGTGATACAAGTATAATTCTGGGGTAAGATTCACGTATATGTATATGTATCCTTTAGCTTCTTTAATAAATATACTGATATAAACATGCAGACCAGAGTAAAACCCTCTTGTCAACAAAGCTCTTAATCAAGTCAATGTTATTTAGTCTAGTAAAGCCTATTTTTCATTTGGTCACTGTTTTGTTGCGAGAAAAGTCAGGTTTTCTCGAGCTCGGTCAACCAGCTGTGTGTACGCAATTTCGCCTGCTCAAGCGAAAAGAATAAAATAGATCACCTTCGAATTCTTATGAGACTAGTGGTTTCAGTCGGTTGGCGCGGTGTAATTTTTATGATCACCTCGTTTGCTCGTTTTCCGTCCGGATGTGGAAAATTCTGCTGTTCCTTGGAGATGTCAAAAATGACTTTTGTCCTTCCTTGTCAATTCATTTCATTTCAAACTCCGTGAAGCATATAGTCCACGACTCTCCCTGTTTGCAAGCTTGTTGTGACTTGTGCTGACCATGGCGATGGTGTTCTGAGACTTGTAAACGTATTCTTTTTACGTCGAAAATAACATGGACCGCTTCTAGATCGAACGTCTGTGCGGAACAAAGAAATACTTGGCTATGAAAGGACTTCTTTTCATCACCAATATTCCTGAAAAAACTCAAAACACCTCCGGTACATTTCACCATTCTGAGAAATGCAACAATCGTACCCTTTACTACCCGCCCCTAGGGGCAAAAATTTGAAAACCACCCAGACTTTGAGTGGCAAGTGACCAGGAGAAACCAAGGTCCTTTCTCGAATAAGAGACCTTGAAACGACGTTGCTTTTTTCCTTGATTATGACATCATCAGACACGTGACCGCAACGACTAAACCTTAAGTCATTTAAGGACGTTAAATCCTTTATGCTTTATCTTTTAAGTGACTGATTAGAGACATAGGCACGCAATGCGCGCAGAGCCGATGAAGTTCTGTTTCACTACAAGGTGAACCTATCGGGTTTTACACCACCGTTCTGATCCACCCGTACCCCCCTCAGCCTTGCTCGACAACTTGCAGTTAACCAGCATAAAGCCGGGTAACGAGCGGCGTGACTACGTGAAAGTTATTAGCCTTTTCTTCAAAGACAATAGAAACTGTAAATGGTTCGAACCCAAGAGTCATATCATAGGTCGGTAAATTATGATCGTCCGGGTGAGTGTAGTCTTGAGAAGGACTGTTTGTGATGACATTGACAACACCACCGTTCGTCAATAGTCAATGTCATCACAAAGATTCCTTCTCAGGACTACACTCACCCGGACGATCGTAATTTACCGACCTATGAAAATATAAACTAGAACAAATATTACTTAAACTCGCTGTCAAAAAATATTGCATACACAAATTTAGGCGAAAATCAGCAGGGAAAAGTTAACAATTTTACTTCAGAAAATAAACTTAAGCTGCAGTTGACCCTTTTATTTTCCTACTTCTACTGGTAAGTCTTCAATAAGTTATCACAGCTCATAGACGGTCAACTTTCGATAGGGCTTTGTGACGTTCTGCATGATTTACGTGACACGTGACTCGCGTTACTTTGTTTAAATGTTTCGTTTTTCAGTCCATCAACAAAGTTCTTCGTATTGAAACTATTTGTCAAAACAGCAGTCTTTCATCAAATTTACGTTTCCCGTAACCACAAAATGTTCATTCCAAATCCGTTAAAATTAGCGTTTATAAGAACGACTGAAAGAGTTTTATAGTTTTATTACCGTATTTATTTCTCCTGTACACTGAATAATATAGCCGTCACCTAAAGGCCTTCTCGCTTTGTAGCCAAGATCGGTTATAATAATTTCTGTCTTTGTCAGTACACGACCAGCCAAAGCGTGCCTATTTTTTTTCGTCTTCTGCTAATAGATTATAGATTTTTCCCACGATCAAAATATATTTTTAGAAGCAAGCTCGCGTACAGTTGACTCCCGATAACTCGAACCTTCAAGGGAAATCTAAACATAGCGGAGAATTTAATTTAAAATCGTCACATAAATGTCTTCTCGGCTCGTAGCCAAGTCAGCTATAAACATTTTCGTCTTTTCCTTCATATCTCCATCACACTTCAAGCGAAGCGACCAAAGCAGGTCTATTTGTTTACATTTCTTGTCGCGTGGTCTGCCAATAAACTCCGATCTCACAATAAAAATTCACTTTAGAAATGAGCTCGCGTTTTTGTTAGGGTTGGACTTATAGCAAATAAATACGGTTTTTCAAACTTCATTTGCTCTGCTTTTGAACAGTACGGGAATGTTTAACTCCTGCCAGAGTAAATAAATTTTCTTAACCTACTCGCTTCCCAGTCTCGATAACATTTCAGTTGTCACGTATTCGAATTGACTCGGACAAGCTGGTTGAGTTGCGTTCATTGCGGCCCCGAGTCGGTCTTGTGTATATTTTCTAAGTAAACGCAGCATTGCAACGCAAATAAAAGCCTTCCAAACTTCAAATCATAAAATAGCGCTTTCAAAGCAAAATTAAATATTTCTTACTTGACCGAGATCGAATACAAACACTTTACAGCCCGGAGGAGTGGAGGTTCTCCCGTTTATGCGCTTTTGGGGTATGTACCGCTCTCTTCTCTCTGGTACAGGTAAGGGTTATAGAGTCCAGGCGGCACACCCCTGCCCAAAAACTCACAGAGTATCCTCGGGCTTAACAGAGGTGGACATTAGCGACGTTGTTGTAGGCTTTAGCATTAGTCTTTGACGTCATTTATGACGTTATCGGCTAAAGATAATTTACTTTGCATGGGGGCCTAGTCATGGAAGCATTAAATGCCTTAACGTGCTTGAGAAGTCAGGACTGGTTTTGGTTTTCTTTGATTGTCTAAGAAAAGGGCGCCAAATTTTGCCGAGCACAGAACGAAATAAAACAAACAAATAGTCCAGGCATTTTGTAATCAGACCTGCTACTAATTGCAACAGAAGCTTTCTCATCGTAAACCAGTTAGAAATAACCTATACAACAACATACTAAAAGTCTCTAAAGATTCAAGCGTGGGAACACCTCCAAATACGATCCATGTCTAAATCGCTTTCCGCTGCAACATGAAAACGAGGCTATAAACAGAAAGTTGCTGTTTACAGCCGTTTTATTAGTATAAATCATGCCTTTTCTTTAAAATTAACAACATACTCTTAAAACATTGTTTCTCGGCCTTAATCTTGAAATAAAGAACCATAAAAGAACAATTTAAATGCTGAGTTATTCGAAAGTTTACATTGGCCAAGACACGTTTATCCCTTATCTTCACGCTAGAGATAGAGTCATTCTGAATTGTAATCTACACATGCTATACAAGTAAGTCTTCCGAATCTTCACTTTCGAAGTCCAGGGCGGTGGTACAGTTAGTGCACGCGGATCCTTTGCACTGGCCACAGGCTGGAGAACACTGCATACCATTCTTACGGCAAGTGCACCTCATAGTGCGGCATTCAGACAAACAGTTGCATCTGATTAACTGTAGAAGCGAGTCTGGCGCCGGCGGGAGGTCCGTTGCAACAGGAACCAATTGATCGCCAATTACTTTCCATCCCCAGTCCTCGATCGACATTTCTGCATCCTCCCCCTGCCACTGCTTTACTTGTAGATAGACGCGCAGGCTGTGGAATCGAGCCGCTGCTGCACTTGGGGGGAGATTCTGTGGCTGTATCTGAGATTTCTTTGTTGCAAGTTTCTCAAAGTACCGCTGATACCTGAGAGAGTCGAGACCAACCCCTGGCTTTCCACCGAAAAGTGACACGAGTGCTTTTTCACCAGCCGCAACAACGTCAGATACAGCCGAATGGCAGCTGAACGTGTTAGCTTGCTCTCTGAAGGATTGTACATTCTCAAATTTCTTCAGCGCCGTTGCCTTGCCAACTCCATACAGGCGCCAAGTGGTGTCGCATCCGGTTATGGCGTGAAGAAACAGGAGATTTCTGCAAACTTCCCCACCCAGCTGATCTTTGACTTTCTTCGTATGCCAAACCCGTGCCCCTCTCGCGTTTGCCTTTGGCTCTGGTCTAAAATAGAGATCACAACCATCTTCACAAGCATGATAGCACAAGAGGACTAGCAAATCTGTGTCGTTCCCTACAAGAACCGTGGTCTTCGTTCGGGCAGACTCTACGGCAGTTTTCACTATAAGTAGATCGGCGTCACCATCGGAGTGGTGCGTCACGCAGCCTGCATTCTGTAGAGCCTGACTCAGCATCATCAGAAAGCGTTGCTTGTTCTTGGGGTTAGAGAGAAAGTTATCTTTCTTCAGCGTGACAGGCATGCTTTCTGTAAAGGTGACAGTGGCAGCGACCTTCCCTGATGCGCGCCTCTGCTGTGTCATAGCTTTAGTTGACATCTTGTCATACCCGTCAAATACCACTATCGCTCTTCCGTATTTCCTACGCACGTAACTGCAATACAAGTCGCACACTTCCTTCTAAGTCGGAGAACCTCTCGGCCACGGGACTCGGTGGAGAAGGGCACCTCCATCCAACACATATTGGACATTTCCTTCGGGTTGCGTCTTGGCCTCTGGTGAAAGCTTCGCCCACAGTGCGTCCGCTAGCGCTGGTTTTTCTGGCTGTCTCAGCGTTGATGGGGAGTCGAAAAGAGATGTGGGATAAGTGCAGAGCTCGTATCGAAATGATTCTGCAAGTTGGGAGTTTTCACAGGCCATGATCAGTCGCTGAAATAAAAGCTGCGGGTCAACTTGTACTTGATCATTGTTAATCTTCACAGAGGACTTCGATGACATAGTGACTGCCTGGGAACTTCGCTTGAATGTGTAATCCGTGGGGCTTTTCCCATTCATTGAGGACAAGATCTTCTCCCCAACACATTTGGCTTCATCAGCATTGACACTGCTATCAGCATTTACACCATTCATGATGTTTCTTAGACAGCCGCTGTCGGGAGAGAAAGGATTATGTGAAGCCAGAGAACTGAGGGTGGTCATTGTGTCTTTCATGTCTCTTGCCTGTCTTGCCTTGGACATATCTTTGTTTTGCTCGCCCGAATTAAACTGTACTCCTGTCAACTCTTGCATCCTCTGGTTTGTTTCGGCGCAGGCAGTCATAGATAATAGCCAGATAAGACGTTGCTGCTCCGTTAGGCTCCTTCCTCTTGTCAAGCCTCCGCTCGTCTTCAAACTTTTCATGAGTACCTGCTCGATGATTAGGTCAATCGATAATCCGGCCCAAAACCTATCACTTCTTCTTGCTACGTGGAGACCGGAAGCGAGGTTTCGGTAGACATCCGGATGTTTCGTTTGGAGGTCCGTCATCGACTGTAGGTATAGTCGTGCGCACTTAACGTACAAGTTGTGGCCAGAGGCAGCGAGATATGGCAGCATTCTTGTCAATGCCTCAAGGTGGAGTTCCCAATTAGCTGTTCGCTCTGCTTTGATAAAGGAGCGCAAAATGTCAACCATTTCTAGGTACTGAATCCAGAGCGCTGCAGTGCGGCTTTTCTCAGCGAGGAAGTCTTTCTTTCTGCGTACGCATTCTTGAATGTCGCTCAGGACATCTGCTGTGCTTGCTTCTTCAGCTGAGACTTTCTTTCCTATCAACTTATCAAACAATGCACGCGCCTCTCCAAGCTTTGAAACTCCAACCTGTGAGTGGATGTCTTCAGGCATCGGCTCCAAACGATGCTGGTGGCCTGCAATATTAAATTAAATTGTCTTATTGCATTTTCTCTATATTTTAGCAACGCTTGTCGAAGTAAAAGAATTGACTTTAAATACTTACTGTTATGAGTGCTTTCTGTATGAGGGGAGGTGATGCATGATTCGGACATTTCATCAGCTAATTCAGATGCAACAGTACTCTCAAAACCTGAAATGATAAAAGTAAAATAATCTGATATAATTGTTGTCTACTTTGAGTGACATGTAAAAGTGTATCGTGTTAATTTTACCTCGCTGCTCAGTCTCATTGTCTATGTTCGCTGTATCTTCGCCGTTCGCATCAAAAATTATGGAATTTTCCTCAGAAACTACAAGATAATAAAAGTAACAAGAAAATAAGAAATGGCAATTAAACCAGATACGTTTTATAAATAAATGGCTATTACCTGTGTGTTGTAAGTGCGGTATGGGTACTTCCAGAGCTTCCGAATACAGTAGCGCATTCAAAGCGGCGTCTACAATGAGGTGTGCACGAACAGCTCGAGCAATTGCTTTTCCGGGTCAAAATATGGTCTACCGCATTAGACGCATAAATCAGTTCCAGAACTTCTCTTAAACCGGACCCAGCCATCAGGTGACCAATACTTCCAAGAAAACGCATCTCCGCGTGAAAAGCACCAAGACGCACCATCACTTTGCGTAAATCGCTGTCAGCAGGTTCAGACTGTATTATGTCAAAGGCCTTTAACCACAAAGGCTGATCAAATGTGATGATGGGATTAGCAATTCCGTGTTCCTTGGCATGCTCAGATACAAAGTTCAGGGTGGAAGAGACACATGTGACATCGCTCGGATTCATATCAATTATGGGAAGGAACATAATTGAAGACTTGCCCTGGTGCCTTCCTTGGTGAACAGATTGCATCATGCCACTCCAAGATGGACGCGGGGTGCCAAACAGTAAAGATACCTTCCACAGGACGTCAAGATTAGAAGTGGGGTCTTCCGCTCGTACGAGAACCACGTCATTGTATTTGATCTCCACGTTCACCTGACTGGGTCCACATGGATGAATCTCTACCCTTCCAGTTGTCGAGATTTCTTCAGCAGTAACTTTGCGTCGTGGGACATTACAATTGTGTTTAGTGCCAGGCGTAACAACTGCGATCATGCCCATACCATGAAAGGTATTATTTCCATCGAGTGTCCTAGTGTTGTGGTCAACGTTGTCGGCCGCGTAT
The DNA here is from genome assembly GCA_964030785.1 of Siderastrea siderea. NCBI lineage: Eukaryota > Metazoa > Cnidaria > Anthozoa > Scleractinia > Rhizangiidae > Siderastrea > Siderastrea siderea. The sequence continues at coordinate 63,789,713 of OZ034967.1, read as the reverse complement.
TGGACAAACTCGCCATTAAAAGAGGGTATATTAGTTCCCTGGCTAAGCGCAGCATTCTGGTTGAACATTTGCACCTCTTGGTATGATGAACAAAACTCATGGTGATGCAAGGTGTCAACAAGGAAGCGCGAGGCGAAGTTGTGGTGCAACTGAACTGCAAGCCCGATCTGTAAAGGTGCGATAACGACACGTGGCCGCGCAGCTTGAACAATGGCCTGCCCGATTGACGCTACCTTCAAAGAATTATTTTTTTCTGAGACGAGAACTCCCAGAAATGCAGAAAGCGTGGCAGGAAGAAAGTGGACATGAGATTCGGCATCGGTGTCTATCGTGGGGTAGTTGCCACTTGAGGTCGGAAGTGATTTGAGGTCTTTTTTTATCAGCTTAGCTGCTGTTTTAATGATGTTCATTTTTTGTTCTTCGATATCCACGTCATCCTGCTGTATGTAAAACTCTTGTAAAATCGCAGCGGCAGTGGTTCGAAAGGTTACAACGTTCGGCTTACCGTTAATATCCGTTATCACGATCCTATCTCCAAAATACTCAAGAAGTTTGGTTTTCATGTACTGCCGTCCGTAAGCTTCGCTATTTGTGCCACTCAAATATTCCTCCATTTTTTCCACTAGATCGTTCACTGTTATCTGCTCGTCGTCATTTTCTTCAAGAAACTTCGTAACTTTAAAAAAGGCCTCGCATTTTTCTTCATCCTGGGGACGACCAACTTTCCTCTTTTTGACAGCCGGTTGCTCATCCACTTCATAAACTTTAGGTAATTTCCTCTTTGTGCGGAAGTTTACACTGCAGGTCTGGTGGTAAACCGCGCCAGCAGAAGGCAAATCATGCACATTTAGAAGCCTAGCTCTTATCATGTCAGACCACTCGTCCTCTCTCTCTGAACAAATTTTCAATAGCGTGTCTTTCATTTCAATTGTCGTTACCCTGAACGCTTCCCCCAGTCTTTTTCTCTGTTCCCCGAACTCAACTTTGGTACCACAAAAGAAACAGTCAGTTTTGAATGAGAAACATTGTTCTGCTTGGCGAGTTAGAGAGCGACGATTACTAGTTGTTTCGGACGTAAGAATTTTCTTGGCTCGCTGGATGTTACTTGGCAGACAATACTCTCGCCGGCAGTTTTGATGAACCTGCTGCCCAGGAACCGTAGTGATGGAATCATTTCGCTCTGTGCTCGCCCGATTTATTCCCGCGCTTCCTTTTTCTCTTAGTGTTACGACCTCGGCCTCGCCATCCAAGTTTTTTTTACAAATAACACACTTTTCTGTGTCATCCATAGTTGGGAATCTTGTTTTCTGAAATAACAGGAATAAATAATAAAGAGCGCTTTTTACACAAAATCAATCTCAATTCTATTTACAGCTTTGTGGTTCTCGGAAACGTCCAGGTTGATTCCGTAAATGTGCTATATTTGGCGTTCTTTTTGTTAAAGTTTGGTTTTATTACTGCCAAATTAAGTCTTCAGTGAAAATGAATTTCAGGCAAATTGTTTTGTGTTCAAAGCGCATTTATTACTCGGATAAATTGTTATTTTAGGAAAGTTTTTCATTCAGAGATTTTAAGTTATGAGAAAAAGATAACGCATTATTTTAAATTATTTTCTATCGTCTGATTCATGTATATAGTTTTTATAGTTTTTGATTATTATTATTATAATTGATGTAAATAGTTTTAGTATATCTTTTTCAAATTCTGTATTTCCTTGTTGTTTTTGTTTTCATTCGGAGAAATTAGCATTTTTTTGCTACTCTGTAAATTCGAATTTAAATTAAGTTTTTCCTGCACTGAGTTGAAACCTTAATACTCAGGTCACATAACACATTACTTGAACTGCATTACCTTAGCACATAACATCCATTTTTTTAGCTTAAAAACTTCTTTTTTATATTTTAACTTTGCTAGCGGAAGACAAATTCCTACGCTAAATCCCTCAAACGGATAAGCAACAGCGCAGACGCTTGCTACAAGCTTTGTGTATTTTTATGGATTTAAAAATCTTATTTAAGCAACTATCTGATCTAATCTGCATGTAATTGGACTTACCTATCAGGAAAACACAAGAAAATCTTTCTTTTTTTGCTAGCCCATGTTGCACGTGGCATTGAACTCAAGCGACACAGCAGATAGCACAGGAGCCTCGTTTCCATGCTGTATTATACAGGGTCAATACAGGGTTCTAAAAAAACCCGTTTTACTCACCTTCCCCTGCTCAGATTTTCAGAGACTTTTGATATGTTATAGAGGACATGTTCCTGGACCAAAAGGCGTTAAAAAACCTTCTGTTGCAATTAGTAACAGGTTGACATCTTTTAGGCGATAAAATGCCTGGACTAAAAGGCAAACCGCTAATAACTATATTATATATAATTTCTTTCAACACTTAATGGAAAACCGCTCAATTTTTTCCTGTTTCATGATAAGTTAGATCGAACGTCCGATGCTTTATTTTGGGGTAAATCAAGTTCATTTTCTGTCTATATGAAAGCGGATTGTTTGGTCATTACCGTGTCACAAATGCAATAGTTCTAATTATCATCCAGCCATGAACTTAAAGGCTGCCAGGAATTTCTACCAAAAGCATCCCGGTAAGAAAACTGGCACAGGATATTTAAAGTCTGCAGTTTTACGGATACTGCATCTTGGTGATTGAAGTACTGGTCGCGTGTCACGTATCGCATATCACGAATGTAGCTTTAAAAAACCTTAGTCTAAGTAAGATAAATAGAAAAAGTCTGATATATGAATAAGATATATCATCTGCTGTTTGTAGATGGCGAAGAAAATGTCGGCTGTGGCATCTTCGAAAGTGCAGAGGGAAACAGAGCGGCTCTCTAAGGCTAGGCGTGTCGCAAAAAGTCAAAAAGAGATGTATGCTAAGGTAAAATAATTTATTACGTCTTAAAGAACAGTTGGAGCAACGAACAATAGAAGGGAATGTGATTGGTAAACTGCTTGGACCTCTTTTACCTTCCGGAAAGTCTTAGGAACAAGCGCGAAAAAATGCCCACAGTGTTCATTTTAGCAATGTTTAGGAAATGTTCTGTAAACGTAAAAGTGAACTGGCGATAACTGAACCATTTTTACGAGTAGTGGATTCAACTAGTACTTAGTGATAACAATTTTCTAGTTTTGTGCAAGTAGTGAAATGTGCATAGTTAAGTGGTATATTAACCACTCTCACTGAATAGCGGTATACCGTTTTTCGCTGGGTATCCAAACGCATGCTCGTGATGTGGTATACATCCGATGATTGGTAGCTTAAGAAATGAATTATCAATGAGTTTGAGAGATATTGAGGGCGTATAGCACTATATTCATACTGTTAAACTGATACCCGTAGTGAAAACGTTATTTATTATTTAGTTTCACACAAGTGGATAGTGTTTTTCGCGTGCTCTGATTTGCTACTCAAACTCAAGTATTTGTATTTACTTTGAAGGGGAGTCTCTTCACTTGGGTGGCACAGTGCCTCCTAGTACAGAGGTATTTTTCCACAGGTTACAACGATAGGGAAAAAGCAAATCTTGGCAAGGTTTACTGGAATAAAAATAAATGTGGGCAACCACGCATTTTTCTTTCCAAATTTAAGCTCAATGAAAAATGCGTGGTTTACTCCCAATTTTCTTTTTGGATCCCGATAGCCCTTGCTAAGATCTGCCTTTCCCACATAGTCATAAACCGCACAAATATACCTTTGTGGAAGCAAAGAACGTATACGCAGGATCAAAAGGAGGTACCGATGGCTGCAGCCTAACTAGTCTTGTGATTATTAGAAGAAAGGTTTCCCTGCAAATTACTTTCTAAGTAAAGTTTATGTTATTTTCCCTTTCTTCCCGTAGGCCATAGAAACTCAAGAGCAAAAGATGACCAGCATACTGAAAAATATTCAAACTATTCTACCCGATGTTTATGCAAAAGCTCAATTCAACCAAGATGATCTTATAGCGGTACTTCAGGGTCTTGCAGGATTTGCTAACGCCATAGCAACAAAAGATCCTAAGGACTTTATTGATTCCGCGCTCAAAATTGCCTCTTCGCAGTCTGGAAAATGTTTAAAATCACTTCTATCGTATACTGGCAGTATCAAAAAATGGCTGGAGTTTGCAGAGAAATACAAACGTGTGAACGATTCCAGTGAACTGGACTTTGACCAAGTAGACGTAGGTTCAGTTCCCGAGATTATGAAGGTAGCTATAGAACCCTTTACTTTTGCTCTTTTTATAACAATAACAACAACTTCACTTGTACTCATTTTATCTTACGTGGAAATGTATTTATAGCAAATTTAAAGATGCCTTAAATAATGAAAATAGCTAGAAAAACAAGGCAGCTATCCTTATTAATGCTTCGAAATCTTCCTTTTTTTCTTGCTTTGTTTTTCCTTGTGAGCTACTTTTGCGATTGAAATCACGCTGTTTGGACATTTTGACGTGTAGCGCTAGTACAATAAGATGCAGCATGACACAGTCGCTTTAAGGTCTGGTAAATTAATGTTGTCACTTGAGGTCTTAACATCAAATTGTAAAGACCCGCGAAGACACTGTTACATGTGATCACCATACATTGTATTCAGGAAGTCATGAGCATGGTACTGCAAAGAAAATATCCGAGTTCTCGTGGAGGTCTTCTGCATGCCGGTCAGATGCTCTACCTTGGCAACAGATGCTAGGTTTGTGGCAAAACAAATGAGACTGGCATTTTTTCCACTTTTCTCTGCTTATTCCTTATTAAGGCCAAGATCGAGATGAACAAAGAAACAATTGCCGAGGAATTAGTGTGCCTTCTAAACACAGCTTCCAGACCACAAGACGTTGCTGTCCTAAAGGCGGATATAGCGTCATTCTTTATTGTTGCGTCTGTTCGTATTGACCTGATAGCGAAAGTTATGGACCTCGACAACGACATTGGAACATACAACTTTGATATTCCACTCCTTAACAAGACCCAACGGGAGATAAACAGTATTTTGCAATTTCCAGGTATGAAAACGCTTTATTAATTTTTAAAAAGAGGTGAGTAAGCCATAGAGACAAATCTTTGCATCTTCCAAACTGGTTGGCATTCAAGTCCTTGCCAAACTGACACATAAGTAGACGCACATTTTGAAATGTAAGATTTTTTGATGACTTGTGTCGCTAGGCTTGGACAAATAATACTATGATCCTAAATTTTGTGATTTAAATATTGTATTTTGTGTGTGTGTTTTAATAATTTTATTGATTTCAAGATCTACATTGAAGGTTTTTGTTAGACACTACTTACTATTTATAAACAATCAGACACACACTACGTACACATACATTTACATACAAACACCTCAGAAAATGTTACCTTTGTTTACATCTAGAATTGAAAATGCTGATATGATGCAGTAACGGTGAAGATCATATATTAAGGTGTTTTGTACTTGTCCCATTCCTTACTATGAGCCGACAATTTGTTATTTGCTTTGGCGATCATTGTCTCGAATAGGTGAACCATTTTAATTTTGGAATTAAATACGATGGTCGGTTTGACCGTCCTTGTACCTCCACATATCGTTTGTTCATTCCACCAAAGTATGAAGATCTGAGCCAGCTCTCCTGTCAACTTCAAGCCAATCAAATAAAGGGAGACCGCCCACAATTACTGCAAGTAAAAGCGAAGAACAGAAGGAGAAGCGCTTTAAGCCATGGAACATACCGGCCAGACAACTGGATGAACACACGAGACGTATAATGGTGAGAGAGGTTCTGAGAGTCGCATTGACAGTGATTATGAAGAATCACTTGTACACGTTTGATAACGAGATCAGGAAGCAAACCAGAGGCGACCAGATTCGCTTGAAGTTGACTGGAATGTTGGCCCAGAGCATCATGATTAGGTGGACGAATCTGGACGAAATGGCCATTGTAATGAAAATGAACAAACGGTATGTGGATGATATGTATGGTATGTGGATGAAGACGTGATGTCTGATTCTTCCTGTTATTCTACCCGACACGCCCTGTTTACACCCTTCCGGCTCACTCCATCCCTATTCTCTTGAACGTATCTGTTCTATTATATAATCTAGTTAGAACTTATCTATAATGGGACGGAGCCATAAAAATGTTTGTTATAACTCCCAACTCAAACGCCTTTTTTGATTGGACAAGAAAGTGTCACGTGCCATGGGTCAAAACAGTCTAACTCCTTAGGGCGAACAACTTGGAGTTTCGACTCGCAAGTGATCACCACGGCAAATTTGTGTCCAGCCCCGTCAAGATCAAAATTTTTTTCTCAATCATGGCTGCGAAACGCTTTCAAGTCCGAACAGAAGAAGAAATTGAACGATCAAAGCTCAAAGTCTACAACAAAGCAACACACACTGCTGTTAAAACCTTAAAAGAGTTCTGTAAGGAAGAAAACTTACAGCAAATCTTTGACGAACCAAACAAGATGGATGTCAACTTTCTCTTATCTCTTAGCGATCGCGTTCAAGCCTATTTTGCATCGACATTGATAAGCGAGATCGGTCTCCAGTTCGAAAAGTTCCTCTTGTCTTTATCTTTTTTTCTCAATTAAAATGATGGCTCCTTCTGAGAGTTTGACAACTCACCATATTCATAAGAACAGATTAAGCTGTCTACCATTGGATTTCCTAAAGTGTGCCAAGAACCCTAAAGAATTCGACCGTTAATCCGTCGGTTATCTGGTGACTTGTTACTTTCAAATAGCTGAAGACTCTTACAACACACGTCAACCGTTAATTTCCCATCACAAATTCAAGCGCTATTATCACAGAGTTTCGGTATTTCAGAATTATCTAAAAACGTGTGTAACATATCCTCAGATGGACTAGGGGGATCACGTCTACAGAGGTTAGAACAAAAATTATGAATCTACTGCAGAATTTTGTTAGGATCTGTGATTAGAACTCTTTTATTGTTACAAACTTTTCGAACAGAGCTTTTTAGCTTTCTTATGCGCCTCAAGATTTAGACAGTACATATTGCCGTTTCGCTTCCTTCTCAAACCAAGTGGCTTTTGATCGGATTATTGCACCCTTTGCTAACTGTTCGCAAATAGAATCATTTTCCATTTTCAACATTTCTAGCTCCTCCTGATTTTCAAGGGTTGGTGATCTATTGTATTTTCCTTACAAGTCCTCAGAGAAGTCTCAATATCCGAAATTTGTTTTTCTTTTTTCACGTGGTTTTCCTTTGCTGTATTTTATTGAAAATTGTCTAATCCTGTACTTAATCAATCCCACAACAATCATTTATCTGTAACTTCATTGAATTCATTTTACCACATAGACACACTTCCATTTATCAATGTAACAAAGTCGTCGTCATCCGCGAGAATGGCATTAAACTTCCAAAAAGAGGGACCGTGTTCCGATTTGTCTCTACTCTATTAAAATGAAGAAAATTTCCGGATGGTCGGAGTTGGTCAAAGGAATAATATCAGGTCTTTCAATATTGTCTTGGCAAGCGTTACCAATTAACAAAGAGCTAAGTCTTCCCTGAAAAAGATTTTTTGTATCTACATAAAACGTCTAGATTCCGGATAACGTATTCTTCAAATATCTACTAAATCAAAATCAAGACATAAATCTTGTGTATGTTTGACAGCATCTTTTTTAAGGTCATTCCCCCGAAATAAAATTTAACATACGATTTTTGCCAAATTTTCACAATTTATCTATCGTACAATATGTCCTCATGTCCGTTTACGAGATACCATCGTCTCAAGTTACCCCATAATTCGTTGCAATTTCGCTAACGAACACATGTTTCTAGGATCAGCTTACGCTACTTTCCGTAGGAAGAGAAAGCACATGATTCAAGCAAATCTTGAAACAATGTACTAGATGTAAAATATCGATAACAAGGAACAGTTTACTAGAAGTTTTATGCCAGATGCTCGAAGCATCAGACGAAATAGACTTAAAACCTTCCTTACAAGCGTGTTCTCGAGGTCGTGATTTCATCCCCGTGAGTAACGCGTTTCTAGTAATAATTGTTTTCGAACATGTGCTTTTTTTTTTTTTTTGCTGGCTCTTTGAACAAAAAGAGGATGAATCGTAAGTCAAAAATATTTGGAAAAAAAGATAGGTCTCCGTGCTTGTTTAAGAGTAAATAACTATTCTTTTCTCTGGTGAGCTTAGCCTGGAAACCTCTCACTCCTTGGACGTGCGCGCGCTGTATGCGTGCACTAATGACACAACAAATCGTGCGCAGTAAGGATGCGTAATGCAATACAGGGGAATGACTTTAAACGGTTTACCCCCAGAACAGTCAAGGTCAGAGTCAAGTGTGACGTTGAAGTCTTCTGCGAAAATTATCTGCTAGGGTGGAGGGGTGAAGGTGAATCAAAATCCCCCAGAGGCTGACGTCATCACAAATAATCTAAAAAATAACGTTGCTTTGTCAGGGTGGAGAGGTGGAGGGTGAAGGTCAGGTGATTTTATCATTATAAAAATGGGTAGAATGTTTAGAGGTATGCCATCTTGAACAAGTAGCAAAAGAAGACGCATCATGTATAGCTTGTATCGAAGCGGAAATTTGCTAGTGGATCAAATTAATCAGTTTAAGCGCAACTGCTGCGAAACAAAGGGGCTGATATTATAGAAGATGAATTTGTGAAAGAAATTAATCGCTTAGTACATGAACAAACAAGACGCTGATGTAAAGGATGTGAAATGGATGACCCCGACTAGGACCATCATGATTACATGATGAGGGAAGAAGAAGGAATATGGATCTATCACTATGAAATGGCAAAGAAACTTATCAATTTTGATAAAATATGGACAGTAATTAAAATCGTGGCTATTGAGAAACTGCATCTCCAGCTAAAGAACTCATGGCTGAAATATCTGCTACATCTTGTCCAAGTCGATGTGACAAGTGCATTTTTAATGTATAAACACTTTAAAAGGAAATGAACGATATGACAATGGCGATGAATGTTTGAGACTCGGTTGCCATGATTTTGTGTAGAAGAAAAGATGATTCAATATCTACAATCGTGTTTGTCTTTGCTGTTTCAAGCTCCGTTACGCAAGTTATTATTACGTGCGAGCTAAAACTTGAACTGAATTTGTATAAGAAATTAGCACTTCTTTGCTCTGTGAGTTAGGAAGTAAACTAATAGTGAAGCGTGGTTGAGTCTTCTTGAAACTATTAACGAAACCGGCCTGCTGAAGCAAATTATTGACAAACGTAAACTAAGTCAAAAGCATTTATTGTTCTCATACAAAGTGCGTTTCTTAACCCTTTTGCACCCAGAGTCGTCACCAGACAGCATTTGGAGAAGTAGACAAAGAATATTTGGCGAAGTAGACAAAGAACTAGCACGGGAGGATCAGAGCTTTCCATACATGTGTCCATTTTGAATATCGACTAAATGCTGACAGAGTTACTGGAAAAACACATGTTCAACTATTGGTGCAAAATAATGCCTGCGGCTCGTGGATCTTCAACACTTTGACAATGTTATAGCGAAATTTACCATCAATAAGAGGACAGAAGCATAAAAAACTGACGTCAATTTGTTTTTTGCAATAACAAAAAGCCAAAACTGATTGTCAAACGAAAGAAAGAAATGAAATGGTCAATGCAAGATGCGATTGCCGCGGAATCTGAATTTCATCGCTGTAATTCGGAGAATCACGTGCTCGTAAATTAAAGCTTTAGTAAGAATAGGCCAGAAAAACAAGGAAAAGTTTGAATTGTTCAACTAACCTTTATTCCAGTGAAAACTGTTCACAAAATTTTCCCCTAAAACATGGTTCAGTTTAATTTCATCGACAGCACAAATTCCCGCTCACTGCCGATTTTCAGTTCTGAATCCTCAACAAACATCCTCATCCTTTCGTTCTATGGTTGCAGTGCTTTCTTCAGCTCTAAACCAGAAATTTTAGATGATTTCCTCATTGCATGAAGACTACTAGATTTGTGGTATAATTCTTGCCTCACCAAGTGAAGGGCTGAAAAGTCTGACAAAACTTTTGCTGATTGCGTAAGCTTTACGTGTTTTATACGTTTGTACTCTTATTGACAATAATAATTAGCCAATCAGCGCGCGAGAATTCGCTCAGTTGTTGTAAAATAGGCCATTATTCCCATAATTGATCAATGATTGATCATAATTGATCATAGTTGATCAATGTCTTGGTTAATACCAAACCTTTTCCAGCTGATAGAAAGGTAATAACAAGTAGAAGATAGCGAGAAGAGAAAAAAAAGGAAAGGAAAAGGAGACAGGAGAAAAATGGTAACGTATCAGCAAAAGAAAAAAATCGGCTTATGTGCATGCGCTGAAGTTAAATATTGCTCCTTTCAACATAGAAGCTAGTGGAAAATGTAGCTGAAATGTAAAGTATCGCTTTTCTAGCAAAACTTGGTACAATTTAGCAACACGGCACCCAAGAAAAACATTAAACGGTAAAAAATACGGGTTTTTGCAAAAAAAAGTATGCGTGAAAGGGTTAACAGGCTTAAGTGAACTTCAGATGTGAATATCACTGAGTTGCGTGTAGACCCTTAAAGATAATTCGACATCAAGCACATCGCAATTCACTAACAAATAAACTTTTATTTCAAAAACTTGGCAGTTCAAGTACAAGGAAAAGCTATTAGTACAGAGTTAATCGTCCTCTTCTTGAGAATACTTGTAAGGTTGGTTATGTTAACACGCTAGGATCGGCTAGACGGCCTTTTCGGTTCATTATTTAAGTATTTTACAAACGTGATTCGAGGACATTTTCGCTTTCTCTTTAGCGAAGGTGCTTCCACTCTGGGAGGGGGCGTCAAAATGGATAAGGGAGGCAATACTTTCGAGGGGGTCGCTTGTACAGTCACTGGCGTTTGAACAGTGGGTGCTTGTACTGGTTCTTGAACAGCGATCACTCTTACAGTCACTGGCTCTTGAACTGGGTTGACTGTGAATGCAACCGGCTCTTGAGTGGATGTTGGTACATTATCTGCTAGAAAATTGTTAGAAAATTCTCTGAATTCTTCAGGGTATGGTAAACTTGTTTCTTTGCTTTTCGAATTCAACTGTTATTTAAACGTTAAATATCTGTTTTGTAGCAGCATGTACTGCTTTGCTCTTTCATATTCTCCAAGGTTTGTGCGAAAGAGGAGACCATCCATACAATCCTGCTATGTCTGCATTGTTGGAAGAACCGGATCTGTCGCTAGGTTTTGTTGCTTGAGATACTGCAGTAGTTCCTGTGAGATACGGCCAGCTGGTATCCCCACGTTGTTAAATCGTTCTTCATCAGGTGGAACGTTCGTTCGTAACCTACAGTTATCCTGAGTGGTTGTTTTAAGATCAATAAGGAGATACCCAAATGGTCTACGCACGATCTCCTCATATCGCTTGATAAAGAAATGAGTGTCTCCAGGATAGATTTGCTTAGCTAGAATCAGAATTTTCAGTTTATCCCGCGGATTTTTGAAGAGAACCAAGTAATGACTGTTAAGACTGATGCTTCGACTATTTTTCCTTGATGGAATAAGTTCTGTACGATATAAATGACGCTTAGGTTTCAATGATGGGATCCTCTAGTAAACAGGTTGACCATTCTTTTGTCTCCACGCTCATATTCCATCTGATTGTCAATCACCATCATGTTGCGCTTGTTGATGTCAAGAAAGGAGTCGTTTTCTAGATCAGAGGGATTGCCCTTGACAAATTCTATACTTGGTACCGTTGCCATCAATTCCAAGTAGGTGCGCTGCCACCATACTATCCTCTCCGGGTGTGAGGGAATAACCTCTTGAGCCTGCTGTAGCAAAGACTTATTCCAGACCGTTTTGCCCGATCCACACATCCCAGCAGCCATACAAGTAAAGGGATACATGAAGCGAAACCGCTGACACGTTTCTGTAGGGTTTGGTACACTAAACATAGGGTTGAATACGAGATTAACGTGTTTATTAATCATGTGCCCTTGCATGTTATCTTTCCTCGAAAACTCTTTTCACAAACAGGACGGGATAAATGCATGACAACTCGATGGAACCTTAACCAAAAGTGGGGTGTTTCACATTTATACAGGCTTTTGAAGTCTATGGTTTACATTCCTTGTCCTCCTCTATATTTTTATTTCTCTCCTCTTGCTCCACCACCACAATTTTATTAACCTCCTTCTCCTCCACAATTTTATTGTTTCCACCATCAAAACCATAAAAGACTGTGTCGTACTAGCATTAACTCATTTCATCACCATTTCTCGAGTAGCAAAGAACAGTCGAAGTTTCCTTCAACTCTTAGCTAATTGCCTTCCCAACCAGCGTCAGTTTTTTTTATTACAGCCCCTCCACAAGAGACGAATGCATTAGTGAAATTTATTCATAATGTACTCCACGAAAACATACCAGTCATTGAAGAATGTGATTGATTCAACATAAGGATGCCCTAGTTAATCTTGCTGTTCCTGACACCTCCTAGCAAACCCTTGTACATGAGGGTGGTGGTTTCATACAAGATTTGCTGAGACCTGCTGTTAGTAGCCTTGGCTTACTTGTATTATAAAAACGAATGCATCTTCTATACAGCCTGTTCTTTTACCATTTACCTTAAACGAGCGCTGATCAATATGAAGACAAAGGTAGAGTAGGATGAAGAGGAAGAAAGCGTAGATGAAGATTACTCTGATGACGAGGGTAATAAGGAGGGACCCCGAATCAAGGATGTTTCGGACAATCTTTCCCAAGTCGTTTCCAGAAAACGTGCTGCTGAACTGTTGCACAGTATAGCCACTTCCCAAAATATCTTGTTTTGGACACCCCGAGGGCAACTACTCCGGCGTCAACGCATAATACCAGTGACGGACATCTCAGAGTTGGTCGAATATGTGTTACTTCCACATAACAATGATGTAGCTAAACCTCGTGCGCTCAACACTTTCCTAGATGGATTGGCAGAGCCGGGAGTCGATGAGAATTGATAAAGAAAAAGAAAATTCCAAGAAATTTGTTAGAAAAAGAAAAAGAATATCGAGACAACGGAGACTCCTAAAAAGACGAGGAACAGTATGCAGACAGCAGAGAAGAGGAGGAAACAGATTTTGAGAATAATCATTCCCAAGAAACTGAAAATAGCGATCCGGAAGCGGAAAGCGAAATAAACGACGAAAATAGCGACTCTAAAAGCACACTCTTCAGAGAGGAAAAGGAATTAAATCCATGTCAACACTGCGAAGGCTTAAATGTTTATTACACTGCGGTTGTAGCGTCCACTTTAACATTGGTACTTTATTTACTTGGTCAAACTTTAACTCACAGTAACCGTGCGACATAAATTGTATTCGATAAAACAAATAAACGATGACTATTGCACATCAAACGAGGTGACATAATAGCGACAGAAAAACCCGAAAACTACCGAATGCTCACAAGTTATTGTGCCCTTAAAACACAAAAAGAACTCTTCAAAATCGAAACTGGTTTACACGACTCCATACATGTGCTTTCCACCCGTGGAAAAACGCGTCCGTAACACACTTGGCCTGCAGTTATCAAAAACCACTGACCGCGTCATTTATGAGTCAGTTCCGTCTCTTACGCTTCCTTCCCCCCCCCCCCCCCCTTGGAAAGACGACTGGGGAGTTTTTCTATTTAATACAAGCTTGCACTGAACAGACAAACCTAATTGAGACCTACTGATCAGTACAAAGTCACTTGAAAGTTCCGTAAACAATCTTAACTCTCTCCTGTATATTCTGAACTGGTATCTCAGAACTGTTCCTCAATGAAACTGATCTCGCTGGACACTTTCCATTTAACGACAGTATCAAACAGGTTTTGGTCGCTGCTGAAGGCCACTAAGTAACCGCTCTTCCAACAAACAGAGCTTTCGGACATCCCTGCGGTAGATTCCGTCCGCTGTTCGAACGACTACTTGACGCACCATGCCTTCACTGTCAGGAAATACTCGCTCGACCAATGCTTTCGGCCACTGGCCTCGGGGCGTATTCTTGTCTGCCATCAGAACTAAATCTCCTACTTTGAAATTAAGCTTAGGATTCAGCCATTTCTGGCGTTCCTGGAGTGTGGGCAAGTATTCCTTTGACCACCTCTGCCAAAACTCGTTCGATAGTACTTGAACATGCTTAAACCTTGCTTTGAATCGATCTTGTTCTTCGAACTTGTCTGGAGGTGAAGATGGGTTCCCACGTAAAAGAAGAATGTGGTTCGGTGTCTGGGCTTCTAAATCTTGCGGATCACTCGAGACGGGTGTGCTATTTCTGTCGTTCTGTCATTCTCAACTTTTGGTCATTGACAAGACGTTCTTTTACCATTGAGTGTAAGATTTTCCTGATAGAGCGTATGAGTCGTTCCCAGACGCCGCCTTGGAGGCTTGCTGCTGCGGGATTAAACTTCCAGTCGATTCTTCTTTGAGTCAAGATGGCTTGGATCTTCTCTTGATCCCACACTTTCAAGGCTTTAACGGAGTCCAACTCAGCTCCTCTGAAATTGATACCATTATCTCCGTACATAACGATAGGGGGCCCGCGTCTTCCAACAAAACGCAAAACTGCGTCAATGAAACTATTTGTAGACAGGTCTTCAGCCACTTCTATGTAAACAGCTCGATATCTCAGACAAGTAAAAATGCACCCATACCGCTTGTTCAGGGTTGGTTCTCTTTCTGATCTTGTGTTAACCCTAATGCTACAAAAGGGTAGATGATCCTGTGACTGTCCGATGGCACACGAACGACTGGTAACGGTGCGGTTACTTGCTCTCCTAATTTGGCATTCTGTCGCCTGCACACATGAAACTTGCTGAGGACACGCTTCCCTGTGGAAACTCCTTTCATAATCCAAAGTCGTTGCTGTATCTCACCAAAACTTGGTAAGTTCCCACATGTCCGTTTAAGTGATGATAATGACGAATTATTAACTGTGATATGGGATGTTTCTCGGGTAGGATCATTGGATGCTTAGCATCATATTGCAGATCTGAGTGCTTAAGTCGTCCTTCTACAAGAAGAATTCCATCTTCTTCAAACGGTTTGAGTCGGGCTATTCTACCCTTTAACGTTGACTCATCATCGAGGAATGACTGTCTCTGGGCAATCGTCCCAATCTTCTTCTCTGCTTTGTCTAAAATCCAGGACCAACAAGTGCTCAGGAGTACACTTCGATGTCTTCCCCAAGTCGCCGTCCACCTTTTCTTGGCACTTAGAATGCCCTGGGGCACGTAGAGCTCTGATTAGTCAAGCGCCTACTCTTCTCAGTCGATTCCAAGTCGAATACCTCTGAAACCTGTGTGTACAGTGGCTGCTCCTACTGTCACTTTCTCCCTTCTGGAGGTTGTTTAGGTCACTCTTCAACATTATGCCATAAGACATCTGGCCATCTCTCAAGCTTTCTGGTCTCTGAAAGTATGATTCCTTGAGAAGCATAATCTGTTGGATTAAACTCCCAGTGCACATGACGCCACTGCTTTGGTTCTAATTCTTGTCGTATCGCAGCGACTCGATTTGGCACGAAGGTCACAAATCTTCGTGTCTCGTTGGCTTTGTACTTTAGAACTATCATGGAATCAGTCCAGTACATGACACTGTCAATCTTCAATCTCCCTTCTAACTCTTTCACTACGACTTTGTTAATCTTGGTCGCTAAAGTAGCTGCTGTCAAATCTAGCTTTGGCACAGTCACTGCACTCTTCAAGGGTGCTACCCATGCTTTCCCCGTGACAAATCTACAATGTATCTGCCCTCTATCATTCACGAGGTGCAAATAGGAGGCTGTCCCGTATCCATGCTCTTGGGACGCGTCAGCAAAATGATGTCACTCTCTCCGTTAAATCCTGCCGAATTCTCTTGGCTTATGACATCGTGGAATACTGAAACCTTGTAAACATGCGAGTCCCTCTCTCCACGCTCTTCAACGAATACACAACTCATCTAGGAGCTTCTCATCCCAATGAAACTTGAGTAAACACAGTTCCTGGTTAATTTCTGTTCCAGGTTGAAGTAGACGACTGGCTAATTCGAGTGGGTCGTATACGGTTGTGATAGAAGACACCTTTGTGGGGCTTCGGACTGTTTCTTGTTGCTGGTGAAAAAGTTACTCGTATCGTGCTCTACATTCCAGTCGATTCCTAGCGCTCTATCCATGAGCAAGGTTTCTGATTTCAAATCTAAATTCTTGATGTGAGGTGCTCTCTCCTCAACAGGGAACGCTGCAAAGACACTATGGGAGTTTGAAATCCATTTCGAAGCCTCCTCTTGAAAGTAACTCTTGCGGCTGCTTACTAATTCTATTGCTCGGTCTGAATCAAGAATTGACTTAAGCAGGTCGTCTACGTAGAAATCTCTGAATGCGGCTTCAACAACCTCCTGCGAGAAATCTTGCTTATTGACCTGAGCCGTCTTCCTTAGGGCACTTGGTAAGGACTTGGCTCCAAATATATGTACCAGCATTTGGTGAGTTTTAGGGTCCTTTGTAATGTCACCATTTGGCCACCACAAATAATAGAGGGCACCACGATCCTCTGGTGCCAAATAAATCTGATGAAACATTCTCTAACTTTTAATCTTATTACGTACTCCATGAGGAATGACGCATCAGCTTTCCGCGCCTGAATTTCTCTCAATTTCTTCATGTGGGCCTCTACTATCATCTGGGGCTGGCCAAAGTTCTTCCAGAGAGTTCGGCACCTTTCTGAGTACCCTTGACCCACTGGCAAGTTTACACAGCTTTTAATTGCCTCTTTAGCTTTTCCGGTGCACTGCGCAAGCAGGCGCGTGAGTCTCTGGGATACATCAGATACTTGGCTTTCGACGTTGTTTCTAACGTTTGTCAGAAACTATGCATATTCTCAAGGATCTCCACTGAATTCCACTAAATTTCATCAACTCTACCTTTGGCAAGGATGGCCTTGTCTAATTGCCTGTGATATCGTCATCCAAGCGTCAGACTGTTGTGATTGCATACTACTCTGTCCGTCGGGTAAAGGAGATAGGTAGTTTACTAGTGGATATGTGGTCTGTTGTGAAGCATTATCACCAGATAAAACTCAGCTGCATCTGCATTTAAACCTGTACTTGGAGGACTTTGAGGCTGTGTGGACGTTTTGGGGGTTGACTGATTTATTATTGGTGACAAACCAGCAAGGGTGTACACAGGAACTGAGGCAGTAGTATAAACAAGGGTTGTCTTCGGGTAAGAGAGGCGAGTTGCAGAACTGGCAATCCTTTCACACTCTATGCTATGAGGCAATGTCATTGACGTTTTCTGAACTTGCTTTACTACTAGCTGCCGAAACCATACAAGGCGTCAAGGAAGGGTAAACTAATGGTTCTGTTTCTATAGACCTCTGGGCTGACGACACTGAGAGCTTGGAGCGAGCAAAATTGAGCTCTGCCAGTGAAGTAGTATTTCCTTTTTCACTTCTAATTTGCTGTGGCTTTGAGGTGGGTGTGGTGCCATTCATACTCGTTGGTAACAACGCCTCATTGGTAAAATGGTTTTGAGCATAATGTTGCTTCAAATATTTACCCATTCCATCTTTCGTTTCTCCCTCTACATTCTGTTCCACAACTAAGTCAATTTCAGCTCGTTTCACTTTGGTTCTGGCATTAACAACTCCAGTTTTCTACTCAACTCAGCCCTGCCCTTATTGACTTCTTCTAATTTACGTTGCAGCTCCTGTCTCTCTTGCAGAGCCTACATTTCTAGTTTCGCCACTTCTACTACCCTCTTCTTTTCTTTAACACTGTTTCAACTGGAGGCATTACTCTTTTCACACTTTAAACTAAAACCAGATTCAGATGGGGTTTCACTCTTTGCCTATTAGCCCTCCACTCGCACACTAGAGTCTCTAACTATAATTTCATGTCTCTTTGGTTCTCATAACTGTCTATCATTAATTCTCTTTTCTCCTCGTCATCTTCAAAGCAGAGATAATTATCATGACTGCTAACAAACTTATGGATTCCTCCTTTTATACCTGGTAAGGACAATTTCTAATTCAGCTTCTTGAACGCTAGGACTCGTGATCAAATCTTGCATACAATTCCGGCGCTTTCACAGTTCTCCCAGATGACCGCTTCTATGGTGTTTTGCTTCCAATCCTTTCTCTACTCGTACTTCTTCTTCATTCACTGTCTTGTTAGGTGCCCTTAACCTGCTGGGCTTACCAGTGACACTACTTTTCCGCGGGTCCTCGTCATCGAAACCATTGTCCACGTTTTCGATCGCTAATGATGGCCATACTTCCAAAATTCCACCATTCTTATCGCTTTGCAACGTGTTGACCTGAGACAATTTTGCTGCTGACGTCAAATCCGTAGGCTTCACTAAGTTTATTTCCTAACTCACAGAGTAAAGAAGTGCTAATTTCTTATACAAATTCAGTTCAAGTTTTAGCTCGCACATAATAACTTGCGTAACAGAGCGTGAAACAGCAAAGACAAACACGATTGTACATATTGAATATCTTTTTCTTTTACAAATAATCATAGCAACCGAATCTCAAACATTTATCTTCATTCTCATCGCTTTTCCGTTGAAAGTTTTTATACATTAAAAATGCACTCGTCACTTCCCCTTGAAAGAGATGCAGCAGATATTTCAGCCATGAGTTCTTTAGCCGGAGATGCAGTTTCGCAATAGCCAAGGTTTTAATTACTGTCCATAGTTTATCAAAATTATTAAGTTTCTTTGCCATCTCATAGTGATAGATCCATATTCCTTCTTCTTCGCTCATCATGCAATTATGATGGTCCTGGCTGGGTCATCCATTTCACATCCTTTACAACCGCGTCTTGCTTGTTCATGTACTAAGCGATTAGTTTATTTCACAAATTCATCTTCTATAATGTCAGCCACTTTGTTTCGCAGCAGTTGCCCTTCAAGATAAATTTCATCCACTAGCAAATTTCCGCTTCGATATAAGTTACACATGATTTCAAGCTCTCTATTCAAGAAAAAATTCGTCTTCTTTTGCTACTTGTTCAAGATGGCATACCCCCAACCCTAACCCTAACCCTAAACCCATTTTTTATAATGTTAAAATCACATGACCTTCACCCTGCACCCCTCCACCACTCCACTCTGACAAACAACCGTTCTATTTTAAGATTATATGTGATTGCGTCAGCCTCTGGGGGATTATGATTCACCTCCACCCTGGCGCAGAACTCTCTGTTCTATACTACTAGACATATTAGTTTAGCTATCATCCTCTGTAAAATACTGAACGCGAGCACGCAGGCAGATTTTCTTTGACAGAGTTAGTTCAGTTGAAAATATTTTACTCGTTAACATGAGAAAATTGTTAAAATTTCCTGTGTTTACCGCGTTTGAGTATAGCTTCTCTACACGCGTGGAAAACAATATTATGCACTTCTTGACTGAGTGGGAGGGCCGTACGGAAAAGTATTTGGCTCGAGGTCATGGTGTACGGACAAGCGCAGCGAGTTTAGAGCGCTATGACCGAGAGCCAAATGTTAAACCGTATGGCCTGACCTCACTCAATCAATATAAGCAGTTTATCGTACCACCATTATTATGCCAAATACTATTGCAAAGAGTCGAAAAGATGCTTGTAAATGGTCGATGAATTTTAAAAAACGCGCGCTGGCTAAATGAACAGGAGACGTGTGCGAGTTCGGTAGGCTTTTTCTGGACCCGCTTGCATCAACCCGTCCAACCCTTAATATCAAGTCCCTTGGGGAAACTTCTCAGTTTCACCTTCCTCCTCAAGGTTTTGCAAGGAATTGAGGTCAAGATTCTAGGAAAAACAAACTCATTGTTCCTTGAAAAATATTACTGTTAAAATGTTCCCTTCTCTTTACGTTAAGCTGCTCCAATAACCAACAATCTGCGGCAGACCTTCACGGAAAATTTGCTCAGCACATACAGGGAATTGGAGAGATCATTCATGAAGCACCTTTATGAACTTCACAAAGCCTTCGCTTTCCGTACTTTGTGGGAAGGAAATAATCCGCTGGCCTCGTTCCGACCGGCAACTGAAGGTGCGCACGGAACTGGGCGACTAAATGGAGCTGTTCAACTGACACGCGAGCTTGTAAAAATATATGAAGTCAAAAATAAAGCTGTGAGGTGCTTCACTGAAATCAAATACACCACTGACTCTCAGAAGCTAAGCTTTGACAATGTGAAAGACAAAGCGGTGAGCTCTATTAAATGGTTAGGGAAAGCTGTTTTTCAATTATATTTCGTTTGCAAAGACGAGGAGGGTCTGATCACACACGTAGAATCGGTACGAATAGAGTTAAAAACACCCTTTGTTTTCAAGTGAAATCAGGCTCTTAAAGAAACAAATAAAACAAATCTTTTTGTCGAGATTTTTGGATTAATTTTGACCTTGGACCTCTTGAGGTTGCAATGATTAGAAATCCTTTGTAAAAGTATTAAAAAAAACCTCCAAAAATATCCGAAAACCGTCTGCAAGAAAGATTTATTTGCACAAGAAGTTTGTTTCCAGCTTTCGTTTCTATTTAATAAATTATGTTTCTCTTACATACATAAAACATTTTTCTAACCTACAGATGTTTGACCAAATTCATTCCAATGGAAATACGACATTCACTATCAACATTAATAAACAGAGCTGTAAGAAATGCTACAACGTGCGAATGTCAAAGGTAAATTTTTAACTTATATATTTTGTCTAGAGATCTGGTAAAGACAGAATCCCATCACCCAGTAAATATGTTTTTTTTAGGTAACTGTTTACATTTTTCCTTTTCTAGATGTATGTTGAGCTCTTTGGAACTGTGAAACAGCCTGACAGTGTACCCGACAAGGTTCTTCTTCAAGTCCGTCATCTGAGTGGTTCCTTTTTTCGCGCTGGCGACAACACCATAAAGAAATACGTTCAATCTCTCGGACCCAGGTCAATGAAGTTTGACCGACAAACCATCACTAATAGCCAAAAATGTCGAGAGAAGAAACAAAAGGGAGAAAATACTGGTAAGAAGGTGTTCAAACGGCACCTAGCTTTGGTGCAGGTCAATAAATGATGATGTCAATAAAATACATGGGAAGTCTGTGCAATTTCTAGTCCATGTACGAAGTAAGAAGCTGGCCCGTCCGCCCTTCCCCCCACACGCATGCAATAAAACGACAAATAACTATTTTTGTTCTTGTTCTTGTCATCAGGGACTTATTGCATCTCTAGAAACGATCAGCGTTGGCAGTCCATGTGCACCAACCCAATGACCGGGGGAGGAGATTCCCTGTTGGGAGCTGATGAATGCATAAGTCCATTTGGTACTTACGAGCTGAAGATACCAGTGGATAGAAACCTGGCATGCGATACCTCTACGATAAGAAGCGCCAACTGCAAAGACCTGGACGTAAGATTAATGTTTTCTGCACTACAAAATTGGAGGCTTTCTGACCCATTACACAGGATTGACACCAACAACATTTCAATTTTTTTCTATCACAACAATTGCCTCGTCATCTTTGCACTTTTATTATAGTGTTACGAAAGAAACACATATTCCCTCCTTTCCGTTGAGTGCATGATGTTCTCACGCAATTGTAACTTCTACTTTTAATTTTTTTTTAATAAAATCCTTCTCATACGTAGTGCATGCACTGTTTTGGTGTATAGTGAATATGTCTTACTGAAAAAATAACAGATCGCAAAAACTATTATAAGTTATCATAAAATGCTGTTACAATTTACAAGAGTTACAGGGATAAGTTATCCGGTTTGCGAATGTATTCGGACATTTCTGAAAGCTTTACAAAAAAAGGAAATGAAAATTTTCGAATCTGATATCCTGGTCGGGGCTTCTTCTCTTACTTACAGTCAGCTGATAGAAACTTTCAGCTTAACTGCCGCTGTAGATTTTGAGCTCGTAATTTTAGTATGGGTGGGTTACTTGATCATTGCCGCAAAGGAATTGGTCGCCTTTTTTCTTTCAATACTTTTTACGATAATTTTACATTTTTCAATATCTTTCCTCACAGCTGACTAAATTCACTAAGATGAACGTTTGGACGTTCGTTTTCTACTGGCCCAACCGCTACCCCACAGGACCAGACGACCCCATATGCCCGAGAGGAATCACCAGACTGAATCAAACAGCAGCCATCACTCAGTGGTGACCAGTCTCCGTTGTCCCAACGAAGATTGACCTGGATTATTCATCATTTCATTTACTATCATTTGCTTGATTTAATACCTTAATTACTGCATGGGATATCTGCTAGGTCTTCACTGTACTAATTGCCAGAAAATAGCCAGATACTATAACTACTAGTGACAGTGACAATAATCACCTCTAAAACAACCTGTACTAAACTCCATTCGTTTGACATGGAAACTTTTAAAGGGTAAAAGATTTTTTTTTTCTCCCAAAATTCTCTTTTAGAGAGAAAGGGGTGAAGTAAGCCGGAAGATGGCAATGGGGTACCTTAAATCGCCTGCAATAAATGTCAGATGCAACTAGTACACTTAAAGATATCAGCCTTTCTAAATGACGAGGATCAAATATACATTAAGGACTTTATTTATTTATTTTTTTTGCATTAAGGGTCGAGGTATCATGTTGTATTTCAAAGGTAATTGGGAACAAAAGGATCAATTGCAATTTGTTAAAAGCTACATGCAATATTACTCTATGGCGAAAGAAATAAAATTTCAATAAGCATTAAGGCCTAACTCGTTTTTAATCTTATTATTGTCATTACCATTATCATTATTAATCTAATAAGCCGGACCTTTATTTCCTGATAACAAAAGTAGTTTTGGAGCATTTTGATGAAATGTTATATGTTTGACAGTATTTAAATTCGCTTCAAAATATCCAACATTGCTTTCAACAATTTGGTCTTTATCCTTATACTTGCAATTAGTTAAACTTCTACCAATGAAATTTACTGCATTTTAGCTGCACGTAGGTAACCGCAAAAATTGAAACCAGAGAAGACTGTTTTCTTTCCTGTTACGTCTTCGAGATTAAGACCTTTGCAGGCCGCTTTTTTCTTCGAAAAGAGAACATAGGGTCAGTGTACATCTTCCTGATGTCCATTGCTTACTACCCTATAGAAACTCTCATTACTGAATGATGATGCAGCTCTGACGTGTATAAGAAAGTATCTATCGAGGAGTTTCTCTGAGACTTTAATTCATACTTTCGTCCCTAGCAGGCTCAGATATTGAAAGAGCTTGCTATATGGTCTTTTAAAAGGTCAGTAAACTTCAGCTTGTATGAAAAGGTTGCGCGTGTGCTAAACTGGCAACGGAACGTAACGGAAGTAATCTTTCTTCTTCTGTGCATTAACTGTGGTAATTCTTTATAAAGGTTAATTGAGACAAAAGTTTTCTCTCTAGCTGTCAATACGACTTATAGTTAACCTCCAAACTGAGCTACTTTAACGAGTTATAGGGCAAGCAAAACAATTCGCTGAGAAGAAATCATAAAGCAAACAGCCGAGGGACATTTTAGTCATACTTTAAAGACACAAATGCAGATTCTGGATTGGTAAAGTTTCTGAAAACTAAGTTAAGACAACTATTAATTTAGTTCTCAATTAAGACGAACAAAGCTTCATAATAATCATTGTGGTCTTCAGAAACAACATCCCGGCAACTTAAGGCGCACGAAAGCTCCCGTAATTACCGGGCAAATTATCGCGAAAAATAGCGGGAAATTGGAGAAACCAAAAAAAGCTTATCAAAGACTTCCCGGTCTTGGACTTTCGAGAAACGGGCCCCAGGAAGAAAAATATATTTTAACTCTAAGATCTCCAGCGTTTTCGTATCATGCACTAACTTGGGATTACCAAGACTTCCCACATTTTCCCATGACGGAAATGACATTCAGAAGTTTAAAAAAGACAGTAGTAATTCAAAGCAGGCCCAAAATTACAGGAAAGGAGTTTTGGACAACATGAATCCGTTTTTCTATGCTCGCAGTGCATGGATTACAAAACTGTTAACCCACTTTTAGAGGACACGAATGTCATGTGGCAAAAGGTTGATCTGAGAAGTTGTAAGAGTCACGTGATCACCCATATCATACAAAGAAGGAAGTACTTTTTTGCTGTTAATAATGCTACCGTAATGGCAAACAATTGGCGACTGCTTTAAACATTACCCTTGCTTAAGCTTGGGATATTCATAACATTTAATTCTATTCTGAAGCTGAAGCCTGCATTTTATTATCTGACTTCATTTTATTGCCTGACTGACCATAAAGAGCAATCTTTGGATGGCTTTATAACGGCTGCAAAAGATGTCACGTTTTAGTGAATTCATGTTTTCCTGTTTCGATTACAGTCTTTGTAATATTTTAGCGATAACTTTTGTGATTATTCCACCTTGACTGATTTTAACTAGAGAGAAAGATCTTGAAAACTGTTTATCAATTTTTAAACACATTCAAAATTTAGCTAGTACTACAATGCCGATTTTGCATGCTCTAAACGTGATTACGCGCTAAATTAATTTGTCGATAAAAATAGTAACTTGAGAAGTAAACAAGAAAAAAGTATGATTGGTCCACAAAACTCATACGATGAAATCCAGAGCTCAAACAATTAAGTGAGGCTATCGGAAAAAATCAAGAAAAATCTCGATTTCGAGACTTAAGTTAAAGAAGCGGTAAGTTAAAGTTAAAGAATCTATTTCTTTCATTTTTGGCTCATAATTAGCTATTGGTAAAACTAGAAACCTGATGTGGTTCGTTTCCGCCAGGAGCGCTTTAATTTTGAGAAAAAACAAGGAATTCGATTCGCACGTTCGGGAGGTCAAAGTCACAGGAATTTAATCTTGAAAATCAATACTATAAACTAAAGCACGCTGGTAAACTAAAGCACGAAGAAAGACTGACACTTTCAATCGACAAAGCAAGTCTTTTTCATGAACTAATGATAAATTAAACAGCAGTAACCAAATTTGCCGACCACGAACAATTCCAAACTAAAAGACAGGTTTTGATGATCACGTAGACACTACATACATGTATACATACATACATACATATACATACATACATACATACATACATACATACATACATACATACATACATACATACATACATATACATATACTTAGATTATACATATACATATACATACATATACTTATATACTGATTTAGAAGCTAACTTCTGTGAAATAACCTAACATGTGCCATAACTCTAAATGGACTAAATCCAAACATATCTTGGAACGGGTATGGGTTATCTCTGGGACAACTTCGAACTTACCGAATTTTAAGAAATGGGAGTTCATAAAGTTGAACTTTACGGAAACAAAAAAAAACAAGGCGAAATTTGCTTCTTTAACCACACGGCCTCCCTCTACTTTATTCTTGTTGATTTCCAGCTTTAATATTATTTTGTGCTCGCCTATCCAAACTTTTGTTTCTAGAAACGTGTCAATTATAGTCAATCATTTGCATTGTGTTACCGGGTACTGTGAGTCAGTTCTTTGACCAAATTTGGATATATTATGTCACATAAACAGCATATTCGAGAGTAAAATGACAACGGCAGTATCGTTCCATTTTTCTCTTTTCCCTTAAACGTTTTGAGATCAACAGAAGATTATAGTTGGAGGCCATTAAGTAATCAATCAAGCAACAACGAAGAAAAGAGAGATTATGTAGCTTAATACGGAAATTTCGGTGTAGTTCGGGATGCGGCAAGGGTGCTCTGAAAATGTAGGGTGCGGGATGCGGACTGCAGGGTCAAAGGAAGCGAAAAAAAAGAACAACAACAATAATAATAATAATAAAAGAGACGAAATACACAGAAAAAGCAACAAGAAAATAGCTAATTACAAACAAAACTACAAGTAAAAAAATATAGTAACTACAAGTAAAAAATATAAATCAATCAATCATAACGAGAAACTTGTATCAGCATTGATGGTGGAACACCGTTTTTTGCCATAAGTTTATTTTGACGCATTGCTGACTTTACTTTGTTTGGCATTAAATAACCTCTGTGTTTTTGCACGTAACGATATTTGCGCCAACTGCTATAAATTCTTGCAACCAAAATGGACGAGCCTGTTAGAGTCAGCACCTCCCAAGATATTGATTTAACGAAAAAGAATCAAATTGTGCACTTTTTTGTGCTCGTTGAATTAAAACTTGGGTTTGCGGAAATTGTTCTCTTAAATTAGCAATCTTCACATCTTTAATCTTCCAATCTTGGCATCGGTAGCAACACAGCAGATAGAGTTATTAAACTGTGTGTACAGAGCAAGCTATGTGCTCAGTCGCTGTACCCTCCCGTTTCGTTTAGAATTCACAAGAGTCCCCATCTATAATGTCCTTTGCTTAGTCTGTTATCAAATATGTACGCAGCGCTGTTCACTGTGCTAATCTGTGGAGCTGTAGGAAGCGAAACTGCGGAACCTGCAGAGCTTGTAATGAAAAATCCAAGTAACTGACTTTCCTTTTTTGAGAATTTTATGTTATTTCCCTGGATAAACAAAATTTAAGTGTACTATTCAGTGATTCTTTTCAAAAACCTTTTTCTCCAAATTATTCCCGATTTATTGCCGCCATGAACAGATGAACATTGTTGTTTGCGGTATAAATGCGGTTCAGTGGGCTTGCCGTTAGAAGCGATTATATGTTTATAGTCAATTGCAATTTGAAAAAGAGGAAAATAATTTGCAAAATCTTGTATCGGCTATTGCTGCTCACGTAAGAAAACAACGTCTTCTTGATGCATTTTTTGCAAAATAGTACACGATTTTATTCTCGTGCGCGAAATCAACATCGTGGGAAATGTTTTCCCTGAATGGCTCCGGTCGCTCGACATAGCGTTCAGTGCCACTTTGTTTGCACGAATTTTGTAACTGTTGAAATAAATGTCACAATTTGCAAAAACACAGATGTAATTTTATGCCAAACAGACTGAAGTCAACAATGCATCAAAAATGAAATAAAATAAAACTAAGGCAAAAAAGAGTGTTCTTCACATGCAGACCCCACCATCACTGCAAATGACCCAAATTTCTAGTTGTTTATTTATTTATTTACTTATTTATTTATTTATTTATTTATTCGCGTGAGAGTGAAATATTCAATTTTCTCTTTAATTTTATGTTTCACTTGTATTTCTTAACTGTATTTTTGTTTGTATTTAGCTATCTTCTGTTTTTTTTTCTTTTTATTTGGTCTGTTTTATTATTGCTGTTTCGGTTTTGTTGCCCAGGCAGCCCGCAATCCGCAATCTGCAATCCGCAGTCCGCACCCCAAACCCCACAACCCGCAGTCCACACGCTGCACGCCGCACCCCGCACCCCGCAGTCCGTGCCCTGCCCCCATATTTTCGGAACAGTTTACGTAATTCAAGTACAACTTCCGTTACACTGAAATCGCATCTGTTTTGTTTTGTTTTGTTTTGTTTTTCTTTGTTTTTTTTTTTCAGTTTCCAATAGACTAACAACTTACCGAAGATTTAACTTTCAAATTTAAATACATATTTTCTCGTTTTAAGTTAACAGAAACCGTTCTTCTTACTCAGAATTCATTTGCCTCAGTGAGGACGACTTTCGCTGGGAGCAAATGTGCAGTGATCCACTGAATAAGCTTGCAAGTTGCGGAAAAGACAACCTTTTGGAAGTGGTACTTACTAATTGAAGATACCCTTGGACGAAAACTTGGAATGTGAAGACCTCATCAGGCTTGCAACTTGAATGTGAGGACACAGGCTTATAAATAAAGCTTTGAGGAAACGTCCTATTTCAGTTTCCGTTTTACCTGAAAATCTTTATCCGCTCGTACTCCCTACCAGTGAGAATATTTTGCGAAATGGAACAGTACAAGTTTTTACATAAAGGAAGTGGAACGGGACGAGGATGTACCATTTGACCAAAAAACGCTTTCCATTTGTATGGAAACTGACTAGTGTGAATTTTTTGCCAAATGGAGCAGTACTGTTTTTTTTTTTCAAACAAATTGCGTATTCCATCAAGGAGCATAGTACCAGTGTGTCATGATGCAAATGGTGCAGAAATATTCCAATAATTCCAGTAAAAAAGAAAATTGCAGAGAGGAATACCTGTTGTCCCTTTTTCCCAAAAAAATCAATATAAAGGATTGCTGTATTCGATTTCCAGCGCAAAATGACAATTTTTTTTCATGCAAATGGAAAGCTCTCTGGGTTTCCTGCAGTTTATCGTCGAGTTCTGGTCCTTATCAATCGCTTGCACGAAAGTATACAAATTAATTCAAAACTAGTCACACTTCAGCGCCTCCCGGTGTAATGGATAGCTCCACTGAAAGCATAGTTCATTGTGGTCTATATCTCTTCCCATAGAGGCAAAAGGGTATCCTCTCTCTTATTACTGTAAACCTTACAGTAGCATACGTTCGATATATCCGACATTATTTTAATATGACTCCCAGGTTTTTCTGGACAAAATGAGAATTTTTTCTAGATTCCTTTGTCTCTTAATTCCTACACCAGACATGAAACAAAATAAGACCTAAAACATACGGAAAACTGCTCCAGAAAGATGCGGAAGAAAGGAAACAGTTTCATACATCAGAGGTTAGTATTTGTAGGTTTCGGCGAAAACGATATGAAAACGAAAGTAATGAGATTCGTTGGTCTTTTCATACAACCTTTACTCCCCTTTACCCCCCAGTTCGTTCAACTGGTGTCAAAATTGTTGCACAAACCTTTACCAGCTATCCGCTTGTTAGGTTTCTCCCACAGTTCTTACTCCATAATTACATCATCTGAGATGCATTTAGTTCATTTTCTCTTCAGTTCCACAACCAACAAGAGCTCCAAAGATTTGCCACATTTCAGGTAACTGTTTTATATTTCTCATATTTTAAAAATTTGCTGGAATATTTAATGGTTGTGTAGTAAAATAATTTCAGCAATTGACAATTCAATAGGTGGTTGTATTGCCCTACTATCAGATTTAACATAAAAACCATTGTTCAGACGATTTTACTGTTACAATGGTAACTGTCCTTTTTCATAGAATAATAATAGTTTATTTATATTTGTCTTTCGGGGAGATGTATAAACACATAACAGCCTCAGGTCATTGTATATATGACTAATTAAGACGAGCTAAAACTGTTTATGGTCTCGCTCTTGTTGTTGATTTTGATTTCTTTAGAGAAACCATCATTAAATATTCCAGTACACGTTGTTGTCCTTATAGAAATATCCATAGCGCTCTAAAATTCTTATTTAATCTACGTGCTTTGACTGTTTGTTTTTTTGTTTGTTTTTCCGTTGTTGTTTGTTTGTTTGTTTCGGGAAAGAAACCATCCTTAACGGCTATTCTTCAATTGCTATTGTTGTATGACATGTAATAAGCTTTACCAGGTGGTTACAGGTCAGACATGTTTTTACTGCTATTGGTTTCAAGGGGTAGCGCTGCGGAAAAGGGGAATTTACCAACGGAGAAAAAATGAAAATAGTTAGTGGTTCAAAGCGATTTAAAGCCATGTGATGAAAGTCAAGGTCAAGATCAGACCTCCCGCTCAGTTAACAAGAACTAAGTCCTTCCACTTTACAAAAATGTCATAAGGTTTTATCTTTGTTCCCTGGAGGACCCCTGGCCCTCCGTTCTTTGTAAGGGGAGAAAATGAGACAACTTTGACTAAAAAAATCTAACTGGTATTCATATTTGATTAAATTTGAATTTTTAAACAAATATTTGAACCTGACTCCCAGGTTTTTCTGGACAAAATGAGAATTTTTTCTAGATTCCTTTGTCTCTTAATTCCTACACCAGACATGAAACAAAATAAGACCTAATACATACGGAAAACTGCTCCAGAAAGATGCGGAAAAAAGGAAACAGTTTCATACATCAGAGGTTAGTATTTGTAGGTTTCGGCGAAAACGATATGAAAACGAAAGTAATGAGATTCGTTGGTCTTTTCATACAACCTTTACTCCCTTTTACCCCCCAGTTCGTTCAACTGGTGTCAAACTTGTTGCACAAACCTCTACAAGCTATCCGCTTGTTAGGTTTCTCCCACAGTTCTTACTCCATAATTACATCATCTGAGATGCATTTAGTTCATTTTCTCTTCAGTTCCACAACCAACAAGAGCTCCAAAGATTTGCCACATTTCAGGTAACTGTTTTATATTTCTCATATTTTTAAAATTTGCCTGGAATATTTAATGGTTGTGTAGTAAAATAATTTCAGCAACTGACACTTCAATAGGTGGTTGTATTGCCCTACTATCAGATTTAACATAAAAACCATTGTTCAGACGATTTTACTGTTACAATGGTAACTGTCCTTTTTCATAGAATAATAATAGTTTATTTATATTTGTCTTTCGGGGAGATGTATAAACACATAACAGCCTCAGGTCATTGTATATATGACTAATTAAGACGAGCTAAAACTGTTTATGGTCTCGCTCTTGTTGTTGATTTTGATTTCTTTAGAGAAACCATCATTAAATATTCCAGTACACGTTGTTGTCCTTATAGAAATATCCATAGCGCTCTAAAATTCTTATTTAATCTACGTGCTTTGACTGTTTGTTTTTTTGTTTGTTTTTCCGTTGTTGTTTGTTTGTTTGTTTCGGGAAAGAAACCATCCTTAACGGCTATTCTTCAATTGCTATTGTTGTATGACAGGTAATAAGCTTTACCAGGTGGTTACAGGTCAGACATGTTTTTACTGCTATTGGTTTCAAGGGGTAGCGCTGCGGAAAAGGGGAATTTACCAACGGAGAAAAAATGAAAAAAGTTAGTGGTTCAAAGCGATTTAAAGCCATGTGATGAAAGTCATGAATCAAAGCAGTAAATAAAACCAATAAACCTAATTATGTATTGATGTAATGGAAACAAATTCGATACTGAAGAGTCTCCACTTGTGTTTCTTCCGGAAAAGGTTTAGTTAATTAAACCATGCAGTTCTAAAATATTGTCACATTTCGTTTTTTACTTCGCACTTATACCGCGGTGGGTTTTAATTTGCTTATTTGTTTTCCAGGCAAGATGCCTTTCCAGAACGCCGATGCTGTGCTGCTACTGTTCACGTTATTTTTGCCGCTCCAAGCCCAAAATGCCAATAACAACGCGAGCGATGAACAAGGTATGGATTAACTTGGTTCATAAAATAGAAATAATGAGTAAAATTTATTTTCATATGTTTTTACATGTCATCCGAGTTATTGTGCCTGCCATGGATAACAAAGGGATGACACATCGGGAGAACCGATGTGATCGTGTGCGTTTTCCCGCCCTTTTTCTGGTCTTAAGACACCCACGTATTTCGAGAAATTTCCAGTGTGCAATTTCCTTTTTACCCCGCCGTCAGGACGGGGTCTAGGAATACCCAATTTTTTCGTGGTTCTCTTTTTTGGTGGCCACTTGCCCCAGACTTCCACTCGGCCAAAAAATACTTGCAGTAATCTTCGTTCCTTTAGCGTTTATTCGCTAAATTTTTTGTGAAAGTTATTGTGGGAAATCACTACGATTGAATGGCATAAAAATCTCTTTGTTGAGAGCAAGAACGAAGATGTTAGCGTGCTTTGAAAGCTGCCGATTCAATCTTGTTATTTTGGCAAGTTGCCACTAGACCCGAGAATGCCAAAGAACAATGTTAAGGTTACCGTGTACGATAAAAATGGGGAATTTACGATTTTTATATTTTTCCATAAAAATAAACGTTTCCTTGTAAACTTTTAGTTCCGAAAAAGAAATTTGAAAAAAGAGTAAATATTCGCTTAGAAAATGGGATGACCGTTTTCCACTGGAAGTGAAAGTTTATTTTTGATTGACAGCTAATTGATGCGAGTGCAGCTATCCAGAACGATTTTCGCGGGAAAGATTGTTTATGGGAGAGCCTCCATATTTATCGTTTCCCAAAGCGTTCTGTGTCCGTTTATGCTATATTTTTGGCGTTAGAGCCCGGTTTTCTAAGTTATTACTTTGCTATGGAAACCCACAGGCCGCGGAAATGTCCGTGGGCTAACTCCTAAAAGCGAAAAAAGAGGAAAACTCAGAAGACAAGAAAAGCATGACAGAGGAAACACGTTGTAGCCTCGCTGCATCAGACAAAGGTTCATATCATCGGGAATGGCCGTCAGAACCTTCCAATCACGAGGAAAGTATCGGAGCGAGCAGGCAAAATATCCTTAGAACGGAAGAAAGAGGGATATTGAATGTTTGGACTGATTTTAATGGCAATAGTGACAGTTTAATACCAAATAATATTATGCGAGTGCAAACTACGCTGGAACGTACAGCATCTGTTATTACTGCAATTCGATGGAATACATTGTAGTACCTCCGTTTGATCTCTCTGGGATAGTAGAGCAGCCCTGAACAAGCGACCTAACATGAATACAGTTTACAACACACAATCATTCAAGGAACCTGATAACTGTTACCGTTTACCAGCACCCGCATGGCGTAAACAAAGAACGAACAATAAAGAGATAGCGAATTTAAATTCATCTCGTTTTACCCGTGTTCTCTTTTGATTTTCTTCAATGTTTTGATTTTAATGCAAAAAGAACAATTTTATTATTTTAGATTTGTTAATACAGTGTACATGTAGCCCGTGGTATGTAGCCAACGCTGGGAGACGACCTTTGATCTCTTCGCAGGAACCTCGCTTGCTGTCACAGCTAATAGTTTCACTCATTTGTACATTGGCCTATCAGATCCCGATGAAATCGCTCTTTTGTTGTTACTTTGTTACACTCTTTTGGAAAGATACAAATATGTCTAAACAATATTGAAATATTTTGGATACCAACAATTGCCTTTAAAAATTCCCTATTTGCCGGCGAGAAACGGACAAAACAAAACATACGATTAATCACCAACTTCAAGAATTTACACCACTTGGGTTTGTATCTTACGTGGCCGTATTTTTGGACCCCGAGGGGAGAGAGAACAACGGCTGGGTTAATGCCCCTGGGGATTTTTTGGTCTGTTATGTTACCATTTTTCTCAAATTTAGGTAAAGCATTAATGTCGCTAAGGTTGGAGCAAAATTGGAAAATGGTCAAAATAAACTTCCTTTCATTTTTTGTGTGAAGTTAGTCCTTGGGGTGGAAGTAAGCATGGTGGAAGTAATTTTTTTTTTTTTTTTTCATTTCTCTCAAAAAACTGAACTTGATCTCGGGAGGGGTGGAGTTCATGCCCAAAAATGCATTTTTGGGGCATTTTTTAATCCCTGACAATAGACTTTTTGCTAACTAATTTTATCAAAGCACAGGGGACTGGTTGAAATTCTATTCACATCCTATTGATCTGTCTTATTATATGGCCGTGTCTCAAAAGGAATCGAAGCAACCAAATACAAGAATTTGATTGGCTAAAATCGGTATTGACCACGGTCTAGATTTTGCCATCTAGACCGGCATCTAGGCCGATCTTGCATTTGTTCTAACATTTTTCCTTAAAAAAGTTACAAACAAAAAACAAAAAACGAAAAAATTGGCTTGTTCCTGTAAATAATATTAAATGAAAGAAAGAACCAGTAGACAACGAGGAAGCAACTAAACAACTAGCTAAAGAGAATGAGCAAACGTTGGCAAATTTGAGTCAAGCCGAGGAAGCTACGAGCAAAGATGAAGTCGAAATTGAAGTCGAGCAAAGATAAAGTCGAAAGTACAGAAATCCAGAAACACTCGATACAAGACTAAGAGCGACTTAAATGCATAGAAGAAATTTTGTGAGTCACTGAAAGAGTCTAGAGCAATTGTAAACCTACCAGTCAAAGAGCTCGACCTTCTTTTGTCCAAACTTCTCATCTCCGTTCGCAAAACCAAGATGGCACCGAGTACGAACCGTGTATACATTAAGCCAATCTCGATGACACAAACAAGAAGAAGGTTTCTAATCACTCCGTTAGGAAGACCAGTGTTGGACGACTCCTCGATGCAGACGTTCAGCCAAACTTCGTTGCACAGCTAAGCGGTCATAAAAATTTGAGCTGAAAGCCTCGACAGCTACATTCAGCACCTCTGAAGCGACAGCGAGAATTGTCTGCTGTCTTGAATCGTGGGCCAGGTACATCCGCTCAGTCCGAAGAAACCAAGTCAGTACTTCCACTGCAAAATGTCTTCACAGTCCAACAAATCTAGCCTCAGGTAATTTTTGCCGGAGTACATATTGACAAGTTCGAAGGTTGTACATTCAACATCAACGTTTTTTTGTGGTGATCAGTCAAAGATCGCAAGGCTGAATGAGAACCGATCGCTGAGCGATCGAGGCACAAGCAGGCATCAAAATTCGTTGCACTTCTGGTCACTTTCCATAAATTGTTGTTTAACTACAAGCTTTTTCGTTGAGCCCGTATGAAAAAGAACGGTTATTTTGTCTTCCTTCATTGAAGAAGTTTGTACGAAGCTGGACTTTTGTCCTGCCTGGACTGGAGACTAGTGACAGAAGTAAACCAGCTAAATGTTTGAGCCCGCGCAGGGAAACAAATAAAATTATTCATTTTTTTTTGTCCTTTTGATTTCTTGTTTGGCCATATAATAAACATCTTATTAACCGAGCTAGGTCGGTCTGTATGGGAGGACCTTGACCTCGTTTGCCGGTACAGACCGAACGCAGTGAGGTCTGTACCGGCGACCTCGGTCAAGATTCTCCCATACAGACCTCCCGCTCAGTTAACAAGAACTAAGTCCTTCCACTTTACAAAAATGTCATAAGGTTTTATCTTTGTTCCCTGGAGGACCCCTGACCCTCCGTTCTTTGTAAGGGGAGAAAATGAAACAACTTTGACTAAAAAAATCTAACTGGTATTCATATTTGATTAAATTTGAATTTTTAAACAAATATTTGAACCTTTCTAAATTTTTTGATGCTTAAAAGTTCGCAGGCACTCAAGTGGTTTTTGCAGGGCGCGTGATTGAAAACAGGCACCTTAGGCAAAATGACAATTTTCTACTATTTGAAGTGGCCACTTGTCAGAACTAAAGTAATGCTACAACATTTATTTACTGTCATGCTGTTTCTTTTCCATCTATAGATTGCTTTTATTCACTTTTGTAGGGAAGTAAAAAGCAAATTGAGAAAATTACTTTTTCAACATCACACTCTCGTAGGGGGCTGTTAATTTATTCAAAAACAGTACTGAGTTAACCGGTTGAGAAAACTATAAAACGAAACTGGAAAATCGACTAAACCACAAGAATAATATTTATAAGAAACAACTGTTGTCTTAAATACCATTTTGTAAAGTAATCAGTTCAAGAGCGGTCTTAAAGCCAACCCCAAGCAGCGCCGAAGGCAGAGATCATTCAAGGTTCCATTTTGGTCAAGACGATTACTATCGCCAGGTCAAGAGTTCAGTTCTCATCCTTGCAGCAGTCGGAAATGGTTTCATTTGCAAGGATCTTCTATCCAATATGCTGCAACCGCTAACAGCTCAACCAAAACACTGCAAGCAGCTCCCAGAGAAACAAATATCGTTGGGTACTCCACCAAACCTGCTCTCACCGCCATGCTGGATTTCGTGACATGTATCTGTACTTCGGGTTTTTCCGGTACCTATTTTTGTTACGCTGTTCAGAAATACTGTTTAAAGTCAACTGGCTTGTTCTTTCGAATCTTAAGCAAGTTCAAAGTATTTAACTATCTTACTTTTTCATAACATGCATTCTCCTTACTCTTACACGAGAATTGAAAGATTGCATGTTTACGACTGTTTGCTGTACAGCATGTTGCCCAGTTTTCGTACGGGCCCAGTTTTCGTACAAAAAGAACTTTAATTGATTATTTTCGGCGGTCATTTAAATCTTCGTCAACCGAAGAATTCCAAAAATAAAAGGAACATTTCAGCTATAAATTGCCGGTTTTGCTGGGCTTTTTGATGAAGAAGCAGGTCAGTGCTGACAATTGCTTTCGAGGTGAGTAGAAGTTTAGCGGCTAATATTTGCACTTTTCACTGCACAGTAAAGGTATTGTAGATGAACAAATAGCCCGTTTTGTAGGTAACTTGCAAGGAACTTCATGATTTTTGGACAGATGATAGATAAAAGATGAAAGTGAATGGAAGAGCTTTCAACACCAGCTTAAATTTAACTGCTCCTGAATTTTAGCGGTGAGAATCTTCGCATACATTCGACCTACTGTGCCAGTTTTCGTACACTTAGCTGCGCCTTTCTCAAAACCTATTTTTAAATAAGTTAAAGAACGAAATTTTAAACTTTACTGTTCGAAAACTAATAAGTCGCAAGTGCAGCAAAGATTACCAACAAACCTTGCAAAGTACAATACACTACATGTATTTGTTGTGGTATAACAGCGACGCTTTACATCCAGGTCATGCAAAGGTCACGAATATTTAATAAACTTAATCCCGCACAAACAATCTAAATCGTCAAATAATTAACTAAGGTAGATGTCTATGCATCGAATGTTGACATACACTCTGAAATATCGTTGGTTTACCGGTTTTACCTGTTTTTTCACTCTGTTGCGATTCTAATAAACATTTACAAAAGTAGCTAAGAAAAGCAAGCGTAAGCGGAAACGGAAGTAAAGCGTTTGCTATTCTAAAGGCGTAAGCGGAAACGGAAGGAAAACGTCTAATCTTATACAGGCCTTTTCTTAACAGTAGTAATACGCAGAATAGTAACCAGTCAACTACCTTTACCAAGGCAGTAAATGACGTACAAGACAGGGGATTGAGCGTAATAAAAGCCGCCCAAAAGTGACGGACCAAAAAATCAAACTGCGGGGTCGATTAAACATCCACCCCCCCGAATAACAATTTGCTATTTCCACCAATTATTGGTCGCTAAGCCGATATTTATTCACAAATCGAAGAGAAAACACAATAAGCACTCAGCAGGGTGGCTGACACATCAGTTTGCGTCAAGCTTTTTCGTCGAAAAAAAAATTGTTTTGTCGATGTAGGAAAACTGGGCAGGGTGTACGAAGACTAGGCAACTTAGGAGTTTTGGGAAAAATGGCATAATTTTGAACCTACGTCGATCAAGCGGCCAATCGTTTTATATATTGAAGGTAAGTAAATGGGCTATCCTTAAAAGTAATTTCAGAAATTTTCATCTCACAGACGAAAAGATATAGCGATTGCAAACTAAAGTGTACGAAAACTGGGCAACACACTGTACCGCTGAGCAGAATCTCATTGCTTATTGCAGCAGCCAGAGGTGTGTTCAACTGTAGCTTCTACGAAGTCATTTTTCTTCGGCCCTTTAAAGGGGCATAGTCACGCTATTTGAGTTCACTTTAAAAATTAAAAAAAATACGTCCTCACACCAATGAACGCCAACAAATAATGGTCTAGTTTTGTTACCAAAGACTGTATTATTTCACTGAAACTATTTTCTGCCGTCTGTTGCTACGGATGGCACGGATGGAAATGGATTGCAATTTGAAAAAATTACGCTAAACTTTTCAAATTCTTTCAGCGTGTTGACATTAAATCGATATTAAATTGTCATGGTTTGTTTTCTCTTAATGAAATTAAGTTAATATGTTCCTTTAAATGTTCAAACACAATTGGGCATGGATAAAGTTAGCTACCGATAATTTCAGCACAGTTTTGACGAGAAATCTGCTAAATCCTCGTGACTGTGCCCCTTTAACACGAGTTTTAAGTTTTAACTAGGGCCTGCGGGTACTCCCTATAGTGGACTATACGGGAAGGCTCCGCCTATGTGGGCATGAACCCTCCCCCCCCCCCCGTCCCCGATACCAAGTTCAGTTTATTACGAGAAATGAAAAAAAATATATCACCCTGATTACTTCCACCTCAAGGACTAACTTCACGCAAAAAAAATGAAGGGAAGTTTATTTTGACCATTTCCAATTTTGCTCAAACCTTAGCGACATTTGCTCTTAAAAGTTGAAATCATTTAACTTAATCCTGAAGTGCACAGTAATTTGAAAAACGAAATTATTTCCTCGTCATCTTCATTTCTGAAAGATCTTTCTCTTAATAAAATACGTCAATATGAGTATGAGATGAGGTACGTTTTTTTAGTCCCAACTGTCGGCAAAGTCAAGGTGCAAGGTCAATGCGCTTTTGGGGAATGGAAAAGCCAGGGGAGCGTGCCCAGGCACAATATTCCGTCACCAACCTGGCTTCAAACACCATCGATCGTGGAAATTACAGCAGGCACAGGTAAGAGAGAAGCTTTCACTATTCAAACGTAAACACCAACTACTCAGCCACCGATTTTTTTTTTAATTTGTGGTGGTACGTGTATATTCAATAACTAGCAACTCTCTCTGCAATATTCACTTCTGTCCTCCCTTCTGGAGCCAGAGACACATTTAAACCTTCGTCAGCGGTTATTTAAATCCCAAGACCATTTGGGCAATCTCGCGAAACAGTTTATCCCGCTTTCCAGATCTCCTTTGTGTTAGATTGACACATTTTATTTGTAAATAAGCCAAGTAACTTGCTCGCTTCCAGAATCGTTTACTTTTTTCAAACGAGTTTGAAGCGCTTCCCTATCTAGTACAAGAATGTTTGTTTGAGCAAATTTACAGCCGATTTCACTGCTATGTATACTTCTGGGTATTTCAAACAATTTCTTCCGATATAATTCGCCCGTCTGGAATTTTACATAATCATAAAGCGTTGGACAATAATAAAAAGATTTTCTACTTTTTGATTAATCCTTAAATCTCAGGAAGTTTTGATTCGCAAAATTTCCAGAACTGTCTTGGGATCATGGGCGGATCATCGCAGGCGAATCATCTCATAATTTGATCGTGGTGTTTGCCCATGTTCACGAAAAAAAGAAGAAACATTTGCGTATAAGGAGGAAATACTAACATCCTGAGATATAAACGATTATTAAGACACGGAAGATCTGCATAATGAATAACGGCGAGCTAATCATAGCCGGCGTATCATGCTTGAAAAACCTGGGTGTACACATGACAGAGAAATCACCTGTAAATGAAAGAAATAAAATTTGATCAAAAGGAAAGCAGGCTTACTCCACAGGCTTACTCATTCTGTCTCGAAGGTAGACATATTGTAAACGATGGACTATGCCTCATTTTTTTTTTCAGGTCACTACCAAGCTCTTGGTCGAGTCGTTCATGTAAGGTACTTAAAGGAGCGACTAGAGACGCAGAAACGTTTCAACTTTAACGCTGTGAGAAAAACTATTAAACTCATTCAACAACTGGACATACTTGCTGACACGCTCTATATTGAGGTAAATATTCCTGTATCGGTTATCGAAAACAAATATTATTCTCAAATCCTAGTTTTACCACATTTTTCGCTTGCCGTTCTTCGGATAAAAGCGCCAACTGAGTATTTAGTAGTTGTCCATTGGAGTTCTTGTTCAAAGAATGTGATTCTAGAAGGGAAACCACAAAAAAGAGAAGTGTTCCAGCCTAGACTTCCAATTGCTTTTCAGTGAGTTCTTTTCTTCCCCTGTGACAACTTGGAAAATGATTACAAAATTGTCTTGCTAGAAATATCACGCGATGCATTAAAACACTCACAGACAAATCAGTCAACAAGGTGAGGTACATATTATGGGTTGTGGCACTGCTGGGTGTCTGTGACGTCACAAAAACGGCGGCCACCTTGGCCGCCATCATGAATTTCACTCAAAATAAGAAATGACGAAAAAACGGCGGGAAATAGAAAATGTTTAATGCTAGACACGTAGAATATTACACATTTAAACACGTCCCTGCTTTTTGTTGAAAAACATGCATTTTTATTCAAAAATGGGTTGACCACCTACTACTTATGACGTCATACTTAAACCATAACAACCGATTCTCCTTGAACTTGGGACAAAATGTGTGTAAGAAGTATACGTACATCTACTAAAAACGGCAGATGCTGATGGAAACTCGTCTCGGAAAAATGAAAAGAAAACCTATGGGGAGTGTCATTTCCCCCCCCCCCCCCCTCCCTTGAACGTCTCCTGCTGATGGCTAAAATCAAGACCAAAATCCCCATTCATGGTATCTTGGGTCTGTCTGCTAAGTGTTTGAAAAGAAAGTGGATGTCTCAGAAAACTAGTTTGACAAGATTAAACCTCGGACGTTCAGGGGGGGTGGATGACAACCCCCCCATAAGGTTTTCCTGGAATTTGTCCGAGACGAATTATCATCTAGACCTCCCGTTTTCATTAGCTGTGCGTAGATCCCTAAGACACATTTTGACACAAGGTTGGTGAAAATCGGTTCCTATGGTTACGAGATATGACGTCATAAGTAGCAGGTGGTCAAGCCATATTTGAAGAGAAATTCGTGTTTTTTACCGTTTTCGGTGGAAAATGCAAAAAACGTCAACAAAAAGCAGCAAAATGTTTAATTATGTCATATTCTACATGTCCAGCATCAAAAATGTCCAATTTTTAACATTCTTTTGACAATTTCTAATTTTCGGTAAAATCCAAGATGGCACCCAATATCGCGGCCATTTTGAATGACGTCACAGGCCCCCCAGCAGCGCGACAACCCATAATATGCACCTCATCTTGTAGAGTACATCACATGCTTTCTACTAAAGGTGAAATCTTTTCAAAATGTTGTAACATAACGAAAACCCAAGGGGGGGTTATTAACCCCTCCTATGTACCGGTGGGGGTGTGACTTTGCTTGTACGTCCGAGGGTTAACTGTCTTTCATTTGACCGCTCGTCAAATAAAACGAGGGTGAACGTATCTCGCAAAAGTGATGTTCCTCTTTCATTCATTTGTCATGTCAGAGAAAAAAACAAATTTATTTCGCCAATTCAGTTTAATAGTAAATCATTTTTTACGCTCGTGTCTACGTGACGGATTCACGTGACACAAGGAGTTATGGGGAAGATCGTAAAGGAATGTGTAAACCATTCGAAAACCAACGCGACCGCTTCGAAGACCAACGCGACCTGTATTAGTTTCTAGGCGATCTGTTTCTGCTGACGATAGACTTAATTCACCAAACAGCACACTTTCGGACTCTGAACTAAATGTCCCTACAGCTAAACGGAAGAATAATGGACACCGTTCCCCGAAATATCCCGGGCGAAACATAACAAACGCAAGTTGTATTTTTTTCTGGACTTATTTCTGTCACGTTTTTTGCCATCATGTGATTTTACTGAAAGAATCTCTCCTTCTTTTCAGCCTTCTGCGCTAAATTATCTACTCTTAACATCCGCGGGTTTGGCACAGCCCTCTGTTTTTGATTTTGCGAAACGGTCTTAAGTGCTGGTTTTATTTTTCAGAACATCCTGGTTGGTTTGAGGTTTGATTTACATAATCTGGCACCTAAATTTTGAACTGCTCGAGGATGAAAACTTTTTCGCTACGGTTTCTGAACTTATTCGAAAACATGTTTTGTTTCAAGAAGCCTTTCCGTCCATCCATGATTTGGGAGGACTTTATTAAGGATTCCTTAAAAATAGGGACACAGAACTCTATAAACAAACAACAAACAACGTAGATTAAATCAGGAAAGGTCAGCACTACCAACTCGATTATCGAAAATATGCAGGCTTTGATTGAAGGAGATAACTCAGTTAAAAGCACAATCGATACTCAGAGCTATCAGTTTGTCTCAGTTAAAATCTAGGCAAATCAGAAGTGTTGATAAAGTGTAATTACGCAATCACTAGTCAGAATGACCGTGTGGCACGATGTACAATGTGCTTGCAGTGTAGAACCATGTGTTCGATCTCTTTAACGGCTACCACTCGAGATGAGATTAAATGTTGTTGTTTACTGTCTTGTACTTGTTTCTTGTCTCAAATTATCAATATGTTGGCAGCCTCGGGATATAGCTAACGGAATGGCGACTTCACAAACCGGACATTGCAGACTTCCGCCCCAACTAGACATGAATTCGGGGAATGTGTCCGAGAACGTCAAACGGTGGAAACGGTGAGTGAAAGTATACTATGGGGTGATGCCCGTGATAAAGATAAGGCCGCTAAAGTCTTGGAAGCCTTAGAGAGATACTGTAACCCGAGAGACAACGAAGTCATCGAATCTCACAGATTCTGGAACATTCCATACCAAGAACCGTTTGACAAATTTCTTACGGAGCTCAAAACGAGAGCGACTTCCTGTAATTTTCAGGAAAAAAATCGTACGATGAGGGAAAAGATAGTTTTAACGGTAACAGGACAGCTTCAAGAATTAATTCCCAGGGAGGATAGTCTGAGGCTCGCCAAAGCAGTGAAATCTGTAGGGCTTTCGAACAGTGTAACAGACAAGTTAAAGAATTCAGAGAAAATCTGACCCCTGCAAGCTCCTCCACGAAAGTACTTTATAAGTAAAGTGACACTGAAGCCCAATGTGAAAATGCCTGGTAGCAAGAAAACCCTGAATGTAAAGAGAAATGCAAACAAAGGGAGTGAAGATTGAAGTTTAACTGCAAATTCTGTGATTACAAAGGCGAAAGGCAAAGAGAGGAATGTCCTGCCTGGTGCAAAACTTGTGACAAAATGTAAGGGTCTTAATGACTTCAAGTCAAAATGCAAGACAGATCATGCAGTATCACAGTATTACAACTCCTCAGCTAGGCGATTTGGGCGAAGCTACCCACAGAATTGATAAAACTATTCCACCTGAAGTACTTCCGTGCAGGTAAGTCTCACTGGCGATTCAGGATGCAGTGAAGGAAGAGTTAGATCGGCTTGTGGATAAAGGTGAACTCATTCCAGTGACCGAGCCGAGTGAAAGGGTCAGTCAAATGGCCGTTGTGCATAAACCCAATGGTAAATTGCCATATGCATTGATCCTCAACGTCTAAATGCTTCACTCAAGTGTGAACATTACAGACTGACAGTACTCGACGACGTACTACCAAAGCTCAAAGATGCAAAGGTCTTTAGCAAACTTGATGTGAAAGAGGCACGTTCGACTTGGTGAAGCCTCCAGTAAACTGACCACGATGATTGCA
Organism: Siderastrea siderea; assembly: GCA_964030785.1. Taxonomy (NCBI): domain Eukaryota; kingdom Metazoa; phylum Cnidaria; class Anthozoa; order Scleractinia; family Rhizangiidae; genus Siderastrea; species Siderastrea siderea. The sequence goes on along the minus strand of OZ034967.1, from coordinate 63,746,891 downwards.
CTTTTTGTTCGGCGTTACATGTGGAAAAGGTTCCCTTTTGGGCCTTAAAGTTTCAAGTGAGATATTTCAGCGCAAGATTGATGAAGTTCTCGGAGACCTCGATGGAATACTCAACAACGTTGGTGATGTAGTTATTGTTGGGTGTTGCACTACAGAAGCTAAAGCCCAAAGGGACAACCAGCAAAAACTAACCGAATCACTGAAAAGATACGCCGAAAGGAACATTATCCTGAATGAGGATAAACAGCAAACAGCAAACCGAGATTATCTTTCATGGGCACAGAATCGCACGAGATGGATCGGAGTAAAAGTTGATCAGGCTAAAGTTCAAGCTATTCGTGAAATGCCAGCACCCACTGACGTAGAAGGAGTGAAACGTTCGCGCGGTAAGGCCCAGTACATGTCTAGGTTTCTACCTTACCCAAAGAGTGCGAGAATGCTTTCAACACTTTCAAAATCTTTCAAAATCTCCTTGTCAGCTTACTTTGACGCATCCTAATAAGTTGTCATTCAAGTGGATAGCAGCAAGCATGGAATTGTGCAGTACTGCTGCAAGAGGGTCATCTTCACCACATTGAATAAGTGACTAGAGCATTGCCTTAGATGTCTTGTACGCCCTTGACTAATACACTTATGGTCGACCAGTGACTGTGGAGAACGATCACAAACCTCTTGCTGCAATATCGTGCAAACCTCTGAGTTTGGCTCCTAAAAGTTTTCAGGACATTACAACGCGTTACCACAGGTATGATGTCAACTTTATATTCTTCAAGGGCACCAACCTACATCTTGCAGACACGCTGAGTAGAGTTCACCTGGACTCTAGTGAAGGAAACCAGGATGATAGTTCCCGAATCATGAATGTCAATGCTTTCGGCGACATTCAAGGCAAGCGACTCGATGAGATTAAGGATACTACTTCACGCGACGCTAGCCTACAGACAGTGATAAAGTTAGTGTTGGAAGGATGGACAGAAGACGAGCGCGATATTCCCTCAAGTGCGTTATCTCATTTTGACCTGTGCGACTCGCAAGAGTTAAAGCATCCATCAAGAGAAGACTTCGCAGTGCACGCCTAGGCCGTGACATTATGTTACGTCGAGCCAGAGAAACAGTGTATTGGCCCAGGATGGCCAGTGACATAAGGCAGGTGGCTGATTCGTGTGAAGCCCGCCGAGAAATGAAACCACGAAAAACACAGGAACCAACGAAGCAACACTTATGGTGACGAACCATTGCAGAGAATTGGTCTTGTTTTATATGGAATCACAGGCAAGCAGTACCTGATAGTGGTAGACTATTATTCTAACTTCATAGAGATTGGTCTGCTGACAACCCAGAAAAGCGCTCGTGTCATAACCCTTCTTAAGAAGCATTTTGCCCGTGATGGCATACCGAGAATGATTGTGTCAGACGGAGGCCCGCAGTTTGCCAGTCAGGAATTTAATTCATTTGTCATGAATATGGGTATTACTCACATTACGTCATCGCCAATGCATCACTCAAAGAACGATAAAGCGGAGTCTTCCGTCATCATCATGAAGTCTGAAAACGATGGTGATCCTCATAAAGCAATGCTAGAGCAAAGAGACACTCCTCGTCAAGATGCGGGTCGCAGTCCAGCAGAAATGATGTTCAATCGAAGAATACGAAGCTTCATACCTAGCATAAGCAGTAACCCAAAGGACACCATCGTGAAAGAGAAGCGTGACGCACGTAAACGCAGCAATGGCAAGCAATTGCATGACCGGAAATCGCGAACGCTCTCAGAACTGAACATAGGGCAGTTAGTATTCTTTAATCTTTAAGCATAGCGAAGGACAGAACTGGAAATTGGGCAAAGTAACTCAGATTTTGGGCCCCGATACTTATCAAGTGGAACGCCCGAATGGAGACACTTACCGTAGAAATCGTGTGCACATGAGAGTCACTAAAATCACATCAAAGATTCTTGATAAATCTCCCACTGTTACATCTCGTGCCCATGATGTGACTCCAGCTACACCTCCATCGCAAGCACCACAAACGCACAGCTCACCCACGGACCCTAGTTTAAAAGAAATTGAACTGCGTAGTGCTCAAGACAAGATCGCGCCCACTGACAGTCGTGGACAGCTTTTAAGTGCAAATAGGCCGAGACGTGAGATCAAAGTACCCATCCGTTTCAAAGACTAAGTGTCCAACTAGTGACAAATTACGGAACTTTCAGAGACTACCGTGTTATATTGACTTGATTCTCTAAGTTTATACTGTTATTATTTGTGAAGTGGACATTTCAGTGAATCCTTTAGCACACATGCGTCAGGAGTTTTCAATAGTTGGAGAGTTCATAACTAGATTGTTGGTGTTTTGTAGTAAAGTATTCTTTCGTTTTTCTTAAAGAAGAGGGGATGTTGATAAAATGTAATTACGCAATCACTAGAATGACCGTGTTGCATGATGTACCCATGATACAATGTGCTCGCAGTGTAGAACCATGTGCTTGATCTCTGTAATGGCCTGAATAGCTACCGCTCGAGATTAAATGTTGTTGCTTACTGCTCTGAATTGGTTCTGTTCCTGAATTATCAACTCTAAGTAGAGCAAGATGAATTGAGGAAGGGAAAAACCTTCTAAATTCTTTTTCACGCTCGAGTCAACACACGCTCAGAAAAATTCTGTTCGCTCTATTTATACCTCAACGGGGGCAGAGGCACTCTGTATTCTCGAGAACCAGTTAATCTTGAAGTGCAACAAGAACTTTTGAACAAAATCGAATTACTCTAGGAGAGAATGAATGTTTATCTTGCGAAGGGAAACTATATCGTTGGGTGTAATCGGTGAAGCGATGACAGGTTTGACAGCCGGGAAAACCCCAGGATCTGATGGCGTACCGCAAGAATTTTATGCCAAATTCTGGGATCTCTTTGGCTTCAAGTATATAGTTTTAGTCTCGAAAAAGGCTATTTTAGTCAATCCATGCAGGAAAGTGCAACTCGACCGCAAAAGCTTGAAGAATTGGCGCCCTATCAGTATCTCACAGAGGAATTTTAAAAAATTTTTTCTAGAGCTCTCGCAAATCGATTGTTCAAAAGTTTGTCCGCCATTATACAAGAAGACCAAACATCTCAGTCGCGAGGAGGACCATCTTTGCGAATCTGTCCCAGCTGTGTGATACTTTCGATTACGTAAACATAACCAATTAAACCCGAAATTTTATTGAGTTTAGATCAGGAAAATGCTTTTGATCATGTTGACCGGAGTTTTCTGATGAATGTTTTGAAACGCTTTAGATTTGGTCAGGGTTTTCAACGGTGGATTCTGACTTTGCATCACAATGCTTCTATGAAACAAACTACCAGAAACCTTTTGTTACTGGTAATAGGGAGTATGGACTCTATAAACTGAAACCGGAGGTGATAGTAATCGCATGAACTCTGTAAACCGGATAGTGGCAAGTGAATAAAAATTTTAAAGAGAAAACAAAATCTCGAGTTGATATGGTCGCTCGTGTCTTAGAATGAGAACAACATTTGAAATCTCCGTCATACAAGACGAAAAATGCTATAATCTAAGTTCGTAATCACCGCTGTAGTATATCATACACGAGCGTCGCCGAAAGGCACTTTTGATTAGACGATGTAGTGTGTATACGTAGTACTGCGGGATATTTTTACTCATCTCCTGTATTTTCTCTTGCCCAACGAGCATGCCAAAAATACGATTTAAATCCTGATAGTATGCCCCTTATCCTATTCCTAGTTTTTTTTGGGGCACGATATAACGCAAGATTCCATGGCTAATTTCTGGTGCTATTGTTTGTTGAAAAAAGTAGCCCTGCGTCGACCAAAGTCGCCCATGACGGTAAAACACTTTTATCCGTCTAATGAGAGATCCGTACTGTCCTTTACTGTACTGCATTGCAGTGTTCTATACTGCATTGTCACATATCACTTCCAACCATGGTTATCATTCAACGTAGTCTCGAAGTCGAAAAATTCCTAAGCTCAACTTGTAAGCAAGTCTAGGAAATACCGTATTTTCGAACTGTCCGACGTATCATCTCAAGACAATCTCGTTCCAGGCATGGGGAATCAAATTTCTTTGCCTCGTATGGCAAATGCCTCGGGTTATAATCTGACGTTGAATATAATCAGCTGAGAACCAGCGCGTATTACTAGCACTCTAATTTATACACTTATCGGGTGTCAAATATTTCTCTACAGGGTGTCGTTGTCCTTTACGGTATCAAAAATGTTAAAATATACGCGCGGGAGATTATTGCTTCTATGGGAAGTAAACTGGAGGTATCTGCACCAAACTGGAATCAAGAATATAAGAGCGCAGTGACAACCGGACGTAACGGAGAGGACGGTAAACATGGAGTCGCTGGACCTAACGGTGGGCTTAGTTGATACACATACTACTCGATTTTTGCTGCTTCGAAATTTCAAATAAACTGCAAGGAGGAGGGGAATTTGACTACTAAGAGTCTCCACAAATTCGTTTGACTTTCGTTTTATGCCATCTCGAGGCCTCTCGTTTACATTATTTTTTGCACAATATTTAATTAATTGAAGTTTGTTCAAGCTCGCGTCGTGGTTCTTATTATCACCAGGTATATTGCCGTTGTATAAATAACTGCACGATAATTTTTGTCGAAATCGACTCGAAAATTTAGTCAATTTCCCTAGCTTCTGTCAAGTCGCAGGTGTGCTCTGGACGCTTTCCATTCAACCAAAAATTCTTAAAATTCCGGGTGGGGAGGCGAATGGAACAGAAATTTTCAAGAATAAAATTTCGGAATTTTGGGTATACCTCGCGAGGTTGTCCTAACGTTCCGGAAAATCAAAACAACCGGAAGTTTGGGAAACACTGTTCCAGGGTATAAGCTGCAGAGTAAGAATCGGGCGTGTCACATATAATTTGCTGAATTTTTTCGCGACATCTTTTTCTTTCGCTTGTCACTTCGCAATTAGCAAAAGTTTTGCTTAAAGGCCTTAAACTTAAAAAAACTGTAATGAACAAGGTCAACTACAGCCGCGTTGAAGTAAAGATAACTGTTTCACTTTGTAAACAGATAACGACAGTTCATCTATGCATGTTGAAAAATATTTTCCTTGTTTTTCAGTCGACATATTTTGTGACATCATCAATGGCCCCTTTGTTCTCTCTTCTAACGGGGGAAATGGTCATAAAGGACAAGACGGCGGTCAAGGTGCTGTTGGGCGGGACAGCGGTGATACTGTAAGATGATACTGTTCATTTCTTATTAAAGTCAGTAAAGTCACTATGGATAGGTTGTGACGCACCTGAGATTACCTGAGGTTACAACTATGAAAATCCATTTTTCTGTCTTGTAGTGCTAAGGTTGTGCCATACTGCAAAAAGGAATAATAATTTTATATAAATAAATAGTAAACAATTTGTATAACATCTGTATTCTTCACCCACGAAAGCGGCATTAAAATTGTACTTACAACGGCGAAATCCTGAGTTTAGCACCTCTGGTCAACGCTACCAGTGTAGATTTCAAGGTCATCTCTCAGGATTTGAAGCGCTTTTCCAAACTTTTCCAAACGTTTTGTAAATTAGAATATTTTCACACTTCAGTATGGTTTCAAAACTTCCAGCTAGATAACGTGACCGCTTTCTGCAAATAATCGCATTTTAAACTTCCCAATCATAACTGCTTACTTGATTAATGCTTGATGCAGTATTCAAATGATGCCGCTCATTGTAGAGTTAAATAGTTCTGTCTTAGGCCAAAAATTCCCATAACAGGAACTCGACCCATGAACAGCCACACAGAAACTGACTTGATATTTCTCAAATGTTCTATTTGATTAGAGATCTGACCTGACCTATAAGGCATGTAGGGCATATAGAAGGTGGAACTGCCCGAGTCACATTAGTGGACGGAGAGGAGAAAGAGGAGGCAAAGGAGGCAAAGGAGGAAATGCAGGAAAGCCTGGTACGGTAAACTTTGTCGTTTGTCCCGAATATAACACTTTACTTATACGTGTTTTGTTTCCGAGAAAACCACGAAAATTAAGAAATAATAATGGTTTGCCGTCATTTCGCACCAGGAAGAATCGCCAACAGAGACCTCGCCACCAAGTGAGGCTCTCGCCACCGCCAACTCGCCACCACACGAAGTCACCTCGCCACCAACCAGCCGCTAAATATCTCTTGTTTTCAAAAACAAAAAGCATCCCTATGTGCTCTTCACGCAATTAACAACTTAAAATTTATATATCAAATGAAATAGAATACCGAGTTTTGATCAGCAACGTCCGAGGAAAGCAAAGCTAGTCACGACATGCTAGTATCACGCCTCGTATACATAATCGCGGTAGCAATAAGAAGAGGGATTTACAGGTCAGTTGTTCACGTACATATATGCATAACCACTTCAAACCCCTGTTAATAAAAGAGCGAGGTCACAAGTCAAATGCGTTCAGCCGAAGAACCACGAACGAAGCAAACAAAGAAAACGCCGGCAAGCCTTATTTTTTCAGGCTTTCTTTTTGCAACTGCATAAGTTGCGTTAACAACTGCGAGGATCTTCTTTACATTTAAAACAAAAACAGTTTTCCCAACTACCGGAGCCGTCAATGGTGATGTAAAAAAATCACAAGTCGTTACCGAAGCATCTATTAAATGTTAAAATTCATTTCAATGGAAGTGTTACTTCATTAAGTAATTGTTCAGCTTTACCAACGTATAAACTGTTCACGTACAATAACACCACAATGATACCGCTAAGAAAAAAAACAAGGTGATAGAGTAATTTTGTGATTTTTCGACAATTACTCTATTTTTAGTTTGCAAAGAGTAATGAACGACATAAAAATTCCAACTTCATGCCAGCCAGTCATCACGAGCAGCTGAAATATAAGCATGCGACAATAATATCGTTACGAAGAAAGTCAGAAAGAAAGTTGATTACAAGGTGTTTGCAGCAGCTATTATATTGATATTATGATTTTCAACACAATGTAAAAAGTGTATATATCACAATTCTTCGCCTACCTTTAATACGTTATCACACAGCCGCCAGTGTTCCCCAACAGCTATAGCATGGATCCAACGCCACTACCGCAGGAGAGCACGTTAGAAAATTCGCCTGTTAGGTCAGAACCACAGTCAGTGCCAGAGCCAGTTGAGAGAGCATACCACCTTGTCATGGAGAGTGCCATACGGGGAAAAACGAGTGGTAAAAGAATTCTGAGAATTCTGAGCCCTTAATTTTCAGTGAGGAGGGGGGGGGGGTGGATGAATAGGTCTGCGGATCGGCGGATTTTGGAAATAATTATGTCCGGATTTCGGAGATTTCAAAGTAACATTTTAACCGATTTGCAACCCAGCAGATCGCGGTTTTATTCAATATTTGGACCTGGGTTTATATATATAGTGCGGATATATAGTGCCAATCGTAGGGAAGAAACGACTACAGTTTTGTAGCGAACCGAGTCCACCGTGTGCCGTATAAATGAATCCAGTGCAATTCATAGACTGTTTACACTTTCCTCATTTCCATCTTTACGTGTAGTCGAGATCTTACGGTTCGATCGAACGCGAACGACCGCCTCCATCCGCCAATATACACCCTGACGAGAGATCACTCGGTAGCTTTGGCACTCTCCCCAGGCTGCTCTCAACATAAAAGAGCAAGATGGCGGCCGTTTGATCGAAGCGTAAGATCTCGAATATCACACCAGCAAAATAGGGGACTGTAAACAGTCTAAAGGCAAATTAGCCTAAAATCAGATGTTCCACGTCACATGGTACTTGTTTGTACAAGCGGAACTTTATGTACAATTTTTGTTAGTATATTTCATGTTTGGTGGCGGGTTGGTGGTAGCGAGATGACCTCAAGTGATGGCGAGGTGACTTGTGGTGGCGAGATGGTTGGTGGCGAATCTTCCTGGTGGCGAGATGGCTTGAAACCATAATAATGGTTATAATAATAATTATTAAAAAAACTTAGAAGTTGGGCTAGAGCAAATTCGATAATATTTTGTTGTCCTTAACCAACCAGTAACCATAGGGATGTTTAATTATCTTATTGCCTTTTTCGATTTTATGAACGTGCTACCGCAAATGGCTCCCTGTCAAAAGCCCCAAGCGGGCTAATGAAAGTGGTGACTTTGGTTTAACTTCATCAACATGAACATCTTTTCTAAAAATGCAAAACTTGTACTTTCATAATAAAAATAATAATAATAATAATAATAATAAATAGTTTTTGAGAGGAAAGCTCCCATCACAACAAGTGGTTTTCAGGGGGGTCTTCTAAAAAGGGAAAAACTAATGAAGGAACTAATAAAATAATGACAGTAACAATAATAATTAACAAAACTAACAATTAACAATAACTTTAAAAGTATATCCGGTGTAAGAGTACAACAGTCAAAGAAAATGCTAGTAATCGACTTAGCAATTTAGAATCTCTCTTGGCTAAACATTTTCGTAATTTATATTTAAAACTGTAGGTGGCATGTAATTTTATACGAAAAAAAAGGGCTTTCTATGCTGAAACCCTAACATTTCCGACCATCCATTTTGAATTTGTGGTTAAATAGACTGCTGTCATTTTTGTGCTTAGGGTGCATGCGCATGTAGACACGAATGCTTGAGCTATCCACTGGGATATTACCGAAAAGATCCGAGGCCGAATGGTAAGTAGGTAAGGCCAAGGAGGCCCACACGGCCACCACCTGTGGCGTAACTTGGTCGAACCTGAAAAACGGCAGGTTTCTGTGAGTTTCAAACCCATGGCCCTCGCGATACCGATTTAAACGCTCTACCCACTTGAGGTATGAAGCCATTGACAATGGGAGCCTTTCATTTTGCCAGTTTTTTATTCCCTTGAATATACATGAAGAGAGCCTTTGCTATGTCGTGTTATGATGATGACAACACTTTAAGAAGAAAACATTTGGTTTCTATTAGTGTTTATTTCATTACCTTTGTACTTTTAAGTGTCATTGTCTGAGAAAGTGTTCCAGAGGTTGGAAATGGGGGTCAACCGATTTCGATGAAACTTGCTGCAGAAGTTAGCCTTGATAAGATATTCCAAAAGCCAATTTGGTTTTGTTTTCTAACTTTTGGTTGAAAAGTTTCAGGGGGGTCCCATCTGGGGCCTTCAATTAACTGAAAATCTTGTTTTTTAAGGAGTAGGTTTAGATTTCAATAAAAACAAAACTAAAAATCCTTTGGACTCATTAACGGCATGGTGTGTTTCTACTATAAATACTCTTTCAGTTCATATGTAGGGATTTGGCATAGAGGGATCTGGCAGTCTGGGGTCTGGCACTAGTTTTGGCCAGATTTTGAAATGAAAACCTCTACCCAAATTTGCCAAAGTTCACACCTTTATATTTTTTAACTGCCAAACTAGCTAAATTGATTCTTCTATCAGGAGTTACCCCAATGTAAGTAGAATCCAAATCAATTGAGAAAAATTTGGCCCATTTATTTTTTAGGGGCTTTTAAGACCCATTTGCAGTCACACCCTCACATAACTCACATATTGTCAAAAGTAATAATTTAACAGCCATCATAGCTTTATTTGTGTTTAAACACTTCAACTCGATTTGGTCAGGCCTAATTTATTTACAAAATCTGTGAGAAACAGTAACTTTGTTTTTAAACTCTACTTGAGACTGTTAAACTGCCACAGAACTACAAAATCAGTACAAGAAACCAATCTTGCTTTATTTGAAAGGTAAATATACAATACTATAAAGCTAGTTTGCACTCAAACAACTGAGTAGATGGACTGTTACACTTAAGTTATACTGATAATTCTTCCAAACATAGCCTGGCTTTACTTAGCTGGCTTTTTTAAAGGCCCTTGGCTTGTCCTAGGGGAAAGTAATTTCTCCAAGGTATTCCAAAAAACCCATATATTTCTCGAAATCGTGCGAATAAAACCATCCTGCCGTCAAATCACATTGCCTGGTGATAAAACTTCATTACCTGATGATTCTGCATTGGTTTACAGACGAGTCCATCATCCAACCATCATCCTACATGATCCAATGTAATAGGAAAATGTTCTGGAACCGCTCTTTGGCAGTTCAGTCTTCTATAGAGTCTTTCAGCAGGAATACTCATCGCTGGATGCAAATAATCGGACACATTCGGTGTAGAAAGTTTATATGATACGCAGGTTTCCCCAGAAGTACAACGCACGCCCTTAGAGTGGATTTCATGACATAGAAGACAACTCCGAGCTTTGATTCATTTGTAGTGTTTATCCGCCATTTTGGAAGTGGACGCGGGAGAACTGGGTCGAGATTAAGTTATGCACACTTATGCACACAATTTATACAAGTTTCAAATCCATTGATTATGACACAAAAAGAATCCACTGAAATAATCATACATGCTTTTGATCTGCAGCTAGCAAAGAAGGTTTTTGGTTGCCTAAAAAAATTAGACCGGGCAGCTGCGTGACAAAACGTTTTCATTTCCACGTACCCAAATCAAATCAAATCACCGAATTGCGTATAATTTACAGTGGGCATGTTACGTAATTCAAAATAATAATGGTAATAATAAAAATAATTATTATGATTATGATTATGGTTATTTATAATGAATCAGTAACGAGTGGTGGCGCCGCTGTTAGGCAGTTGGACTTCTGATTGGACTTCCGATCGCAACTGCGTGACAAAACGTTTTCATTCCCACGCACCCAAATCTAATCAAATCAAATCCCCGAATTGCATACCGGGGGAGGTGGGGGGGGGGGGGGCAGTTGAAGAAAGTTTGGTTGGGGGTGTGCAGCCGTGAACTTCAAACCCTGACCCCGTTTAAGATAAAATCCGTTCATTTCGCTACCCTGTTTAAGAAAAGAGGTGTTTATATTTTGCTTGTGTTCTGCGGTTTTTGTCTGCCTTGTTTTTTATTTCCATATTCCTACATAAAAAGAATATTTTTTTATGAATGACATCATAGAATGAGATTTACAAAATTGCTGGTACCCACATGTAGGGTCCAAGAGTCCAGTCCAAAAAGGACACCTTGTTCAAGATGCTAAAAAGTAATATTGTATACTCTGTTTAAGATGCAAGACCCTGAAAACCATGCCCTGTTGAGCAGCACGTATCCGTCAAGGCCAAATAAGGGAGTTCCTTACCCCCCCGGGGGGTATTTGCATAATACAGTGGGCATGTAACATAATTCGGAATAATAGTAATAATATTAATAATTATTATTGTTATTATTATTATTATTATTATTATTATTATTATTATTATTATTATTATCATTATTTATTTTTTGCGGTGAAACAGTAAAGGGGCAGTGGTGCCGTGGTTAGTGAGACTTCTGATTGGACTTCCGTTCATTGTACGTGTTGGTAGGGCTACTGACTGCACAAGTGCAGGGTCAACGTAAACGAAATTCAGCCATCTGTTTCAAGAGCTGCGTTACGGAGTGATAAGGCGGGCTGCTACCATAGCTCCTCACTATTGTCATCTATTTACTCGACAAGTAAGCGAACGGGTATAGAAGTTATACGTTATGATTTTTCAGATCCTCAAGCAGGGCAGGATCTTACTGACCACAAAATTGCGCCATGCAAGTAACGTCTGAGAAACTACGTATCAGAAAACAATGACATGGAGAGGGCAGACAACGTGAAAAGTGGACTGGAATCTCCACCAGTATTACAGGCACCCGGGTGGCAGTTTGTAAAATCGATACTTCCAAAATGCCAGCAGGCGTTGGAAATAATGAGATTCCAGGTATTACTAGATACAATAACTTCTCTTTTGATGAAGATGGCATGTAAGTGAGTCGCAAGTATAGCAGGCATACGGTGTTGGCAAGGGTATGAAGATTAAACACTGATAGCAAACAGGAAGTTTCTAGTCTAGAAAGAGTGCGCGAGTGGAACCAAGAAGTTACTAGGAAACAGCAAAAAAGGAACAAAAGAGAATCGAAAGCTTATAACAGTGATCTCGTAAACACATATGCCAGTTTGGAACCATCATCTATTTTGACATTTAGCACACTTGACGACGATGATGAGCATATGGATACTGGATGCCACGTCATGCTACCCGAGAATGAATGTGTGTACGACACTATACGAAGACAGTGGGCCGCTACAGTAACTTTTGTCAAGGGAAAGAGTCAGAAGATTAGTGACAGTCAATACCATCCTGAATCTACAGTACAACAGGAGGCTCGCCAGGGATGGGCTCTTAGGAAGCAGAAAGCTACTGGCAGAATCTCACCTGCCGTCAAGGAATACCTCACGCAGGTGTTTAAAATAATGAAGGTACCAAGGATGGACACTCAAAAGCAAACGTGGACATGATGAGCCAGCTACTCGTAAAGTATCATTCAATGACGCTATTTTGAGCTAGTAAAATCCTGCCAGTCCTAGTAAGCGATCTTCAAGTGATTGTTAAAGTTGTGAAACCCAGGGCTTTAATTGGACATGGAGGGATAATTCATTTCAGAATACGCAAAAATGTCTATTTTATAGAATCCCCTACTTCTTTTAGTCTTGGCTTATATATGACAGAAGAGTCTTGAAATGAAGGTCTACAAACAAAACAACACAATCAGACCAAAAAATAATAATAAAATAACCATATGGTTTTCTGAACCCTGTCCTTGTGCAGCCGGAAAAAAAAATCTTTCTTTTCAGGGGGGGAGGGGTAGCCTTACCGATCGGAAGTCCAATCAGAAGTCCAACTGCCTAACAGCGGCGCCACCGCTCGTTACTGATTCATTACAAATAATCATAATTATAATCATAATAATTATTTTTACTATTACCATTATTATTTTGAATTACGTAACATGCCCACTGTAAATTATACGCAATTCGGTGATTTGATTTGATTTGGGTACGTGGAAATGAAAACGTTTTGTCACGCAGTTGCCCGGTCTAATTTTTAGGCAACCAAAAACTTTATTTGCTAGCCGCAGATCAAAAGCATGTATGATTATTTCAGTGGATTCTTTTTGTTTCATAATCAATGGATTTGAAACTTGTATATACCCAATTCAAAAAAGGTTGCTTTGGCAATTGGTCATTGGCAATTGGGCATCGGGCATTGGGGCATACGGAACACAATGCAATGCTTTGCTTGAGTGACCGCCAAACAATAGCTTCCCAATGCCCAATTGCCTAATGCCCAAAGCAACCTTTATTGAATTAGGTGTAAATTGTGCGCATAAGTGTGCATAGCTTTTGATACTGGGGCTAATCTCGACCCAGTTCTCCCGCGTCCACTTCCAAAATGGCGGATAAACACTACAAATGAATCAAAGCTCGGAGTTGTCTTCTAGGTCATGATATCCACTCTAAGGACGTGCGTTGTACTTCTGGGGAAACCTGCGTATCATATAAACTTTCTACACCGAATGTGTCCGATTATTTGCATCCAGCGATGAGTATTCCTGCTGAAAGACTCGATAGAAGACTGAACTGCCAAAGAGCGGTTCCAGAACATTTTCCTATTACATAAGATCATGTAGGATGATGGTTATATGATGGACTCGTCTGTAAACCAATGTAGAATCATCAGGCAATGAGGTTTTATCATCAGGCAATGTGATTTGACAGCAGGATGGTTTTGTTCGCACGATTTCGAGAAATATATGGGTTTTTTGGAATACCTTGGAGAAATTACTTTCCCCTAGGACAAGCCAAGGACCTTTAAAAAAGCTAGGTAAGTAAAGCCAGGCTATGTCTGGTAGAATTTTCAGTATAACTTAAGTGTAACAGTCCATCTACTCAGTTGTTTGAGTGCAAACTAGCTTTATAGTATTGTATATTTACCTTTCAAATAAAGCAAGATTGGTTTCTTGTACTGATTTTGTAGTTCTGTGGCAGTTTAACAGTCTCAAAGAGAGTTTAAAAGCAAAGTTACTGTTTCTCACAGATTTTGTAAATAAAGTATGCCTGACCAAATCAAGTTGAAGTGTTTAAACACAAATAAAGCTATGATGGCTGTTAAATTATTACTTTTGACAATATGTGAGTTATGTGAGGGTGTGGCTGCAAATGGGCCTTAAAAGCCCCTAAAAATAAATGGGCCAAATTTTTCTTAATTGATTTGGATTCTACTTACATTACTCCTGATAGAAGAAACAATTTCAGCTAGTTTGGCAGTTAAAAAATATAAAGGTGTGAACTTTGGCAAATTTGGGTAGAGGTTTTCATTTCAAAATCTGGCCAAAACTAGTGCCAGACCCCAGACTGCCAGATCCCTCTATGCCAAATCCCTACATATGAACTGAAAGAGTATTTATAGTAGAACACACCATACCATTAATGAGTCCAAAAGATTTTTAGTTTTGTTTTTATTGAACTCTAAACCTACTCCTTAAAAAAACAAGATTTTCAGAGAATTGAAGGCCCCAGATGGTACCCCCCCCCCCCTGAAACTTTTCAACCAAAAGTTAGAAAACAAAACCAAATTGGCTTTTGGAATATCACATCAAGGCTAACTTCTGCAGCAAGTTTCAACAAAATCGGTTGACCCCCATTTTCCAATCTCTGGAACACTTTCTCAGGCAATGACACTTAAGAAATAATGTAAGCAACTTTTGCTGACTGTTCTTCTTTAAAATTTATTATTTTTTCCAGGGAAAGGGGGAAATGCTGGGCGCGTAAATATTCGCTACAGAAAGCTAAACGGACAATTAAAATCTAGGTCCTGCGGAGGATCTGGAGCTCCACCGGCAATAAATGGACAAGGAGGAAGGGGTAAGAGGATGTAAACAGTTAGTTTTATTACATCTTTGTTATTACCGCCAAGTTTTTCAGAGGTGCGGTAGTTAAGAGGTGGACAATTTATTTTTGAGGGGAGCGGTGGGCGATTAGAAAATTAAAAAAAAAAACAAGAAACAAAACTCTACAAACGGTTTATAAAGAATCCAATGTTAGAAAGAGAGAAGAAGTACAAAGCATATCGTAATAACTTTAACAACTTGATACGAATTGCTAAAAAGAATTATTATTCTAAAAAGTTTTGTCAAGCCCAAAACAATAAGAAAGCAACGTGGAAAACAGTTAATGACTCACTAGAGAAAAATAAATCGAATGTCCCTTTGAAATTATCAAGATCATTTATAAACAATAACAATGAAAAGGTGAGTGATCTGGAATCTACTACTTCAAACAATTTCAAATAGATATATTTTATGAAAACCTTGAGCCTAATCATTGTTAAAAATTCAAAGATGAAAGTGTTGACGAATTTTACGAGCATTTAAAAGGAAGTTAAAGTGAGTCTATGTTTTTATAGAAGACAACTTCTGATTAGGTTAACAAAGAGGTTAATCAATAAAATGGAAGGCAAATCAAGCTATAGTATTGATAAAATTAACAGCAAATTCGTTAAATCTGATGTAGACCCTGTCATATCTATTCCATTAAAGACTGGTCAGTAAGTATAGGTGGGGTGGACCGGAGCAAAGAGGGGGTGGGTCACTACGTTTTCAACCTTCCCAATGGGGTGGGCCATGCTATTTTCAACCTCAGGAAGGGGTGGGTCATCATATTTTAAGCCTTGTATATTAAGACACTGCAAACTTCCAAAGCTTTCTGTAACCCTAGGGGTAATGAAGTCCTTGCAAAATCTGCATAAAACTTGCAGGAAAAGGCCATTTAAGCAAACAGAACCCTACAGTATTATTATTTTGTTGAAGAAAAGTCAGTCGAAATTCAAGTAGTATTATCACATATGAAAGATCTTCCAGGGTCACAAACATAGTCACTTCATATTTAACATAAATTTTGTTTAAGTATTGTAGGTAATAAACGTAACTACAACAGAAACTCAAGATGCCAATTAATAGAGACATGCAGTGGTGAACATCAACCAATTGTAGCTTCCAAGTGGCTAACAACATAAATTACTACAAATATAAATATTATATCCAGTGGTTTCGTTTGAGGCCGGAGGCCAGACGTAACGTCCGGCCGTTTGATATGTAAGGTCCGGTACTGTCACACAAGATAATTATTTTCTGAAGTGTAAATAAATCAGATGGACTTGTATTTATTTATTAAAGCCGGATAGAGTTGAGCCTTATTTTGCTCACTTATATAACTCATGCAATTGCAAAAGAATGATCATTCCTGTCATATGTAATGAAATCCGGTCCAGGGAATGCACAAAATGGCGTTTCAGAGAGTCCACTCATGTTTGCACCTTCGTTGCTCACGCCCGTTTGTTTTACCTATGAATCCAGTACTTTAAAATGTTGTATATTGATAAAACATTTTCTGTATTAAAAATGAACTCTTTTCTAGGCACTCTGCGTAGTATCTAAGTGGTTATTTTAGTAACCACTACAGCGTAATTGTAAATTATTGTGTATGATTAACATGCAGTATCATTATGTGTGCATATTTAACATGTGAAATCCACTTTACTAATTAATTAAAAGAAGATGTGGATAAACAACATGATAAAGTGATCTCGTGTCCTGGGGGGTGGGGATTGTTATTGTCAGCCAATACTCGATCTGGGGTGGGTCAGCAGAATTTATGCCTTCGTAAGGGGGTGGGTTATGCATTTTTGGGCCACCACTTTTCCAAATGCTCCAGCCCACCCCCCATCCCCCCAGCCCATAATTATTGACCGGTCCCTTTCTCCGTATTTTTAATCCGACATTTGTTAGGCAAAACCCCTGATGATTTAAAAGTAGCATTAGTAACTCCAGGGTGTAAAACATTCGAAGATATTAAGAATCATAAGTTTTTCTCCTTACACTGCACCATCTCCTCCTCCCTTCAAGAAACAGAATCATTTAAACATTGACAAATCAATGCCTCTTTTAGCTTTAAACTTATTAATAAACTTCCTTATAGAGAATTGCAATGGATATAACTAGGAAATAGAAGCATCTAATTAATTTTTATAATAGAACAGACTATGGAAAATACTTTACAAGGAACAAGTTAATTGATATCTGGAATAGAATACCATTGCTCATAAAAGTCTTGGCTTCTATTAACATTTTCAAAAGGCAAATGAAACTGTTTTTGCTATCCTAATTGTATTTTCGTGTAAAATACAAGCGAAAGTTCATAATTATGTAAGATATGATTATTAGAAATTTAGTAGTAAAGTGTCAATAACTGATGCCTATCAACTAAATATGACTTAGATAGTTCATAAAATACCATAAAGAAAGGATAATTTGTAAAAGCCCGTGAGGGTATCTCTAGTTATCTTCCATAGAAACAGAAATTGTATGATCTGTACATCTTTGTACTGAATGATAGGAAATTCATTCATTCATTCAATTATTCATTCATTCACTCATTCATTCATTCATTCATTTATTCACCCATTCATTCATTCATTCCTTCATTCATTCAACCCCTCTGCGACCTTCTCACCTGTGTGGTATACAATTGCAGGTGGAAACGGTGGAACGGGAGGCAGAGGAAGGTATTGCAAGGTAAAACGTAGTAGTGGATACAGTTTTGGTGGTGATTATTGCCGTAGCAATGGAGCTGGACGCAGAGCTGGCGGAGGACCGCGTGGTTATACCGGGGATTCAGGATCAAGTAAAGCCATCTTTTTTCCTTTTTTTTTTCTTTCTTTTTCTTTTTTACCGTCTTGTGACCAATCCAGATTTTGACCAATCAAAACGTCGTTCGTAGTTACAAGTTCATTTAACTAAACTATTTTTAATTACGAAATAAAGTAGCGTGTGTTTCCTCCTGTTTCCTGACGTTGTTGGATTTAAGCTCAACAAAGGCAGCTGTCGTTCAATAAAGGTTAAATGTTCATTCATTCATTTGCCATAGCAGAACCAAAAATAGTAAACCTTAACAAGTTATCTGTTTAGGGCGTGACATACTATAGCACCGTACAGTGCAGAGCGGTTTTTTTTTTATTTATTTTTTTTTTGCAGTCCATTGCCCACGTACACCTTGTTTTGGACGTTAGTGGCGTAAAGTTTTGTGAATGAATAGAGACTGGTGTCAAAAAGCCTAAGAGCCCTCCGGAAGGCGATCGAATTGCTGGCAATCGTTGAGTTTTACTCTTAAAGGTTTGAAATACTGTAACAAGCAAAATTCAAGGATTGTCGACAATTCGATCATGTTCTGAAGGGCTGTTAGATTTCTTGATACCACTCTCTACTCATTCACAAAACATTACCACGATTATGCGTAGAACGAGGTGCGCGTGGGAGGTGGGCTGAGAAAAAAATAGCCAATTCCAGGGGCCGAACGATAGGTCAGGCGTGTCAACAACGAAAAATGACACTCGAATTCTGATTGGGCATACTATTTCTCTCAGAAATACCGTTAAAGCAAAGTGGAGTCGACTCCAGTCCATCGGCTGGAGTATTTTGAATACTTTTTTCTTAAAATCTCCGATAACAACAGCAGCAGTTTTGTAATTCGTCACGAATGTGGACCGCCTACACTCCATGATCTGGGGTACTGTACGTCCTTCGGATTCCTCTTTCGTTGTTTGACCCTTTTTTTCAGCCCCTAACTTGAAAGGACAGAATGGAGCGGTCAGTGCTTCTAATCTTCACCACGGTGCACTGGACGCAACCAGTAAACGAAGCTTCCCAGTGGAACTAATCGTCATCATGAAAAGGCAGGTGGAAGACTTGTTGCTGGGGAACATCGACAATCAGAAAGGAAAAGAGGCATTACAGTTTATATTCAGCTTGGCGAATGAAAGAAATGACGTGGATCAAATAAAGAAAGGTTTGGATGGAATTTTTCTGATTTTTTTTTAGCTAACTACTATTGGTATTCTCGAACTCGGTTATCTCGAATCCCCAACGTGTGACTACCCTTGGCTAAAATTGCCACCTCTCATCTAAAACCGGAGTGAATAAAAACGGGACACAATGTTCCACAACTCACAATTATGATAAAACATGTTTTCAAAATTAAAACGTCCTGAATTTTCATTGATGATGTTCACATACAGCGGTACCCTATAGCAATCGTTTATGAAGGCCTTCGTTTTCGATGATTTTTTAAAATCATTTAATCTATTTAAAAATACACTCTGCAAGCACTAGAGTCTGCAGTCATCAGTTCTGATTAAAAAAAAATACAACCAAATTTTACTCTTCTCTCGCTGTCTCGAATACCGAACAGTTTTCAGCCTCTCTTGTGAGTTCAAGATAGCGGAAGCAGTATTGAAATATTTTTATTGGGTGCAACGTTTGTCGCTTCTTTACCGGTTGACATATTACACTGAAGAAGAGCAGTGCCCTAAACATTTGAACCGATAAAAACATTGCTTTTGGCACTTAAACTCTTTCCGTTTTACTTAACTATTCTGCATCCCAGTGCCACGGAGCCAACGGCATGTATTTCTGGGCGTATGGAGCATGCGCGGAGTGGCCGAAGACGGCCACGTTTTTCTGTGAAGGGAGACCTCTTCCCTCGAATTACTCAATTTCAGACGAAAAAACCTATCTACAGCATGAAAATTGTTCAAAAATATGCCTCCTGTAAAGTCAGGCCGTAAGAACAAACGTGGTGAAAGAGGATCCACGGACGACGAAACTACAGAATCAAAACGTGTTAACAGGGCGTCCGCCGATTTCGAGCCTGAAGACTCAGAGGAGCGCGAGGACGTCCAATCAGACCTAGCAGACATCCACGCAATACTAAAAGATATTCAGAAGTCAATGAACAACCTTTCTAAGGAAGTTGCAGAATTAAAAACCTCTTTCAAGCAACAGGAATTGGAACTAAAAACTGCTAAAGAATCATTGAACGCAGCACTCAAGTACAATGAACAGCTCAAAACCGAATTGCAAGCGACCAAGAGACGGTTTAAAGAACTTGAAGTCGAAAATGACGATCTTAATGAAAATATGGACGCGTTAGAACAGTACACAAGGAAAAATTCTCTAGAGATTGAAGGTATTCCAGAAAATATTTGTGACGACGAGGAAGCGGTTTTGAAAGTCGCACAGGTCTTGAACGTCAACGTGAAACGAGAAGATATCGACATCTGTCACAGGATTTAACGAAAAAAGTCGAATCCTATCATAGTGAGATTTATAAGCCATAAGGTGAAGAGGGCACTCTACAAGCAACGAGTTAAACTAAAGAATATCAGCGGTTCGCAGCTGTTCCCAAGTGCTCCGGCAACAGCAAGACCATCCTCGAACCGAATCTTCATCAATGAAAATTTGACGGCACATCGCCGAAACCTGGTGCGAATGGCGAACGATATGAAGCAAGATGGAATTTTGAAAGGAGTGTGGACTGTAGACGGAAAAATTTTTGTCAAGACTTCACCTGAGGGTAGGCCGTTACGAATTAATACAGAAGATGATTTAGATGAACTTTAAGTAAATAAACGTTGCTGGCAGGTTGTATTACATCTTATTTTATACATAGTCTAAACATGAGGGAAGTCTCAAAGAGGACTGAGAAGGCGAAGCGAAAGCTTAATCTCTTTAATTTTTTTTTCGTTAGTTTACCTTTTGTATTCATAAGTGTTTGTTTTGGTTTTATTTTTGCGTGTTTTTTTCTACAATTACATTCAAATGCAAAACAATTCATTATGTAAGGTAATTTCGCTAAACGTAAGGGGAATACGTGACCAAACTAAGAGAAGGAGCATCTTTACCTATTTAAAAGATCAAAAAGCAAGTATTTATTTCCTTCAAGAAACTTATTCAGAACTAAACGACGAAACAATTTGGCAAAACGAATGGGGAGGCGAAATGTATTTTTCCCATGGGTCCCGACACAGCAAAGGCACTTGCATATTAATAGATCCATCGATTAATCATAGGGTAGACTGCTCATTCAGTGACAAAACAGGAAGAATTACTCTTATTACAGTCAATATCAATGGTTTAAAAATGTCATTCTGTAATATCTACGCACCAAATAATCCATCCGAACAACTAGAATTTATACAAGAGCTTAATAATTGTATCATCGACAAATCGGAATTGACAAACCTTATTGTTGGAGGTGACTGGAACTGCACGCTATCAAAAAGAGACAAAAAAGGCGGAACACCATGGAAACCATCACATTTCAGTCAGCTTCTTCTCATGACAATGGAAATTTTTGATTTAATAGATATACAAAGAGTTCGTCACCCCAATTTGAATATATATTCATATGTATCCAAAGCCTTAAACGTCAAATCTAGATTGGATTTTATTTTAATTGCAAAGAACTTGACAAAACATGTTAAAAGCATCGGAATTACTAACTCAATAGCACCAGATCATAAAACAGTTTTTCTTTGTCTGTCATTACCAAACAATTCTCCAAGGGGACCAGGATTCTGGAAGTTCAATAACACCTTACTGAAAGATGACAGCTGTATATTTAAAATCCGCGATCTTATTCCTCGATTACGTGAGAAGTATGCATCTTTGAAAGACAAAAGACTAGTATGGGAATTAATTAAAATGGAAATTCGTGACAACACCATCTCTTTTGCTAAAAGAAAAGCGAGAGCTGCTTTAAAACGGGAAGTACAAATCTCCAAGCGACTGGAAGAGCTAGACCATGAAATATGTAACAGTGATAATTTATCAGATATAGAGAATACGTTAACCGAGTACGACAACCTCAAAACAGAGTTTCAATCAATATGCGAAGAAAAAGGACGCGCTGCAATTTTCCGATCGAAATGCAGGTGGTAGAGAAAGGAGAGCGGCCGACTAAATATTTCTTTAATTTAGAGAAGCAAAACTATAATAGGAAGACAATAACCGAACTCCAAACTAGCGATAACGTATCAATAAAAGAAGAGGTTAAAATCTTACAAAATATAGAGAAATTCTATGAGGACCTTTACAGCTCTAAAATAACTGTGACCCAAGAAGCTTTTGATGAATTTATTCGGGAAATCGAAATCCCAGAACTTAACGAAAAACAGGAACAAATGGAAGGGAGTTTTACCTTGGAGGAGTGTAAAAAGATATTAGAATCTTTTGAAGACAATAAATCTCCAGGTGAAGACGGATTCACCGCTGAGTTCTATAAACACTTCTTTGATTTAATAGGATTCGATCTGATCCAAAGTCTTAATCAAGCCTTTGAAGAAGGAGAACTCTCCATTTCACAGCGAAGAGGTGTAATTACTTTGATACCTAAAGAAGACTCTGACCTACTAGACATTCAGAATTGGAGACCTATAACCTTACTCAACATTGATTATAAGATTGCATCTAAAGCATTAGCCAAAAGAATAGAATCAGTACTCCCAAAATTAGTTCACTCCGATCAAACCGGATTCATGAAAGGTCGTTATATTGGAGAAAATATACGCCTGATAAACGATGTAATGGAGTACACCATGTCGGAAAAGAAAGGGGGCATTCTGGTGTCACTAGACTTTGAGAAAGCCTTTGACACCTTGGAATGGCAATTCATAATGAAGGTATTAGATCTCTTCAATTTCGGCGAGAATGTCAAAAGATGGATTAGAATTTTTTATACAAATATCGAAAGTACGGTATTGAATAATGGCTTTACCACCAATTGGATTAAACCAACAAGAGGGGTTAGGCAAGGCTGCCCGCTTTCCCCATATCTCTTCATATTGAGCGCAGAAATATTATCAAACAAGCTTCGCCAGACAACTGAAATCAATGGGATTAATTTATTTGGAAATGAGGTTAAAATTAGTCAATTTGCAGATGATACTAACTTATTTTGTACAGATATTATTTCAGTAGAAAATTCTCTCAACATAGTCAATAACTTTGGAGTCATCTCAGGCTTAAAATTAAATGTAAAAAGACTAAGGCGATATGGTTGGGCAAATGGTCAAAGAACAAAACTACACCGTTACAATTACAGTGGGTAAACAAACCTGTCAAAATTCTAGGGTTATATTTCTCATATGATGATAATAAGAACAAACATTTTAATTTCGATTTAAAAGTCAAAAATTACAAACGAAACTGGATTTATGGAAAGCAAGAAAGCTGACCTTGTTTGGAAAGGCTTTGATTATTAAATCTCTTGGGCTATCCCAAATAGTCTATGCAGCCTCCCATTTAAACACTCCAACCGAAGTACCAATTCACCATCAAAAGTAAGCTTTTCAGTTTCTTATGGAACAAAAAAAAGGACAAAATTAAAAGAGAAAGCATTTATCAGGATTATAATCGAGGTGGAATCCGTATGACGGATATCGATCTTATGATAAAGGGGTTAAGACTGGCTTGGATCTCAAGACTACTTAACCCTGAAAGACGCAATTGGAAATCAGTACCAAATTATTTTTTCACAAAACTTGGAGGATTAAATTTTTTCGTTAGGTGTAATTACGATGCAAAATACTTAGATCCTAAATTACCAATCTTTTACAAAGACATTTTATCTTTTTTTTCGGAACTAAAGTCTAAGTACAACTACCAACAAGGACAGGAAACAATTCTTTTTAACAACAAAGCTATCCTTATAGGGGGAAAGCCATTCTTTCTTCAAGAATGGTTTTCCAAAGGAATCATATCTATTCAGGACCTTTTAAATGAAAACGGACAGCTAATTTCTTTTCAACAGTTCCAAAGGAAATATGACTGTAAAACCAATTTTTAAAATTTTATCAAGTTATAAATGCCATCCCTAAAACGCTTCTAACAAGGGCACGTAATTTTGGAAAACTTCCAAAAGAAAGTTATTTGGGAGATCAATCCAAGTTCCAACTAGAGGAAAACATCGAAATTGACTTAGAGAAAGCAAAGGCAAAAGATTTCTACTGGCTACTAAATAATAAGGTTAATCATTCTTTTCCTACCGGCCCAACGAAATGGAGCAAAAATTTGAATTTAAACTCCATTGATTGGGGGCACTTTTTTAAGTTGACAAAACGAATTTGTAAAGAAAATAAATTGAAAGAATTCCACTACAAGTTCTTACATAGAATTATAGTCACTAAGAAGGAGCTACACCGTTTTGGTATTAAAGATGACGGGGATTGTTTATATTGTGGAAATGAAGACTCTATTGAGCATACTTTCATTCACTGCCAATTTTCAAAAGCTTTTCAAAGGAGAGTTATTCAATGGTTTAATAGCGTGAACAACTCCAATCACCATCCATCTGTTAAAGAAACGTTATTCGGTTTATCTCCCGCCTCTTCACTTGAAAACAAAACTTTGATAAGAAAACTTAATTATGCCTTGCTGTATATGCGTTATTACATTTATACCAACAAACTGAACAACAGACCAATTACTCTCTCCGACTATGTTAATAAATTAAACACAAAGTATAAAATAGAGAAGATAGATTAAAGTATTATACCTTATTTATTAAATACCTAATTGTTTAAGATGCTCCTTTTACTTTTATTTTGTTTTCGCTCTTTTTTCTAAACTTAATAGTGCATCTAATTTATTGTAATTGTGATTTATTGTAATTTAGTGTAACTAGCGTGATATGGATAATTGTAATTTATAATATTCTGTATTAACAAATGAATGTAATTGTACTATGTGTATAATAACAATAAAAAAAAGGGATTTCTTTATAGGAACAATACTCCAAATAGAAGGTTTAAAGGGTAGATTTAAGTTAGACACTTTAGTAGTAAACGATCATTTCATTCGAGAGCTTATTTTTCTTTTCATATCGTTGAAAATTGTTTAGAGCTTTTATTTTTGTTTGTGATTTTTACTTATTAGCCATTTACCTCATACTCCGTCAACAAAACTGTAAATGTTTCCCTTGAAAGCACAAAGTTTCCCTAAAGGGAGATAAGTTGTATACACCACATGCACTTTTTTATCAAAGTCACAACATTTTTTGTTTCTCTCAGATGCCAAAAGAAAGCTTGGTTTCCTGGGTAAAGAATGCTACGACATTTTTGGAAAGAACCAATTATTTGCTCCTCGAATGAGGTGGCAAGCTCTTGAACGTATCGTGCAAGAAGTTAAAGGAGCAGCTCAAAGCTATGAGACAGCTTTCAACGATGTCATCTCCACCGTAACGAACCACGAAAACTTCCAACAGGTCAGTAATAGGGAAAATAGTTTTATGCTTGTGATAGTGCCAGTCTATATTTAACTCCCATCAAAATAGTTTTTGGGCGGTTTTCAACTTTCGTAACAATTACTCAGGATAATCACAACAGACGCAAACACCGCGATGAACCAATCAGAACTCGTAACTTACATGTAACGGGCGCCTAGCGTGGGAAAACACGTGCGGAAAGTCAGGATTGGTTTCAGTTTTACTTCTGATTGGATGGAAAAGTGCCGCGAGTTTTTAGTCAAATCACAGCGCCAAGAAAAGCAAAATCAAAGTAAACGCGGATTGCTTTCGACACTTACTTGAAACCCACTCTGCTTCAACTATTCACCCTGTGGACTCATGCGCACTAGAAAACTAATCACCAAAGCTTGAGGGTATCAAGGAATAAGTTTAAGTGACATCGTTTTGTTTATCAATCTTCATGTTTCAATTTTAAATAGCATGCTTGCCCAATTCTACTTCAGAAATTTTTTGTTTTAATGAAATTGTTTTGAAGGTTTGAAAGAGTAACTTTTTAGTTTTATTATAATTTATATATTTTGGGGTAAATCAAGTTGAATTTCTGTCGATATCCAAGATAACAGAATGTGCGGTTTCCATTTCCATGTCAAAAACACCATAGTACTAGTGGAACGTTCCTACATATCATCCAACCATGAAGTAAAAGATTGCCTACCAAAACAAACGGTATGAGCACTGTTAAAAAACATTTATCGTATTCTTTTTTTACGAATGTCCCAAAACAAGAGAATCAATGAGTTAATTAGCTTAAGGAGATGTAATTTAAAATGCTGTGTCTTCGTGATTAAAGGATTGCTCGCTTATCACGAATATGGAAGGAGAGATCTAGGAAACAAATGCTATCTCAATAAGTAACAACAGCTCACTGTACATGTTATTTTTCATCAGGCAATGAAGTCGAATAGTTACGCGGCGGTAATATTTGTACTACGATGATCGGTTGTGATTGGTACGTTTCCATCCCCATTGTTCTAGTGAGAAGCTTCTTGTTCCCTAAGCGGTCCGCCGTCATGTCGGGCTCCTGCTGTGTTCCTTGACCGTTGATATCCCCACGCTTCATAAATTTCAATTTCGCTATCCGTGTTGATGTTGTTATGGTGATGTGTTAGCTGGCTAGCTTTCATGATCCTGTGAGTGTGTCGGTAAAAGTCTCGGTTGATAAATTTTACCTCGATCCTGAGCAGAAAGCTGTTGGTCTCATGGGCGTACAAGCGAGCAGTATTTCTTGTCGTGTTCTTTAATTTTCTCGGGCATAGATTTCCCTGTCTCCCCGAATTTAACGCGCTCAGGAAACTCCACGACAACAACTTTAACAATAATAATAATAATAATAATAATAATAATAATAATAATAATAATAATAATTCATTCATTTCTTGCAATTAAAGGATATGCATATAGCAAACTCCATTCCTCGGTGTATAATTGGTACAAAAAATTCCAGATCTCATAATAATTAAATAAGAGATGGTGGTTCTTCAAAAATAATGAAGTAATTCCCAAGTCATGTGACGTTAACAACTCTGTACCTAACAACCCTAACAACGTACTATACACCCTCCAAGTTTCATTGGTCCAAGAAGACCAAAACCGTCTGGTCTGAATAGGATAAATATCTTCTGCTTTTATTGCAGATGGCGTCCAAAATGTCGGCAGTGTCAACGTCACAAGTGCAGGCGCAAAAAGGGCGACTTGTTGAGGCCAAACGTGTCGCAGAAAGTCAAAAAAGGATGTATGTTAAGGTAAAATGATTTATTTCATATTAACGGAATAAAGCGTTTTTTCAATACTGTAAACTGATACCCGTAGTGAATGTGATAACTGTTATTAGTATATATCACACAAGTGGATAGTGTTTTTCACGCGCTCTGACTGGCCATTCATACTCGGGCAGATAACAGTAATTCACCGACTTGGAGTGGCGAGGGAAAAATCCACTACTCCTCACCGACACTGAGGTAAGTAATTGCTTTAGTATATATCAAACCGGTGGATAACCAGCACCAAATAGTTCCTTCAAATCCAGATCAATGCCGGCAAGTTACCAGCAGATACTACCACGGGTTTGAGTAGCCATAAAGATGTAAAATTTTGTTTGAGTTCTCGTTTCTTTCCGTAGGCCATACAAACTCAAGAGCAAAAGATGACCAGTATACTTAGAAATATTCAAAATATTTTACCCGATGCTTATGCAGCAGCTACGTTTAACCAAGATGACCTTATAGCGGTACTCCAGGGTCTTGTAGGATTTGGTAGCGCGATAGCATCTAAAGACCCTTTAGCCTTTATTGATGCGGCGCTTGGAATTGCCGCTTCGCAGTCTGGAAAATGTGTAAAATCCCTTCAGGCGACCCTTGGCAGTATCAAAAAATGGCTGACGTTTGGAAAGAAATACACACCTTTGACAGATTCCAGTGATCTGGACTTTGATCAAGTGGACGTCGGTTCAGTACCCGAGATTATGAAGGTACCATCCTTTAATTTTGCTCTTTTCCTTCATTAATACTTCGCAAACCTCTTTTTTGACAACTTTTGTTTATTGAAATCATGCTCTTTGGACATTTTAACTTGTAGAACTCGTAAAATAAAATAAGACAAGAACCACCCAAAGCAGTGGGACATGGTCACTTAAAGTTCTGGGTTAATGAGGGTTGTAAAGATCTTAACATCAAATTGAAAGAACATCGAGGCAAACGTTAAAAGTGGAAACGCTGTTACGCGTGATGAGGACACACTGAGTGCACTATGTCGTGGGCTTGGGACTGCAAAAAAGATAATAGATTCCTCGCCGTTAGTCAAACCCATGACCTTCCACAGTCGGTCGGATTCTCTTCCCTAGAGGTTTCTGGTAAAACAAATGTTAAGGCTTGCATTCTTCTAACCTTCTACTTCGCTTTTTCTACATTAAGGCCAACCTTGAGATGAACAAAGAAACAATTGCCGAGGAATTAGTGTGCCTTCTAGACACAGCTTCCAGACCTCAGGACATCGCACCCCTTAAAGCGGATATAGCGTCATTCTTTATTGTGGCATCCGTTCGTATTGACCTGATAGCGAAAGTCATGGACTGCGATAACGACATCGGGACATACAACTTTGATATTCCACTCCTTGAAAATACCCAAAGGGAAATAAGAAGTATTACCCAATCCCCAGGTATGATCACGTTTTATTTAAAAAAAGAAGAAGAGGAAGCCATACGGAGAAAACTTTGCATTATTGTCCTCTTGCAAATTGGATGGCATTTATGAGCGACTTTCAGTAAGAATCAAAAATTCCGTGGCAGACGTTGAAAAATCGATTTCTTTCAATTTTTTGCTCGTAAACAAGTAATGTTGAAACTAGAAACCTGATGTGGTTCATTTCTTCCAGAAGCACATTAATTTGACTAAAAATGAGGACGTTGATTCCAGCAGATCCGTTAGGGAAACTCGTTAGCTTCAGTTTCCTCCTCAACTTTCTCTAGGGCAATCAGGTCAAGACTCTAGGCGAAAAACCTACTGCTTCTCTGAAAAAAAATGTTACTCTTAAAATATTCGCTTCTCTGTACATTAAGGTGCCCCAATAAGCAAGAATCTCCGGCAGACCTTTACGGAAAATCTACTCAGCACATACAGAGAACTGGAGAGATCATTCATGAAGCACCTTTATGAACTTCACAAAGCTTTCGCTTTCCGTACATTATGGGAAGGAAATAATCCACTGGCCTCTTTCCGACGGCTGGCAACTGAAAGTGCGCGCGGAACTGGACGACTTAATGGAGCTGTTCAACTGACAGGCGAGCTTCGAAAAATAAATCGAATCAAAAATAAAGCTATAAGGTGCTTCAGTGATGTCAAATACACCACTGACTCCCAGAAGTGGAGCTTTGACAATGTTAAAGACAAAGCGGTGAGCTTTATTAAATTTTTAGGGAGAGCTGTTTCATTATATTTCGCTTGTAAAGACGAGAAGAGTTTGATCACACACGTAGAATCGGTACGAATGGAGTTAAAAGCACGCTTTTTTCAATTGAAATCGGGCTTTCAGAAAGACAAATGAAAAAAGCCGAAAAAAACTTTTTTTCGAGATTTTTACATTAATTTTCACCTTGGACCTCTTGAGGTTGCAATTATTATAACTCCTTTGCAAAAGTATAAGAAAATTTCAAAGAAGTTTGTTTCCAGGTTTCTTCTCTATTTATTTTAAAATATGTTTTTCTTACATTCATAAAACATTTTTCTAACCTACAGATGTTTGCCCAAATTCATTCGAATGGAGCCGCGACATTCACTATCAACATTAAACAGAGCCGTGCGAGCTACAACGTGCGAATGTCAAAGGTAAATTTTAACTTATATTTTCCGTCTAGAGACTTGGTAAAGACAGAATCCCATCACCTAGTAAAGATGTTTCTTTTTTATGTAACTGTTTACATTTTTCCTTTGTTAGATGTATGTTGAGCTCTTTGGAACTGTGAAACAGGCTGACAGTGTACCGGACAAAGTTCATCTTCAAGTCCGCCATCTTAGTGGTTCCTTTTTTCGCGCTGGCAACAACACCATAAAGAAATACGTTCAATCTCTCGGTCCCAGATCGATGAAGTTTGACCGACAAACCATCACTAATAGCCAAAAGTGTCGAGAGAAAAAACAAAGGGGAGAAAATCCTGGTAAGAAGGTGTTCAAACGGCAGCTAGCTTTCATGCAGGTTACTGATGATGCCGATAAAATACATGGGAAGTCTGTACAATTTCCAGTCCATGTATGAAGTAAGTAGCTGGCCCGCCCGCCCTTCCCTAATCCCCCCCCCCCCCCCCCCACACACACACACACACACACACACACACACACACGCAATAAAACGACAAATAACTATTTTTGTTCTCGTTCTTGTCAACAGGGACTTATTGCATCTCCAGAAACGATCAGCGTTGGCAGTCCATGTGCACCGACCCAATGACCGGGGGAAGAGATTCCCTGTTAGGAGCTGATGAATGCATAAGTCCATTCGGTACTTACGAGCTGAAGATACCAGTGGATAGAAACCTGGCATGCGATGCCTCTACAATAACAACCGCCAACTGCAAAGACCTGGACGTAAGATAAATGTCATGTGCACTCCAAAATTGGAGGCTTTCTGACCCATTAAATTGGGTTGACACTAACAACATTTCATTTTTTTTCTACCACAACAATTGCATTTTTATGATAGTGTTACAAAAGAAACACATATTCCCTTCTTTGTTGTGTGCATGGTGTTTTACACGCAACTGTAACGTCCACTTTTAACGTTTTTATAAAATCCTTTTTATAAGTAGTGCATTCACCATGTTGGTTTGCACACTGGTGTTAAAAGCAAATTACAGAAATAACATTTATGATGAATATGTCCTGTTGAAATTTATAGTACAATGCTAAATTTTGGCGTGCTCCTACTGGTCGAAATCGATCACTTGACGTGATAGTGTCTCTCCTCAGCGGACGTGTACCATCGCATAGTGCCCGTTTTTGGTATTTCTCGCTCCAAATTTAGCGTTGTACAATGAAAGCAATACAGTCCTTATGTGTCAGGTCCTATGTGTGATAGGTTCCCTCGGAAACCTCATATAAGCCCTGTATATTTTGTAGCTCGTAATTTTAGTATGGGTGGGTTACCTGACCATTAGCTGCAAAGGAATTAGTCGCCTTTTTTTTCTTTCAATGCTCTTACGACAATTTCTACATTTTTCAATACCTTTCCTCACAGCTGACTAAATTCACTAAGATGAACGTTTGGACGTATGTTTACTTCTGGCCCAACCGCTACCCCACAGGACCAGACGACCCCATATGCCCCAGAGGAATCACCAGACTGAATCAGACAGCTTCTATCACTCAGTGGTGACCAGTCTCCGCTGTCCCAACGGAGATTGACCTCAATTATTCATCCGGCATTTCATTTACTTTCATTTGCTTGATTTAATACCTTAATTACTGCATGGGATATTTGCTGGGTCTTCATTATAGTAATTGCCAGAAAATAACCAGATACCATAACTATCAGTGACAGTGACAATAATCAACTCTAAAACAGCCTGTACTTAAGTGGCTGTCAGCGTAAGAATCGACCACTCAATTTTGATCAAATTTTCGATTTCCTTCAAACTTTCTGTACAAAATAAGGTCGATATAGGACTAATGGAAATACATTTCGTTTGTTGGTAATCTTCATTATACCCGAGATTTTGAGGCAAATGTTGTTGACACCCGGAGCCCCCAAAATCGCTCTTTTGTCGAGTCGAAATTAGCCAGTTTTGGGAAGTCTGCTGCCGACCGTATATTTATCCAAAAAATCTAGCTTTTATACCAGCAACACATACGTCATGTTACTTTAGAAATATGGTGGAAACAGTTCAAATTGTCGACACTTGTTTAAACGAGAGAGTCTCAAACTGGCCAATGTTAACGGTATCAGCAAGAAGCGGGTCAAGTGGTAAGACGAAAACAAACGTTTCACAAAATTCTGACTTATTCTGAAAAGCTTTTGGGTTTTTCTAAAGAGTACTAGGATAGTATCCTTAAACTACTTAATAATATGTCGTGGACCTCTAACATGTGAAGAGATACAATTGCAACAATTTTGGAGAAATCCGTTATTTGGCAAGGGCTGAAATGAGACTGATTGTGACAACGAGCGTACCAATTTTGAATTCTTTACCTTGTTCACGGATGAGAATAGGCAACCACCATAATTAAAAGGGTAAAAATTAAAACCATACCTTAAAAGTTGTCCAGCTTTACTTCTTGGGCTGTTTTTAACAGGTAACCGGCTGCAAATTTTACGGTTCTGCAACGGATTCCATCAATTTCGTGGTCTTCTTTTGTTCGCTTACAGGCGGCGATCTCGTAAGTGAAGAACGAGATCGCCTGAAGATCGACATCCCCTGAGCCTGAAGATCTCCATTATGTTGCGTGAAGACAGTGACCAAATTCATTGTACAAATCTGCTGGTTAAGGAAACGCCAGTGACAAGTAAAAGAACGAAGACAAACCGGGAAATGACACCTGAAAAATACTACGCCGTCCATCGTGTTTCAAGTATATTACCGCTGATCGCAACAACACATTTCGCACACTTGATCGTAGCGGAAATGACGCCGGAAATTTATCCCGGAAATTATCAACTTGCAAGTGACCAGTAATTCGATTGCCTTACAAACCAGTTTATTAAAATAAGCTTTTTCACTGAATGACTGACTGTGCGATTGACGGATTGATTGACTAACTGATCGACTGTTTAATTGGTTGCTTTTAATTAAAATTGATTGTTTAATCGATTGACAGATTGACTCGCAAAATGATGAATCAGTGATTGATTGATTGATTGATTGATTGATTGATTCATTCATTCATTGATTCATTGATTGGTTGGTTGGTTGGTTGTTTGATTGATTGATTGATTGATTGATTGATTGATTGATTGATTGATTGATTGATCGATCGATCGATCGATCGATCGATCGATCGATCGATCGATCGATCGATCAATCGATCCAACTGGAAACAAGTAGCTTCGATTCCCATGGACAACCCACCACCGTAATAAAGTACCGGATCCTGTAGTAAAAATCTAATCAGCAAAAAATAAAGAACTAAATACAATAAAACAGCAAGGCTGATTGCACGGTAGGGAAACTATGTATATTTGACGTTGTATGAACCTATGCGTCTTCATTTTTGCCAGCGTCTTAGTATTTTGATTTGTTTTGTTTTGTTTGTGTGTGTGTTTGAGTTCGATACCGTTTTAATTTAATTAGCCTTCCTGAACGTTTGTTGGGGCGGCGGTTTTCTCGGGGCTTGGGAGGTTTGTTTAAGGAACGGGTGGGGGGTGTAAGAAAGGGTGTGGTCTGAAACCTCAAGACACCTTAGTCCGCGGTAAATTGTCTTGGCAACAAAATCGTTGACCAAAGCATCCTTGAAAAGTTGCATGTTTCTGTTTTCCTTCGTTCCTGGAAATGCTGGTGTAACCTATGCAGACTGTGGAGCGTGATCATAATATTGCGTTTGTTTGGTAGTCTTCAAGGGTACAAAAATGTAAAATAATCGTCGACTACAGCACATTTCGGTCAGGCTGTCTTTTTTTTTTTACGCAAATTGCCACACCATGCTTCGACAAGCTGACCAGTTTTTTTTGGTTGCTCAGTATTCTAATTTGGTTTCCTGAGATTACTACTGAGAAATGGGTAGTTCACACAAAGGGACATGTTTCCGAGACTTGAGATAGGTGCAGGTTCGCCGTACTTGTCCGTGTATGTGTGCCATAAGTGAGATTTTAACTCGTCCGTATAAAAGCTACTAGCGATTTTTCTTTAATTTGAGGGCGATTTGATAACGGTTTTGATGAGATGGAAGGAAAGTGCTCTTTGTAGACACAAAAAAACATCGCATGTGTCCCGTTCTCACCTCCGCACAGAATTTCACAATTGTAAAAAAATCGGTTTTAAATTGTTGTTAAATTACAGTAAAAGGGGCCAATACAAAACGTTCATGCAGGTGATATGAAACCCCCTAAGGCATGCAGAGGTTGCAGTATACCGGTAATAACAACGCTGATGTCAAATTTAAGAATCATTTCAAAAGAACTGAATTTTCGGTTAGTGTAAGTACTTCCTGGCGTCTCTCATAAATACTAAGAACTGCATTTTTCTTAGGATTTGTGCGAGGCTCATATGGAGTATCTGGTGTTTCTTCAGGTCTGTTCACCCTTATGGTGGGTAAGGTCGCTTGTACCACAAAAAAGCCACCGTTTAGTTTTAGAGATCCATCGTTACTAGAGGAGCGAATTCAAGGAAAGTGGTTGTTCAAGCTTAAGCAGCTCTTAGAACGCCACACAGGATTGGCTGAGAAAATAATAAACCAGGGATAAACAAACTTGACAGAAGCATTGACGCCTAGCCCTGGCAACAGAGCTGCAAGCAATGAAATAAGTAGGTCTAAGCAGCTGTGTGATACCCGAAAAAAGGAATCCGAGGGCCATAAAGCCTAACCCCACCCGTTAAAGTGCACACCGTCTAGCCGAAAACACAATAAAACAAAATGTTAAAAATCCAACTTTTCAAAATCCAAAAGGTTGACATGGTTGACTTGTCTCGCACAAAATGGTAAACGCTATTAACTTAAGTTTTTACTTCTGCAATCGCCGGCTTATCTCACGTTTGCCTCAGACAGATTAAAAATGCCAGTGGTATCAAGGTCGCCTACGAGCATAGTCTGTTGTATGTCTAGGAATTTGCAACTTAGAGTTGACCTTAAGTCCTTATCTGTACCGGTAAAGACTTTTTTCTTGTAGTTGCACAATCAAAACTATACTCTGATTGTAAAATATTTTATTGAAGTGGTTTGCAAGGCAATCGAATAACTGATCACTTGCAAGTTAGTGATTTCCGCTTTAAATTTCCTGTGTCATTTTCGCTACGATCAAGTGTGCGAAATGTGTTGTTGCAGTCAGCGGTAATACACTTGAAACAAGATGGACGGCGTAGTATTTTTCAGGTGTCATTTCCCGGTTTGTCTTCGTTCTTTTACTTGTCACTGGCGTTTCCTTAACCAGCAGATTTTTACAATGAATTTGGTCACTGTCTTCACGCAACATAATGGAGTTCTTCAGGCTCAGGCGATCTCGTTCTTCACTCACGAGATCGCAGCCTGTAAGCGAACGAAAGAAGACCACGAAATTGATGGAATCCGTTGCAGAACCGTAAAATTTGCAGCCGGTTACCTGTTAAAAACAGCCCTGTTAAACAGCCCGGTTACCTGTTAAAAACAACTTTTAAGGTATGGTTTTAATTTTTACCCTTTTAATTATGGTGGTTGCCTATTTTCACCCCTAAACAAGGCAAAGAATTCAAAATTGGTACGCTTGTTGTCACAATCAGTCTCATTTCAGTTCTTGCCAAATAACGGATTTCTCCAAAATTGTTGCAATTTATCTCTTCACATGTTAGAGGTCCACGAAATATTATTAGGTAGTTTAAGGATACTAGCCTAGTACTCTTTAGAAAAACACAAAAGCTTTTCAGAATAAGTCAGAATTTTGTGAAACGTTTGTTTTCGTCTTACCACTTGACCCGCTTCTTGCTGATACCGTTAACATTGGCCAGTTTGAGACTCTCTCGTTTAAACAAGTGTCGACAATTTGAACTGTTTCCACCATATTTCTAAAGTAACATGACGTATGTATTACTGGTATAAAAGTTAGATTTTTTGGATAAATATACGGTCGGCAGCAGACTTCCCAAAATTGGCTAATTTCGACTCGACGAAAGGGCGATTTTGGGGGCTCCGGGTGTCAACAACATTTGCCTCAAACTCTCGGGTATAATGGAGCTTACCAACAAGCGAAATGTTTTTTCGTTAGTCCTATATCGACCTTGTTTTGTACAGAAAGTTTGAAGGAAATCGAAAATTTGATCAAAATTGAGTGGTCGATTCTTACGCGGACAGCCACTTAAATCCATTCGTTTGACATGGAAATTTTTAATGGTGTAAGTGTTTTTTCCTTTCAAAAATTCTCTTTTAGGGAGAAAGGGGTGAAGTAAGCCGGAAGATGGCAATGGGGTACCTTAAATCCTCTGAAATAAATGTAAGCTGCAACTAGTACACTTAAAGATATCAGCCTTTCTAAATGACCAGGATCAAATATACATTAAGGGATTTATTTTTTGCATTAAGGGTCGAGGTATCAGGTAGTATTTGAAAGGTAACTGGGAGCAAAAGGATCCATTGCAATTTTTTAAAAGCTACATGCAATATCACTCTACGGCGAAAGAAATAAAATGAGCATTAAGGCCTAACTCGTTGTCAATCTTGTTATTGTCATTATCATGATCATTATTAATCTATTAAGCGGACCTTTATTTCCTGATAACAAAAGTAGTTTTGAAGCATTTTGATGAAATGTCATTTGTTTGACGGTAATCAACCTCACTTAAAACCATCCAACATTGCTTTCAACAATTCGGTCTTTATCCTTATGCTTGCAATTTAGTTAAACTTCTACCAATGAAATTTACTGCATTTCAGCTGCACTTAGGTAACTGCAAAAATTGAGACCAGAGAGGACTGTTTTCTTTCCTATTACTTCTCCGAGATCAAAACTTTTGCAGGGTCAGTGTACATCTTCCAGATGTCCATTGTTTACTACCACATAGAAACTCTCATTGCTGAATAATGATGCAGCTCAACTGTTGTGATTATTCCACCTTGACTGATTTTAACTACTGACTCCAACGATTAGCTACTTTGAAGTGTTTTTAATGATCTTGAAAACTGCTTATCAATTTTTAAACACATTCCAAAATTTAGCGAGTACTACAATGCCGATTTTGCATGCTCTAACGTGCTTGCGCGCTAAATTAATTTGTTGATAAAAAGAATAACTTGAGAGGTAAGCAAGAAAAAAGTATGATTGGTCACCAAAACTCATACGATGAAATCCAGAGCTCAAACAATTAAGTGACACTATCGGTAAAAATCAAGAAAAATCTCGATTTCGAGATTAAAGTTAAAGAAGCGGTAAGTTAAAGTTAAGTAATCTATTTCTTTCATGTTTTGAGCATAATTAGCTACTGGTAAAACTAGAAACCTGATGTGGTTCGTTTCCGCTAGAAGCGCTTTAATTTCGGTAAAAACAAGGAACTCGATTCGCGGGATCTGGAGGTCAAAATCACAGGAATTAAATCTTGAAAATCAATACTTAAAACTAAAGCACGCTGGTAAACTAAAGCACAAAGAAAGAAATTGACACTGTAAATCAACAGAACAAGTCTTTTTCATTAACTAGAGATTAATTAAACAGCAGTAGCCAAATTTACCGAGCACGGTTACTCCCAAACTAAAAGGCATCCGGCTTTGATAATCACGTAGACACTGATTTAGAAGCTAACTTCTGTGAAATAATTTAACATGTGCCATAACTCCAAATGGTGTCAATCCAAACATGTCTTGGAACTGGTATGGGTTATCTATGGGACAACTTCGAACTTTACCGAATTTTAAGGCATCGGAGTTCATGAAGTTGAATTTCACCGTACACCAAAAACATGGCAAAATTTACCTCTTTAACCACACGGCTTCCCTCTACTTCATTCTTGTTGATTTCCAGCTTTAATATTGTTTTGTGCTCCGTGAAGGAGGAAGAAAAATGAGCGATTTTCGCCTATCCAAACATTTGTTTCTAGAAATATGTCAATTACTTAACAATTATCCTGCGAAATCGCGCGGAATATCACCTGATACTTAGCCGACGAGGCCGTAGGCCGAGTTGGCTAAATCAGGGGATATTCCGCAAGATTGAGCAGGATAATTGTTTTATTATTCAACAAATTCCCATCGACTACCATTTTCAGAACGAGAAGAACTACGGCTCTATGATGAAAATGCTAAAGCTAGCAACACATAAGCTTAAGCTTAACAAAAATCAAAACAGAACTTCAAGAAATCGAAGTAGTTGTTTACTACCGTTCACTTAAAAAGACTTGTTCACGAACTCATGTTTGGAAATGACAAGACAAAGTAAAAAAAATATTGTTACCTTACCGAGAATAAGTCCTCTTCCTGTGAATTAAAATCTTTTCAACTTCAGTCTTCACAACTTTCCGTGAGCAATTGTGCTGCTTCGTTCGCAATAGCATTTTCGTGGTTGAGTTCTCACTATGAAAATTCCAAATCAACCTCTGGATATCTTTGAGAGCTGAAGCAAATATTTGTTGACTTTTTGAGAGCATTTAATCGTGGAAAGTTTCTTCCAGGGAGTTAAAATTTCCGGAGAAGACTGCTAAAACTGCCTCGCTTTTCAAAATGGCCGCCAAACAAGCAATGAAAGAAAATCTGCAGTGCACTTCCAAATATGGTCATTTACGTATATCGCAGGATATCTGTCATGTACGGATGACGGATATTGAGGGCTTCCTTACCATATATGGGCATAGTGACAATTTGTTGAATAATAAAGTCAATTATTTGCATTGTGTTACCGGGTACCGTGACTCAGTTTTTTGACCAAATTTGGATATATAATGCCACATAAACAGCATATTCGAGAGTAAAATGACAACGGCAGTATCGTTCAATTTTTTTCTTTTACCTTTGCCTTTTTGAGATCAACACAACATTATAGTTGGAGGCCATTAAGTAATCAATCAAGCAACAACGAAGAAAAGATAGATTGTGTAGCTTAAATAGACTTTCTCAAAAGTCCTTCGTCTCTCATTTCCGGTTCCGGTGGTAGGCCCGCGCGCGAAGGACTTTTTTCACTTGCAGCGCGCCAAATCTATAGAATTAATTTTCCTCCTGTGGATCTTATCCAATCAGAAACAGTCTTACTGACGCGCCGTCAATCAAACTGGCTGACGCCACATGAAATGTGAGTACGTGACTGAGCTGTTTTGATCAAAGTTTATCGAGAGACTTCTTTTGATCGCCCCGTGTTCACGGTCTATTATACATGGCCTGAATTCAACTGCAAAGCCGAGTATAGTGACTATAAGAATCAAGTCTCCATTGTTTTAGTTATGCTTAAAAGAAAATCATTAGCGACTTGTCTCAAGTCGAGTTAGATTTTTTCGCACAAATCCGTAGAAAAAATATTCAACCCGCCGGTAATTTTAAATCTTAGGTTATATAGGTTAGGGTATATAAAGTTTAAGGATATTTTAGTTTTCGCAAACCCAAAACCTAAACTTTCAGGAGCGAAAAAACAAACAAACACTAGAGTGCGATTAGAAGCGTAGATTTAACTCGGCTTAGCAAAAATCCGTAGGATACGTAGTTTGTCGCTTGAAAAATTTGTTCGCTTCTCATTTCCGATGGGGCTTCACGCTCTCGCGCATTGAAAAAAAATTCCTGAGCTCGACCTGTGGGCAAGGCTAAATTTTTCCTATTTAAAGTAAGTTTGTTCTGATCATCGTAACATTTATGTAAGGGTTAGACAATGAACGCGAGTGTTCTATGGGATATAGTGT
Organism: Siderastrea siderea; assembly: GCA_964030785.1. NCBI lineage: Eukaryota > Metazoa > Cnidaria > Anthozoa > Scleractinia > Rhizangiidae > Siderastrea > Siderastrea siderea. The sequence continues at coordinate 63,707,910 of OZ034967.1, read as the reverse complement.
CCCGAGCTAAGATAGAATGCCACGAGGCCCAAGAAGAATTTCGTTTTTGCGTGCAGATTGCATTTTTGCATTTTAATTTTTTAGTTCTCACCTTGAAATCACGTTGCTATTTTGTTTACGATATTTTTGCTATTTCAAGTACCGGAAATAATAAATGAATATTAACATAACAATATATATCCCACAATTCTCTACGCTGTATATATTATCATGTTTTCTTCTATTGTGCACATTTCTCCTACGACATCACTTGAAGTAGGAACGAAGTCATTACTCTGTTGGCACCGCGTCATGGCCCAACCGCCGCAAATCCAACGGCCTTTGCAAGTTAGAGCTCAAGATATTTTAGCAAACGCCCAAGCAGAATTGCCTGTTCCTCAAGGTCCTCAACCGGCGGTTGCCGTTCCTGCTCCGGGTCCTGCACACGTGGCCGAACCAGAAGTTGCTGAAATTGCTGAAGTTGCTGGACCTCATGCAGTCCCTGATCCTCCACTTGAGGTAAAACAACCGTTTTCCTTTCTTCCCGTTTCATTTACTGGTTTTAGCTTATTTTGCTCTTACGTCTGTTTTTTGAGATGTATGCCACTCGAGTGCGGCGTGTTATTTAAATGCGAGTGATGCCACTCGAGTGAGAGCGATGCCAGTCGAGAGCGACTGAAGGAAAGCTTGTTACTCGACCATGTGAAATGCAGTTTGCTAGTCGAGGGTTATTTAACCACTCCGGTGTTTTGTGAGTGATGCCACTCGAGTGCGAGTGATGCCAGTCGAGAGCGACTGAAGAAAAGCTTGTTACTCGACCATGAGAAATGCAGTTTGCTAGTCGAGCGTTATTTAACCACTCCGGTGTTTTGTGAGTGATGCCACTCGAGCGCGAGTGATGCTCTCGAGAGCGACTGAGAGCTTTACGAGTGAATGGAAATCCTGTTGCAAACAAATGCTGGTCGGAATTTCGACATGTCACTTGAATGCAATTGAATGCAATTTACCGGTTAGGCACGACTGATCGGACAATTTTGCCGCTCGAGCGCGAGTGAAAATCCTGAACTTATGTTGTTCAAATATGTTTTTGGTGTTTTTGTAAAACGCCTCTAACGCGGTAGTGTATGTTATATTCTACAAGTGTGGCTAAAGGTTTTTTACTCTCAGTAAAACATGGTTTGCTCGTTTGCTTTTTAAAACATCTCATTTTGCCACACGCTGGAAAAGCTGCTGGTTGTTTGTGCAGTTTATCAAGTTTTATTTTCCCTCTTAATAGGGCCAACGGGCCATAACGTGCTTTGCACGTTGTTATTTATTTATTCTTTTCCCGTACAGCAAACACGGCAGTTTGTTTGCGAATCTTTTCTCACCTTATGCAAATCACGTTTTCACTTATTTTTGTTCGGTTTCTCTTTCTAGCTTTTGTTTGTAATTTCTTTTGGCGCGCGAGGCCGCCAATTTTCGGATATCGTTTCCGCTTGTGTTAGTGTTTTGGAAATATGTCAACAGTTTTTGAAGGCTTTGTGCCAGCTCCCTCGTTTAGTGCGTTCGGGAGATGTTATTTACCTAGTTGGCAGAGTGTTTTATTATTTTGTGGGCAGATTTGTGTGCTTATCCTCAAAATAAGCCATAATTTCCATTAAATGTTGTCAACTCATGCTGAATCGAGTTATAATAAAGTGTTTTTTGTTGTTGTTTAGTTTTTGTTAGCGTTTGTTCTCCCTTCTTTTGTTTTTCTTGTTTGCGGCTTTTTTCGTTTCCCTTTCCTTTTGTTACCAGTTGAGTTGGATTGTCGCTTGAAACAGGGGTACAACTCTCCTCCCGGTTTATCTGGGTCAAGCTGTCATTCCTCCTCCTCTGGTGGCCACTATTTTGTTTTTTACTTTACATTTTCGCCTTTTTCTTTCTACTTGGGTTTTTAATTCCAGCATTTTTCTGTTTTGCCCTGTACAATCAAGCAAAACCGCTCACGCCTCGTGCCGAGCACAGTACATTTGATCCCACTCCCTGTGTTGCTGTCTTTAAGTCTAGAGTCAATGAGTGGGTAACCATGGATATGTGGCCACTAGAGTCTGAGGTGGAATTGACAGCCCCTTGTTTCAATTTTGGCTTTGTTCAAAGTATCTGTTCCGGGAAGATTGTCCCTGACATTACGACCCTCCGTTTCCGCAACCCTGATGTTTTCATTGCTGGTCAGCTTCACCTTCACAGCGAAGTCTGGGAGAAAATTGCGAGTCTCAGTACCTATGACCGCGCGGATGAAGTCCTTGACTGGATTAAGAATAAAGTCTCTCTCTTCAAGTTTTTTCGGCCGTTCAAAGGACATTTTAAGGGACGCGCTTATGACTCTGTTATTCCCCCCGCATTGAATTTGATAATAACAAATCTTGTAATAATTTTGTTGATTTTATTGTCAACACGTTGCTTGAAAGGGTGTGTAGTGGCGCTATATCAGTCTTAGGGAGGGTTGGTGAGGTGGACCCTCCACATCTCGTCATGCCTTTGACTGTTGAACCGACAAAACCTCGCCTTTGTCACGATAACCGCTTTCTGAACCTTTGGATGGTCGACCGCCCTTTTCGTTTGGACAACTTATCGCAATTACCCAGATACCTCACAAAAGGATGTTACCAGACAACGCTGGACGATAAATCTGGCTATGATCATATTCTTTTGGATGTGTCTAGTCGTACTTTCTTTGGCATTAGGTGGAGAGGATGGTATTTTGTTTCCAACACCATTCCTTTTGGTTGGAAAATTTCTGCCTATGTTTATCATTCTACAGGTCTCCTAGTATCGCATTTTTTGCGTTCAATAGGAGTACCATGTTCTTTGTATATTGACGATAGGCACAATGGTGAGTTGCAATCCAAAACCTCCTACCCTTCGGCGAGTACTTTAGCTACCCCTTCTGACGAAACACGTCTTGAAGCTTCCAAGGCTGTGGTTTTCCTTGCTGCATATACCCTCACTTCTCTTGGGTACACCCTTGGACTCAAAAGTGTGTTTTCACCCCGCAAAAAAGAATAAAATACCTCGGTTTTATCTCTGATTCTGACCTAGAAGCTTTTTACTTACCTCCCGATAAGCAAACCAGTTTTCTTGCTTTGGTAAACTCAATTCTCTGTGGGAGTTGCGTTTCGACTGTCACCCTTCAGCGTCTCGCGGGTAAATGTATTTCTTTTCGCCTTGCAGTACAGGATTCTCGCCTTTATACCAATGAGATGAACCTCGCTATTAGCAAGGGTTCAAAATCCTCTAAGCCTATTCGCATCTCGCCTCCGCTCAGAGCTGAAGTGCAGCATTGGGCAGATCCTTCAGTTGTCGCTAGAATTGGAAAGTGGCGCGACGAGCGACACCTCCAGTTCGTTGTTTATTCGGACGCGTCCTCTTTTGCTTGGGGCGGACCTTTTCCCCGAAAAAGTCATGTCAGTGTTTCCGACTATTGGACGCCTTCTACAGCAGTGTTAGATATTACCACTAAGAAACCAAGGCCCTTACCAACACTCTTCTTTCTTTTCGTGATGATCTTCGTGACGCTAGGGTTGATGCTTATGTGGACAACCTATCCCTTGTTCAGGCCTGGCAGTCTCAAGCTGCCCGATCGAGCCTTTTTTCTGACGCGCTAAAGCGGTTAGCGGAAGTGGTCCTAGACCTTAATGTGCACCTTTCAGTTATCCATATCCCCTCGAGTGTTAATCCTGCTGATCAGCCTTCTCGTCGTTTTTCTCCTGCTGACAGTAAGTTAGCTTTTCATTTGTGGCAGCGCCTTCAATCACACCCTTCTTTTGGCGGTTTACATGGTCATCCTGTCGATCTTATGGCTTTGGACTCAAACTCTCAAAGTGATCTCAATGGGGTTTCCTTGCCTCATTTTACACCGTATCCTACCCCCTGCTCCTCTGGCGTGGATTTCTTTGCGCAAAATTTTGACCACCCGGATCGTAGTTCCATCTTAAGTAACCCGTATATTTTTCCTCCTATACTTTTGATTGGGCAAGTTTTTAATCATCTGCGGGCTAATCATTTGCGATGCACTATTGTTGTCCCCGATGTTCACCCTAGACGATACTGGTGGCCAATTCTATTTCACTCGGCTTTCGCTTCTCTTAAGCTTTCTTGCAAAGGGGAACAAGGCGCGCTTCTTACGCCTTCTCCACATGGTTTCTCAGACTCGTTTAAACTGCCATGGGACCTCTGGGCTTTCAGAATTTAAGACATTTGTTGCGCCTTTTGTTATATATTTGTTGTTTGCGAACATATACTTATCAAAATGATCTGTACATCCGCTAGAACAGTTTTTTGTTTTGATAGTCAATTATAGATTGTATTTGTTCTATAGAATGTTTGGTAACTTTTTTCTTAACTTTGTAATGATCGAAGTGACAATAAATTTTGTTCATTTATTTTTTGTTTTCCTTCTTCGTTTTCCCTTCAGCCTTTGCCAACGGCCCCAAAACTTTTTTGCCAGTCAGTCTCTTGTCCTCGCTGTGAATATGCCAATGACGCCACTTTCCGTTACTGTCAGAATTGTGGTTACAAGAGGAAAATCCTAACCGTTGGCCATACCCAAAGGACTGACGTTACTCTGGACGTCTCTGCTCTTGATAACCGCCTTTCACAAATCGCGAGCCTATCTGCTAACACGTCCTACTCAAAGCAAAAGTCGTCCCTTCAAAAGGAATTGGAGTTCTTCTTAGCCTCCCTTCCTTTCCCAAAGGATATTTCCACTGTTACTCCTCGCGAGCTATGTCGTTTTTTGGTATGGAAAGATCAAAAGGGGAAGACAAAAGTTCATTACGCCGGTTGTCAATTCTACGCACGCAAAGGTTCCTTTCCCTGTCCATGTCCAACGCGTCTGGCTTTTGGCACCGTGGACTCCTTCATTGGAAAGTTGCGTACAATTTTTAATGAAGTCGGCAGGAGAGGAGAATGGGACCCAAGACTTCTGCTGGGGAATCCGGCTACCGATCTTTCGCTAAAACAATACCTTAAGTGTGTTACCGCAGAACAGTTGCAAGCTCAAGCAACACCCAAACAAGCCACTCCTTTTTTCGTTAATGATCTTTTACAGTTAAGTCACCTCATCGATCGTAAATTGCGGTCAGAGGATTTAACTCCGATTGACATGTTTGTTTTATTAAGAGACCAGGCCTTTTTCAAAACACTCTTTTTCAGTGGAGATAGACCCGGCGATCTCAGTCAGGTTAACACACCCGAAATTCTCCGCTTCCCGGATAATAGCGGTTTACTATTCAACCATGTTTGGGGGAAGACTCTACGTGATGGTTCTTCGAACCTTTTTGCCATTCGTCGCAACCAGAATGCCGATATATGCCCTGTTAAAGCAATTGACCTTTACGTAACCTTTGCAAAGGGTATAGGTATTGACATTACAAGCGGTTTTTTATTCCGCCCTATTACCCCAGATGGGGGGATTGTTGATAGACCTTTTTCATCCTCGGCGGCAGATTCTCGCTTCAGAGTCTACCTTGACGAAGGAAACCTTGCACAAGCAGCAACACTTCACGGTTTTAGATCGGGTTGCGCTATCACCCTCGCCCTTGCGGGCGCGGGACTGCAGGATGTTATGGGACACGTTGGCTGGCGCCACCGCTCTACTGCGACCTATTATATGCAGTTATCAAAAGTAATGTCCACCAATTCTCCTTCCACGACCCTTTCTGGTCGAGAAGTAAACATTGCAGATCCAGGGGTTTTGTATCAGAATTGTAATAGCCTTAAAGATTTTATTCCAGCCTTCCCGCGGTAGTTTTTGGAGAATGGGAGAATAAACTCATTTTTGGCTAGGTTTTCTTCTTTCCCATCTCTGTGTCCATTACCCAGAGTCGAACGGTTGGATTTTGCAACCCATTTTCACCCTTCCATATCTCATTGTTATGTGTATTCATGTGTATTGTAGGTACTTGGAATATGTTACTATTTCAAGTACCGGAAATAATAAATGAATATTAACATAACAATATATATCCCACAATTCTCTACGCTGTATATATTATCATGTTTTCTTCTATTGTGCACATTTCTCCTACGACATCACTGGTAGTAGGAACGAACCCGCCCGCCCACCCCCAGTGGCATGACGCGGTGCTAGACCTTCATGACATGAATATACCGCTGTCCACACTCGTGGACAGCACCCATTTTCACCCTTCCATATCTCATTGTTATGTGTATTCATGTGTATTGTAGGTACTTGGAATATGTTACTATTGTACACACGCCTTTGAGTTGCAATGTTTTACGGAGAGTGCTTCACCGCGCGGTTTATCCCAGTTGATGCGTAAACAGCCATGAGCCAATACACGGACTGAGGAAGTCGAGGCAGTGATTGCCCCACAAGATTTACTAGATTTACACTGGTGAAAGCAGTCTTCTACCCGCTACGACCACCAGCACCAGCAAGTGGGGAACCCGCAGGGAAACCCAAGAGACCAAAGACAAGTTCAAGTACAACACTCGTAGTCCGGCAAACGCGGAGAAACAAGTCTGTCCTTCTATTTCAATTAAGGTCTGAACATTTTTTATTTCATGTAAAGCTGTAAAGTAATGGTTTTTCTTTCGATTTGCTTTTTGCTTTGCTATTACAAGATTGCATTTTTTGTTGTTTTTTTGACATCGCCGTTGAAGCTGTTGTTTTTATCGACTTAGTTATAAATATTCACAGAGAATTTGTGCATTCATTAGTAGTTTCTACTTAGTCATTAGTATGCTCTATATAGAGCATACTAATGAGGCTTCCAAACAAAGGAAAACAATGCCTCATTAGTATGCTCTATATAGAACCACCAATGAATGCAGAAATTTTCTGTACTTTTACTCCGCAATTTCCCTGTGCTTCAAAGCCCCCGCCACTTTACATAATTTAAGACAGTTTATGGAATATAGAGCATCGAAATGTTGGACACTGATTGGCTGAGTGGGTGTGACCATGTTCTAAGCTTTATTCATTTACAATTTCGATAGATTTTGTTGGTATCGCCGTGGAGTAAATAAAGCTCGTCTCTTCGATGTTGACACTTTTTCGGGTCCGACCGTCGATTTGTTTTTCGTCTGACGGTTTAGTCAAACGCTTCACACACGTAGAACCAAGCTTTTCTCTTGTCTCTGACAAATTTTCCCTCAACTGAAAAGCCTCTTTGCGAGGGGTCGGTTTCGATCCGAGCAGTTTCGGTAAATATAATCTAGAAGCAATTCTCCGCTTGCGCTGCCAACACACGTCCGAGAAGAAGTTTCAAATTTAGAGAAGTCTTCGTCTTCTGCAAACCTGTCAATAATCTTCTCATTACCGCAAGGTTGTCGACTAATTCACTGCATTATTGCCAAATATTTTCGGCAACAGCAACATGAACAAACATTTTGGTTGGAGTACCTATAATCTTTCCGTTACGCCGAAAGTTGTTTGACAGATCCGCCCACAAGACACACGACTGACACGATACCCAAAACAGTTCCCGTCAAAATGACTTCACTTGATGCGATTTCCTGCAAGAGAAACAAGTCGAGCTCCCGCTCCCTCGCGCTCGGTATTTTGGGGTTTCGCGCTTCCGCATTCGCGCTTCCAAAAAAAAACACTCTGAGCTCGACTTGTGGCGATTTTCTATCTTCTTTGTCACAATTTTGATTAATTTATATCAGAGTTAGTAACTCTGTTTATATCAAAGTAATTTGCTCACACATTTAAAATTGCTTTAGACCACCAAGGGGACAATATTAAATGAATTTTCAAAACACAAATAAGCCAAAACTAGTTTTTAGAGATTTTATCTGAGACACAAGGGCAGAAACTTGAACAATTCTGCCAGCAGTTTTCAAGTTGGACGCCATTTCCATCCTGGCCATCCCTATCCAGACATACTTATTATAGTTTCCATGTACTGGAATACCCATTTTAATACTACCGGACCATTATTTTTAGGCTTCTATAGATAAAAATGTCTCCTTTGGCTTTTCACAGTGATACTAAAAATTGATGAGACTGCCCCTTTAAAACGGAAATTTCGGTGTATTTCGGGATGCGGCAAGGGTGCTCCGAAAATGCAGGGTGCGGGGTGCGGGTTCAACGGAAGTGAAATAAATAAATAGTCAAATAAATATTTGACTCTCACGTGTAAAACAAATCGATCAATCACTCAATCAATCATAACGAGAAACGTGTATGATTTGCATTGATGGTGGAACACCGGTTTTTGCCGTAAGTTTATTTTGATGCATTGCTGACTTTATTTTGTTTGGCATAAAATTACTTCTGTGTTTTTGCACGTGACGATATTTACGCCTGCTGTTATCAATCCGTGCAACCAATAGGGAAGAGCCTATTAGAGTCAGCACCTCCCAAAATATTGATTTAACACGAGAGAATAAAATCGTGCACTTCTTTCTGCTCAAAGAATTAAAACTTGGGTTTGCGGAAATTGTTCTCGTAAATTTTCAATCTTCGCATCCTTAATCTTCTAATCTTGGGATCGATAGCAACACAGCAGCTAGAGTTATTAAACTGCGTGTGCAGAGCAAACCACGTGCTCAGTCGCTGCAATGTTTGTTTTAAAAGTCACGACAAGTACCGTCCCATTTCGTTTCAAAATCACAGGAGACCCCATCTATAATGTCCTTTGCTTTGTCTATTATCAAACATATATGCAGCACTGTTCACTGTGCTAATCGTGGAACTGTAAACAGAGAAACTGCGGAACCTGCAGAGCTTGTAATAAAAAAGTCCAAGTAACTGACTTTCCTTTTTTGAGGATTTTATGTTATTTCCCTAGATAAACAAAATTTAAGTGTACTATTAAAGTGATTCTTTTCCAAAACCTTTTTTTTCCAAAATTACCCCCGATTTATTGCCGCCATGAACAGATGAACATTGTTGTTTGCGGTATATATGTGGTTTAGTGGGCTTTCCGTTAGAAGCGATTATATGTTTATAGTCCTTTGCCATCTGAAAAAGAGGGAAATAATTTGCGAGACCCTGTATTGGCTATTGCTGCTCACGTAAGAAAACAACGTCTTCTTGATGCATTTTTTGGAAAATAGTACACGATTTTATCCTCGTGCGTGAAATCAACATCGTGGGAACTGTTATCTCTGAATAGCTCCGATCGCTCGACATAGCGTTCAGTTCTACTTTGTTTGCACGAATTTTGTAACTGTTGAAATGTATATTGCGATTTGCCAAAACACAGAAATAATTTTATGCCAAACAGACTGAAGTCAACAATGCATCAAAAATGAAATAAAATAAAACTACGGCAAAAAAGAGTGTTCTACACATGCAGACCCCGCCATCATTGCAAATGATGCAAATTTCAAGTTGTTTATTAATTTATTTATTTATTTATTTACTTATTTATTTACTTTTAATTTTTTTTTATCCGCGTGAGAGTGAAATATTCAATTTTCTCTTTAATTTTATGCTTCACTTGTATTTCTTAACTGTATTTTTGTGTGTATTTAGCTATCTTCTTGTTTTGTTCTTTTCATTTGATCTGTTTTATTATTATTGTTTCGGTTTTGTTGACCCCGCAGTCCACAATCCGCAATCTACAACCCGCATCCCGCACCCCACATCCCGCACCCCGCAGTCCGCACCCTGCATCCATATTTTCGGACCAGTTTACGTAGTTCAAGTACAATTTCCGTTACACTTAAATCGCATCTGGTTTTTTTTTTTTTTTTTTTCAGTTTCCAATGGACTAACAACTAACCGAAGATTTAACTTTCAAATTTAAGTACATACTTTCTCGCCTTAAGTTAACAGAAACCGTTCTTCTTACTCAAAATATTGCCTCAGTGAAGACGACTTTCGCTGGGAGCAAATGTATAGTGAACCACTGAACAAGCTTGCAAGCTGCAGAAAAGACATGTTGGGAGTGGTACTTACTAGTTGAAGATACCCGTGGACGAAAACTTGGAATGTGAAGACCTTAGGCTTGCAACTTGAATGTGATGACACAAGCTCACAAATAAAACTTTGATGAAACGTCCTATTTCAGTTTCGTGCTCCCTACCAGTGAGAATTATTTGCAAAATGAGACAGTACAATTTCTAGATAAAACAAGTGGAACGGGACGAGGATGTACCATTTGACAAAAAAACCCTTTCCATTTGTATGGAAACACTATTGGGAATTTTTTGCCAAATGGAACAGTACTGTTTATCCACAAACAAATTGCGTATTCCATCAGGGAGCATAGTACCAGTGCCACTGTCATGACGCAAATGGTGCAGAGATATTCCAATAATTCCATTAAAAAAGAAAATTGCAGAGAGGAATACCTCTTGTCCCTTTTTCCCAAAAATAAATCAATATAAAGGGCCGCTCTGTTTGATTTCCCGCGCAAAATGACAGATTTTTTTCTCCATGCAAATGGAAAGCTCTCTTGGTTTCCTGCAGTTTATCGTCGAGTTCTCGTACTTATCACTCGCTTGCACGAAAGTAGAGGAATTTTTCTCCTGATGGCTCGATTGAAGACCACAGCTGAAATGTACTTCGCTAACATGAACTGCTTGCAGTCCTCTATTTTTGTAAGATCTTTCTAAGATCGTTGGTCGCGCGAAATAGGAGGACTAGAAGAGAGCGCGACAGTGCAGCGCATGGAGGTGGGGGCATGGAGCGAGAAAAAATATATATATATAAATTTTCTCGTTCGAGCCCTCTCCACGCCCCAACCACCTTAAAGCTCCCTTTGGCTTGCGGTTTCCATTGCGTTCGTTCCTTTGCGTCGAGGAAACTGAGAGATTGTAAACAGTTTATTGCTAAAGGGCTTTCATTCGGAGGCCATCTTATCTTAGAGAGGTCTGTTACCAAAGTACTCGAAAAAAGCCAAAAAACGAAAGTAGCTTTTCCGATGTTTTCTGTAGCTTCCTTTTCTTTAAAGTAGGGTGGTTGTACTTGAAAAAAAGCAATTTTTCTAGCCGATCTATAGTCAAACAGTCGACCTTAGTCAACCATCTAAGCCTAAACTTTAGTTTTTAGAAAATACTCAGACTCCTCAAATGTTGAAAACTCTGAGGGGAAAATACACTATGCAAACACTCCGTTAGTGCCGAATGTTAGGTCTTGATATTGTCTAAAAATACACAACTGAGTGTTACTAGAGAAACACTTTTTGCCATAACGTGCATAAATTATGCAAATATGGGCACAACACACAAAACTCATTTTGACCAAAACGTCATTACTTCTAGCAGGACTGCACACGCCAAGCAACTTGATTTTGTTGAAGTAGGGCTTTTTGCTACTTCTCTCATTTCTGACCAAATTAGTCACCAATTCTAAATTTGCGGCTAGACAGTTTTCTGACCAGTCATTTACCTGTTAGCAAGGTTTTTTGTATGAGCTTCCGTGGTTGGTGTGGCTTCATCACTCAAATTACCGTCTGCAACTACAGCGTATTCCTGACGTCGCAAAATAAAATGTGTGTTAAAAACAACGCACTGTAGGCACTAGCTAATTATCCAAGGAATATAGTCTGAAAGGTCAGCCCTCTCCTCCCCCTAACCCATGCACATGAGGAGGCGACGGCTGACATTTTAGACAACAACATGGAATATTGTTACTAAGCTTAACGCAACAATTGTGCGACGAGCTGAGTTAGAATTCGTGCAACGTTACATTCGGCCCCTGCTTTTGTTTTCCGTTGTCCTACTAAATTGGGTCATTAAATGGCGTTGGAACGTTGGACTACCAGTAGCCCCTCCTTAACGGATAGTCGCGCGACACTGACAATGTGCAAATGTACGCAGGAGTCACGCGGGTGGCAAGCCCCTCACCAGCGCTTCGCGTTTCCGCGCGGCAGGTGACTTTCGCGTACGCTCGCATTTTCTTCTCCTTCCACTATTCCTGAGCGGAAGGAGGGAAAATTTTATTAGACCTTATATTCTTTAAACACACTATGACATACGTACCCGAGCCAGCCGCAACAAATATCCCAGTGCGGCGAAGGATTGATATACCGCAATCAGCTTTCCGCGATATTCCCTCCTTATCATGTCTACACAGGTCCATTAATGCTATTAATGGTAAAGGGCAACGGTGCAAACTTCTACGCCATCCATGCCCAGAGAAGAGCGGTGTGAAGAGAAAATCATCAGTTCCAAAATGTCACATGGGGCAATTACATTTTACATCTGCATCCTACTTGCTGAGGACTGTTCTTTAACTCTTGCCCCTAAACCCATGAAAAAATCCTCTTAGAATGGTTACCCCCTTAAAAAATCAATATGATCACCACTCGAGAATTCCATGAAATTTTTTTCCTCAATCCTAAAAAAGTCCTTGATATTTTCCCTAAGATTACCATTATTTTTCAACCATACCCATCAATAATTCCTGTCTGTTTTCAACCTTACCCCACTAAAATTCCACTGTTTTTCCACCTTTCTCCTGAAGAATTCCATTGATCTTCAACAGGGTTGGAGGGAGGGGGGTGCATATGTTTAATGCCATAGCCCATAGTGGAGTAAAGATCGACGAACGTTCTAATATTAATTCAACTTCGGATCCAACATCACTGATCTCCACCACCCCGAAATGTCCCTCTTACAGGAAAGAAGGGGAATTATATCGCACTTCTGTCTGACACTCGCTTGCCTAGGGCGCAGTGTCCCCCAACTAATCGCTGGAATGAGCAATTTATGTCCATCGACTCCTTGTATCGCATCCGCCAAAGTCAGCGAGTGTTCACTGATAAACCTAAAACGCTTAGTGCCGCTGTTGCTATCGAACATTAAATTAACCCTATTTAGCCTCGGGGGGAGAACATTTTGCCCGCGCTGACTTTAACGAACTACACTGGAACCCGGTTACGGACACCAAGAGGACATACTATAGTGTCCATATTATCCGGGTGTCCGTATTAAGCGGGTTCTCAGAAAAAACGTCTCGGACACATGTTTTATAGACATAGACTAAAGCAGAACTGTAACTGTAACAAGTTCATCCTAAAGAAACCTCAGAACCTTTGAAAGGTCATTTGCCGTTTCTGTTAGGTTTTCACTGGTAAGATATTCAGTCACGTCCTCCAGCATTATCATAGCTTCTTTCAGTGATTTGACTTTAAGCTCCTTCGACTCGGCATTGACCTCAATAACATCCTCATCACTGTCGTCGTCTTATGAATTCTGAGAGGTGAATGCCAATAAACTAGAGAAAAATTCCTCCTCCCAGATAACCAGTATCCGTAAAGCAGGGTTGATGATATATGGGAGTTTGTGACTCAGGACACAGAAAGGTGTCCGTTGTCCGTATTAACCGGTGTCCGTACTAAGCGGGTTAATTTTAGAGAAAATATATGAGCTTTTTGTCGGGACAAACGAAACTGTCCGTTATATACGGGTGTCCGTATTAAGTGGGTGTCCGTAGAGCGGAGTTCCACTGTGTAACGTTTAAACGGCTAGCCGAATAATCACCAAATGTCGCGACTTTTCCTAAAATTTATCAGAGAAAATTTTTCTGTGTCAATGACGTGTCTATGATGATTGACGTTTCCATAGCAACCGTCTACTCAGGAGTGTATTTTGACAATTTTCTGTCGTTTTTCAGTCTTTTTTCAGCTTTTTACCCTTCGTTTGTAAGAAAAGATGATCCTTTGCTTTTTTGTGCTTGTTTTGATTCAGTATATTTCCTAGAACAAATGCACCTATTTTTCGATGTCGTCATTGTCAAATGTATGACTGCAGACTCAGGATCAAAGATGGCGGCCTCAAATTCAAAATGGCTGGTTTGTGACGCCATTATGACGTCATGACACGTCATAATTGACACGTCATAACATCAAACTGTTAAGCTAATGACATACTAAAAACGTGCCAAGTTTCATCACAAGAGCGTTAATACTTTCCGAGATCTGAAGGGGGGGCACTTTGCCCCCCCCGGTTCAGAAGCTCAAAAAAAAGCCCAGGCGAAATAGGGTTAAGTTCAGTTAAATTATCTTGCCAAGACCAGCGCACACAAACCTTTTCTGAAACTGCCAAGATACTGCAAACCACAGAACCGATCTGTTCATTGTTTCTTCGAGGTTCGTCACTCTGCCCAAGATTAAAAGACTTTCGGTTGGTAGAAAACGAAATCCGTGTAAAGAACTGCAGTGCGATTGGACAGGAGTTTGTCAGCAAAAAACCTCTCCACCACTCAGTTTGTTTTCTGGGAACCTCTTTCATTTAACCAATTTTTCAAAACTTACTATAAACACAACCAAGGCTGAGATTCAGTGTTTTTAAAATCAAATGTAAAAGAGAACTAAATGATTTGCACTGGCTGATATAAATGTACGACTCCGGATAACAAACGGAAACTGGAAACAAATCTGTTTAAGTTACAGAGTGCGTGTGTGTCTTGTTGTTGTTTTGTGATCTGTTGAGGAATACAAGCAAATCATCCCCCACCATGGTGCAAGGGTAAGGGGGGGGGGGGTGATGAAACTCCTGTCGTGGCTTTTTGCTGTGTTACTGTCTTGTAAGGTTCCAAGCGACTGTAACCACTTTGTAGGCCAAAAATTTGACATTTTCTTTTGCTTTCTGTCTTCGACGAGCGACCACCTAAGAGTATTGTTAGGAAATCCGAATTTGTCAGATGTCACAAGAGTTCAGCCAATTTTTAATTTGACAGCGAGTTCACAACTGAACAAAGACGGCTTGATCTGTGGACAAAGAGTAATTGTTGCTCTGTTCCACAGCATTGAATAATTTTGTACAAGATTTAACAGGTAAACGATAACAACTTGGTATTCGACGTGGAACTGGGCCAGTGCGTTCAAACCACTGAACAGAGCTGTCGTTGTCCCCTTTCAGTCAGTCCACAGCCTGCTCCTCGGCTTACACGCTTCCCTTTACCAATGGCTTTTTTTCATTATCGGTCCTTCGTTTCAGAAATTTGTTAACATACTGAAACATTTATAGTGTCATTTGGCCAACAATCTCACTTTCTTTAGACACGGTAGTGGGGGAGGCATTCGGAAGAATGCCTTGTAGCCCGCTGACCTTTAAGATTGCGTGACATCATTAACATAAACAGTCTCCGTTCGCGATCTTTGCGTCAGATTGCCAGCTAGGTTTGATTTTAATTTCTACAAGAAAGGCCGTCAATATGGCAGGGACATTCACAAATATATATTTGTTGTACATTAGAGCAGTATCGAAGCTGAAATGAGGCATGAAGTGGCAAGAGATGCGATGTTCGTGACCTAGGCGATTTCACACCTTGTTGACCTTTGGAGTTGAAGAACCAATTTGATAGGAAAATAGGCTATAAATCAATCGTCAACCACTATTTGTGAAAGGTAAGCTTATCATACGGTTTCTTGCGGAGTTTCTGGGCCAGTTTGAGGTAACTTGTGAAGTTTGTGTTCGAGTTTGGGCATTATTTATCCAGGACATTGAAATGATCGTTGCAAGTTGTTGACATGTTAGCGTTGTGATTTTGCCAAAATGACTCTCGCTCTTTCTTGCAAGCGATGAAAAGTACCAAACTAATTTTTATATCCTCCGTAAGAACAGCACTTCCAGATATTGCAACTGAATTTTTGAGTCAATCTTAATTATACCTGACATAGAACTAATGTTTTCAAAAAGAGCTCTGGATTGAGATTTTCAAACATCAAAATGTTGGCTGTCTTTGCTCTATCACGAGAAATTTAGGATTACATCTATAACCCTACTTTTAGGCTCAAATTGCTGGTAATTATGTCCTAAGTCAGTTTTCCGTCGCACTTTTGCGGGCGAGGGGTTTTGTGGACGTGAAAATCGCTTTTATTTTAGGCATTTTGAGACAATGTACGGCCGTAACGGTTTTCAAATTTTTCACTAAATTAAAGAATAATTTGAGCAAAATAAATATACCGGGTTAAGTGGCTTACCATAAGTTTTCTTTAGACAAAATATGAAGAACCCTGATTTTCCACGGATGTGCCACTCCTCACCCGGTCAGAAAGAAAAAAGTCGCTCTTAATTCAAACCTGGTCACACTTCAGCGCCTCCCGGTGTAATGGATAGCTCCACTGAAAGCATAGTTCATTGTGGTCTATATCTCTTCCCATAGAGGCAAAAGGGTAACCTCTCTCTTGTTACTCTAAACCTTACAATAGCATACGTTCGATATATCCAGCACTATTTTAATATGACTCCCAGGTTTTTCTGGACAAAATGAGAATTTTTTTCTAGAATACTTTGTCTCTTAATTCCTACACCAGAAATGAAACAAAATAAGACCTAATACTTACGGAAAACTGCTCCAGAAAGTCGCGGAAAAAAGGAAAAAGTCTTATATATCAGAGGTAAGTATTTGTAGGTTTCGGCGAGAACGATATGAAAACGAAAGTAATGAGATTTTTTGGTCTTTTCATACAACCTTTACCTCCCATTTACCCCCCGGTTCGTTCAACTGGTGTCAAAATTGTTGCACAAACCTTTACCAGCTATCCGCTCGTTAAGTTTCTCCCGCAGTTCTTACTCCATAATTACATCACCTGAGATGCATTTAGTTGATTTTGTCTTCAGTTAGATAACTAACAAGAGCTCCAAAGATTTGCCACATTTAAGGTAACTGTTTTATATTTTTTATATTTTAAAAATTTGCCTGGAATATTCAATAGTTGTGTAGTAAAAAAATTTCAGCAATTGGCACCTCAATAGGTGGATGTCTTGCCCTACTACAAGATTCAACATAAAAACCGTCGCTCAGACGATTTTACTGTTACAATGGTAACTGTCATTTTTCATAGAATAATAATAGATTATTTATATTTGTCTTTCGGGGATATGTATAAACACAAAACAGCCTCAGGTCATTGTAGATATGGCTAATTAAGACGAGCTAAAACTGTTTATGGTCTCGCCCTTGTTGTTGATTTTGATTTCTTTAGAGAAACTATCATTAAATATTTCAGTACATGTTGTTGTCCTTATATAAATATCCATAGCGCTCTAAAATTCTTATTTAATCCATGTGTTTTGTCTGTTTGTTTGTTTTTTCTTTCGTTGTTGTTGTTATTGTTGTTGTTGTTTGTTTTTTGTTTTGATAAAGAAAATATCCTAAACGGCTATTCTTCAGTTGCTTTTTTTGTCGGGTCGAGAGTCTTAGTAAACATTAAATATTAAACAACAAAATTCGCTACCGCATTTATTCTTCATCAAATTGGAAATCGTAACAGTAAAATTCATGCCTTTTAAATCCACAGAAGAAAAACAACAGAATCAAGCTCATTATTAACAATTTCATCGAAAAAAAAGAACAGTAAGAAGCAGTAATTTAGATTTATTTTTGTTTGTTTGTTTCTTTCTTTCTTTCTTTTCTCGTAAAAAATCGTTTGCTTCTAGTTTTCACTCTGCGCCCCAAAATTTCATTTCGTGTCTTACGTTTTGTGGAAGTAATTATGTTGCGTTAAGCGTTACAATGTATGAGAAATCTGTCAAACATAAATAAACACCGACGCCCGTTATGTATCAATACGTGACAAATGTCTTGGGTAAAGTACACAGAAAACCTTTCCAATATAATAATAAAATAAGTCTTCTTTTCTCATTTGTAATTTTTCACTAACATGTCAAACCTCTCTCGGTTCAAAATTTCAACACGATAATTCCTTCATCCAGTAGAGTAGGGGGCTACCTTGAATGACATTTATACGCTTTACCAGGTGGTTTACGGGTCAGGCATGTTTTATACTGCTATTGGTTTCAAAGGGTAGCGCTGCAGAAAAAGGGAATTTACCAACAGGGAAAAAATGAAAGAGTCAGTGGTTTAAAGCGATTTGAAGCCATATTGCATCTGATGAAAGCTATGAATCAAAGAGGTAAATAAACCAATAATTAACAATTCTGATCCTGCGAAATTGCGCGGAATATCACCTGATACTTAGCCGACGAGGCCGTAGGCCGAGTTGGCTAAATCAGGGGATATTCTGCAGGATTGAGCAGGATAATTGTTTTATTATTCAACAAATTCTCGTCGACTACCATTTTCAGAACGAGAAAACTATGGTTCTATGATGAAAACGCTAAAAGCTAGCAACACATAAGCTTAACAAAAATCAAAACAGGACTTCAAGAAAGCGAAGTTTACTACCGTTCACTTAAAAAGTCTTATTTACAAACTCATGTTTGGAAATGAAAAGACAAAGTAAAAAAAAATATTGCTACCTTACCGAGAATAAGTCCTCTTCCTGGGAATTAAAATCTTTTCAACCGGCTTTACAACTTTTCCGTGAGCAAGTGTGCTGCTTCGTTCGCAACAGCATTTTCTTGGTTGGATATCTCTGTGAGCTGAAGCAAATACTTGTTGACTTTTTGAGAGCATTTAATCGTGGAAAGTTTCTTCCAGGGAGAGGTTAAAATTTCTGGAGAGCACTGCTAAAACTGCCTCGCTTTTCAAAACGGCAGCCAGACAAGGAATGAAAGAAAATCTGCAGTGCACTTCCAAATATGGTCATTTACGTATATCGCAGGATATCTGTCATGTACGGATGACAGATATTGAGGGCTTCCTTACCATATATGGGCATAGTGACAATTTGTTGAATAATAAACCTCATTATGTGTCGATGTAATGGAAATAGATTCGATACTGAAGAGTCTCCACGTGTGGTTCTTCCGGAAAAGGGATTAATTAATTAAACTATGCAGCTCTCAACTATTGTCACATTTCTTTTTTTACTTTGCACTTATCCCCAGTGGGTGTTAATTTGCTTATTTGTTTTCCAGGCAAAATGCCTTTCCAGAACGCCGGTGTTTTGTTGCTACTGTTCACGTTATTTTTGCCGCTCCAAGCCCAAAATGCCAATGACGGCGCAAGTGATGAGCAACGTATGGATTAACTTGGTTCATAAAATAGAAATAATGAGTAAAATTTATTTTCACATGTTTTTACATGTCATCCGAGTTATTGTGCCATGGAAAATAAAGGGATGACACATCGGGAGAACCGATGTGACCGTGTGTGTTTTCCCGTCCTTTTTCTGGTCGTAAGACGTTCGCTTATTTCGAGAAATTTCCAGTCTGCAATTTCCTTTTCTGTTATGTTGCCATTTTTTTATGAAATTTAGGTAACACCTCCTAATGCTTTTAATGTTTCTAAAAAACGTTAAAATCGTTTAACTTAATCTTGAATTGTACAATCATTTGAAATACAAGCTTATTTCCTCGTCATCTACACTTCTGAAAGATCTTTCTCTGATTAAAAGGAGTGCACCATGCTAAAATTAGTACTTTCCTGTATAAGTAGCCCTTTGTTGCTGGTATCTAGCTGCAGTTAGTTGTGGGAGGCTTTCATTCTAATTGTGGAAAGTTCGGTCTCTGATTTCTGAATGCGATTTCTTTCTTAGCTTGTTTTTATTTACGATCTATTTTATGTTAATACACATTTATTTTAAAACAAAATACATCAATAAGAGTATGAGGTACGTTTGTTTTTTAGTCCTCACTGTCAGCAAAGTCAAGGTGCAAGGTCAATGCGCTTTTGGTGAATGGAAAACCCGTGGGAGCGTGCCAAGTTACAACATTCCTTCACCAACCTGGCTCCAAACACCATCGATCGTGGAAATTACAGCAGGCACAGGTAAGTTCTACGCTTTCACTATTGAAGCGTACAAACCAACTACGCAGCCTCCGGTTGTACGATATTTTTTTGTTATTATTATTTGTGGTGGTACGTCACTTTTCGTTGACTACCAACTCTCTCTACATGTACAATACCCACTTCCTGTCCGTCCTTTCTGGAACAGGAAACACATTTAAACCTTCCTGAGCGGTTATGTAAATCCCAAGACCGTTTGGGCAATCTCGCGAAACAGTTCCCGCTTTCTAGATCTCCTTTGTATTAGTTTAACACATTTTTTTGTAAAATAAGCCAAGTAACATGGTCGCTTCCAGTCTCGTTTACTTTTTTCAAACAAGTTTTAACACCAGCTTGGAGCAATTCCCTATCTAGTAAAAGAATGTTTGTTTGAGCAAATTTACAGCCGATTTCACTGCTATATATACTTTTGGGTATTTCAAACATTTTCTCCCGATATCTCGGATTCGCCCGTCTGGAATTTTACATAATCACAAAGTGTTGGACAGTAATAAGAAGATTTTCTACTTTTTGATTAATCCTTATATCTCAGGAAGTTTTGATTCGCAAATTTCCAGAACTGTCTTGTGACCATGGGCGGATCATGACAGGCGAATCATCTCATAATTTGATCGTGGTGTTTGCCCATGTTCACGAAAAAAAAGAAGAAACATTTGCGTATAAGGAGGAAATACTAACATCCTGAGATATAAACGATTATAAAGACCCGGAAGATCTGCATAATGAATAACGGCGAGCTTATCATAGCCGGCGAATCATGCTTGAAAAAACCGGGTCTACACATGACAGAGAAATCACCTGTAAATACAAGAAATAAAATTTGATCAAAAGGAAAGCAGGCTTACTCCACAGGCTTACTTATTCTGTCTCGAAGGTAGACACATTGTAAACGATGGACTATGCCTCATTTTTTTCAGGTCACTACCAAGCTCTTGGTCGAGTCATTCATGTAAGGTACTTAAAGGAGCGATTAGAGACGCAGAAACGTTTCAACTTTAACGCTGTGAGAAAAACTATTAAACTCGTTCAACAACTGAACATACTTGCCGACACACTTTATATTGAGGTGAATATTCCTGTATCGATTATCGCAATCAAAAATTATCTTCAAATCCTAGTGTTACCGCATTTTTCGCTGGTCGTTCTTCGAACAAAAGCGCCAACCAGGTAGTTAGTAGTAGTCCATTGGAGTTCTTGTTCAAAGAATGTTTTTCTAGAAGGGAGACCAGAAAAAAGAGAAGTGTTCCAGCCTAGACCTCCAACTGCTTTTCAGTGAGTTCTTTTCTTCATCTGTGACAACTTGGAAAATGATTATAAATTGTCTTGCTAGAAATATCACGCGAGGTATGAAACACTCACAGACAAATCAGTCAACAAGATGAAGTATATATTATGGGTTGTGCCACTGCTGGGTGTCTGTGACGTCACAAAAACGGCTGCCATCTTGGCCGCCATCATGGATCTCACTAAAATGAGAAATGATGAAAAAGCGGTGGAAATAGGAAATGTTTAATGCTAGACATGTAGAATGTTACATATTTAAACACTTTGCTGCGCCCATGCTTTTTGTTGAAAACATGCATTTATATTCAAAAATGGTTTGACCACCTACTACATATTGCGTCATACTACGTAACTCATAGCAATTGAACTGACCTTGGGCAAAATGTGTGTTAGGAGTATACGTACATCTACTAAAAACGGCAGGTGCTGATGAAAACTCGCCTTGGAAAAATGAAAAAAAATATGGGGAGTGCCCCCCCCCCCCCCTCCCCTTGAACGTCTCCTGCTGATGGTTAAAATCAAAATCAAAATCCCCATTCTTGGTAACTTTGTTCTGTCTGCTAAGTGTTTGAAATGAAACTCGATGCTCTAGAAGATTGACTGTCTTTTGGCCAATCAACACGCTCGTCAAATGGAACGAGGGTAAACTTATCTCGCAAAAATGGTGAAAAAACAAATCTATTTCGCCAATTCAGTTGAATAATAAATCCCTTTTTACGCTCACGTGACGGATTCACGTAACAAGGGGAGATATGTGGATGATCGTAAAGGAATGTGTAAGCCATTCGAAGACCAACGCGACCTGTTTTAGTTCTGTACGATCTGGACGATAGATTTAATTCACCAAGCCGCGCACTTTCGGACTCTGAAATAAATGAACCTGCAGCTAAACGGAAGAATAATGCATAACGTTCGCCGAAACATAACAAACGCAAGTTGTACTTTTTCTTGACTAATTTCTATCATGTGTCAACCATCATGTGATTTTAGTGGAAGAATAACTGTCTGTTTACTCTACCGCGCTAAATCATCTAGTCTTAACATCTGCGGGTTTGGCACAGCCCTCTGTTTTTGATTTCGCGAAACGGTCTAGTGTTGGTTTTATTTTCATGCAAGAAACTTTGGCACCGAAACCCGAAAAGGGAATAACTTTGGTCTCCTGCCATTGGTTAACAGGGCGGAGTTGTGCTTCTTAAGTTTCTGAAAATTCTTGCTTTCAGGTCTCTAAACGGCAATTCTTCGCTTAAAATTGTGTTTTGGCCTTTTCAATAGTTTGCTTAATATTTTATTTTGTTAACATTTATGCACTGACAAATCCTTGTGAATGAAAATGCTTTTTTTGATACACTCCATGAATATTTATTTCCAAATTCATTGAAGGTTATTGGTGGCGATAGTTGTATAGCAAGCGATTTGGTTAAATTGGGAGGAAATTATGTAACTATCTATGACTTGAAAGCAGTGAGTGCGCAAAAAACACGGCCGTCAGATTCAATGCACTTCGTTTAATGCCGATAAAACTATCGGTATCAGACTGATCAATTTTTATATTGCTCAGGAGTTGGTTGACCAATCTTTGAAATGCGAAATTTTACCCTGTAATTTTTCAGACCATCTTGGTTGATTTGAGCTTTGATTTACATAATGTGTTTTTTCACGGTCCGGAATCTGGCGGCTAAATTTAGAACTGCTCGAGGATGAAAGCGTTTCCGCTTGATTTCTGAAATTATTCGAAAACATGTCTTGTATCAAGACGTCTTTCCGTCCATTCATGACTAGTGGTATTTTCTTAAGGATTCCTTACGAATTGAATAGCGGCACAGAACTCTACAAACAAACAACAGACAACGTAAATTAAATCAGGAAAGGTCCGCACTACCAACACGGCTAACAAAAATATGCGGGCTTTGATTGAAGGAGATAACTCGGTTAAAAGCACAATCGATACTCAGAGCTACTAGTTTTTCTGAATTTAAATTTAGCCAAATCCGAAGTGCTGAAAAAATGAAATTGCGCAATCACTGGAATGACTGTGTTGCACGATGTACCCGTGGTGCAATGTGCTCGCAGAATAGAACCATGTGTTCGAACTCTGTAATGGCTACCGCTCGAGATCGTTGACTACTACCCTGTACTTGGTTCTTGTCTCGAATTATCAACATGGTAGCAGCCTCGGGATGTAGCTAACGGAATGGCAACTTTAGAAACCGGACATTTCAGACTTCCGCCCCAACTAGACGTGAATTTGGGGAATCTGTCCGAGAACTTCAAACGGTGGAAACGGCGAGAGGAAGTATACTTAGCGGCTTCAGGTGCATCGGAAAAAGATGACAAGGTACCAACTGTAAATATTTTCAACTGTGCAGGCCCTCGTGTTCTCGAAGTATATGATAATTTCGTTTGGGCTGATTCCCGTGTTAAAGATAAGCCTTCTAAAGTCTTAAAAGCCTTAGAGAGATACTGTGACCCGAGACAACGAAGTCATCGAATCTCACAGATTCTGGAACATTCCATACCAAGAACCGTTTGACAAATTTCTTACGGAGCTCAAAACGAGAGCGGCTTCCTGTAATTTTCAGGGAAAAAATCGAACGATGAGAGAAAAGATAGCTTTAGCCGTAACAGGGAAGCCTCAAGAATTACTTCTTAGGGAGGAAAGTCGTCTTAGGGAAGATGCGCAGGTCTTTAGCATACTTGATGTGAAAGAGGCGTATTGGCACGTTTGACTTGATGAAACATCCAGTAAACTGACCACGATGATTGCCCCCTTTTGTTCCGCGTTTTGTTGGCCTGATATTCTCAAGCGAGATATTTTATTAAGAAATTGATGAAGTTCTGGGAGACCACGATGGTGTGGTCTCCCAGAACTAATCAAAACACTGAAAAGGTGCGCCGAAAGGAGCATCATCCT
This sequence comes from Siderastrea siderea, assembly GCA_964030785.1. Taxonomy (NCBI): domain Eukaryota; kingdom Metazoa; phylum Cnidaria; class Anthozoa; order Scleractinia; family Rhizangiidae; genus Siderastrea; species Siderastrea siderea. The sequence goes on along the minus strand of OZ034967.1, from coordinate 63,684,148 downwards.
GAATGAGGACAAACAGCAAACTGGCTTGACCAAGATTATCTTCCATGGGCACAGAATCACAAGAGATAGCGTAAAAGTTGATGAGGCTAAAGTTCAAGTTATTCGTGACATTCCAGTACCCACTGACGTAGAAGGAGTGAAACGTCTGTGCGGCATAGCCCAGTACATGTCTAGGTTCCTACCTGACCTTGCAGGAACGCTTGAACCGATCCGTTGCCTAACAATGCAAGCAAGGAAACCTCGTTCGCATGGTCCGAAGAGTGCGAGAATGCTTTCAACACTCTGAAAAGGAATCTTTCAGAATCTCATTGTCAGCTAACTTTGACGTATCCAAAGAAGTTGTGATGCAAGTGGATAGCAGCAAGCATTAGTGCAGTACTACTGCAAGAGGGTCATCTTCATCACATTAAATAGGCGTCAAGAGCATTGCCTTAGCTGTCTTGTATGGCCTTGACTAATACACGTATGGTCGACCAGTGACTGTGTAGAACGATCACAAAACTCTTGCTGCTATATTGTGCAAGCCTCTGAGTATCGCTCCTAAACGTCTTCAGGACATTAAGATGCGTTACCACAGGTATGACGTCAACCTTTTATTCGTCAAGAGCACCAACCTACATCTTGTAGACACGCTGAGCAGAGTTCACCTGGACTCTCGTGAAGGAATTGCGAAACCAAGATGATTGTTTCCGAATCATGAATGTCAATGATTTTGGCGACATTCCAGACAAAGGACTCGATGAGATTAAGGATACAACTTCACGTGACGCCAGCCTACAGACAGTTATAAAGTTAGTGTTGGAATGATGGCCAGAAGACAAGCTCGATATTCCCTCAAGTGCGTTACCTTACCTGACCTCTGCGACTCGCTAAGTGTCATGGACGGAAGTCTGGTAAAAGGAGAAGCGGTAGTTATTCCTCTGAGTTAATAGCATCCATCAAGAGAAGACTTCACACTGCACATTTAGGCCGTGAGAGTATGTTGCGTCGAGCTAGAGGAACAGTGTATTGACCCAGCATGGCCAGTGACATAAGGCATAAGGTGTCTGATTCGTGTGAAGCCCGCCGAGTAATGAAACCGGAAAATACACAGGGACCAATGAAGCAACACAATGATAGTGTCGAACCAAGGCAGAAAGTTGGTCTTGACTTACATGAAATCGCAGGCAAGCAGTACCTGATAGTGGTAGACTATGATTCTAACTTCATAGAGATTGATCTGCTGACAACCCAGAAAAGCTCTCGTGTCATAACCTTTCTTAAGAAGCATTTTGTCCGGCATACCAAGAATGATTGTGACGGATGCCCGCGGTTTGCCAGTCAGGAATTTAATTCATTTATCATGAATTGGCGTATTTCTCACATTACCTCATCGCCAATGCATCAGCGAGCAAAAAGTAAAGTGGAGTCTGCCGTCAAGATCATAAAGTCTCTTCTTCTCAAAACGTACAAGTAAAAGTGGTCATCCTTATGACGCGATGCTAGAGAAAAGAAACAATCCTCGTCAAGATACAGGTTGCAGTCCAGCCTAAATGATGTTCAACCGAACAACACGTTGCTTCATACCTAGTATAAGCAGAAGCCCAAGGACACCATGGTGAAAAAGAGCCGTGACGCACGTAAACGCAATGTCAAGCGATCCTCATGACCGGAAATCGCCAAAGCTCTCAAAATTGGACATGGGGCAGTCAGTATTCTTTAAAGATATCGACGGACAGAACTGGAAGTTGGGCGAAGTAGAAACAAAAAGCAAACAGCGGTGATAAACATAAGGAAATATAAACGCATTGCTGGAAAGAAAAAAAGCTTTATCTTGACGTTTCGTATGTTCCAACATACATCCTCAGAAGTAGTAAACCGTTGAATAACATCAGAAATTCGAGTGAATAATAAGTAACTAATTATAGAAACAAAAGATAACAAATAGTAGAAAAATTTCCATTTGAAAGGAAAAACATACAAACTAAAAAAGGTAAAGTTTTTCACTGCTGACATTTTCATTTAGGGAAGGTTAGAAATCCCTAATCAACAGAGTCTCCTTTATCTTGCAATGGGTGTCCGACCGTCCTCTTGCCAAAATTTCGAGATGATCCCATTTCATGTTATGACCAGTTGACGTGACCTGGTCGGCAATAGCAGATGAGTGATTGCTATTCGTAATGGATTTGAAGTGCTCCGTTTTCCTGTCAAATCCATTACGAGTAGTATCTACGACTTGGGCGAAGTAACTCAGGTTTTGGGCCCCGATACTTATGAAGTGGAACGCCCGCATGGAGGCACTTACCGTAGAAATCATGTGTACATGAGAGTCACTAAAATCACACCAAAGATTCATGATAAACCTCCCACTGTTACATCTCGTACCCCTGAAGTGGCTCCAGTTACACCCCCATCGTAAGCTCCATAAACGCACACCCTAGTCACACTCACGCACCCTACGGACATCCACGCACAGCCACGGGCCCTAGTCTTAAAGAAATTAAACTGCGTAGTGTTGAAGACAAGGTTGCTCCCATTGACATTCGTGGACAGTCTTTAAGTGCAAATAGGAAAGGACGTGGGATCAAACCACCTATCCGTTTCAAAGACTATGTTTCCAAGTACTGACAAAATAAGAACCTTTCAGAGACTACCGTGTTCTATTGACTTGATTCTGTAGGTTTTAATTGTTATTATTTGTGAAGCTGACACTTCAGCGCAAACCTTTAGCACACATGCGTTAGGAGTAATCTTAGATTTGTTTTTTCCGAGAGGCAAAATCCCGAGGAGGCATCCTTATAGCTCGCGCGTATATAAAGTAAAGGGAAGTAAAGTACTTCAGTTAAAATATACAGTAGGTATACATACCAGATTAATGTTCCCAACCCGCGACCAAGAAAATGACACACATTACCAAGTTTGTGGGATAAAGGGGTTGAGGATCAAGTGCTCCAAAATGCATATACAGGTCAAGACTATGAACTAACACTTCATGGCACCGAGAGGTCACAATCCTCTCTGGCAGAGGGACATAATCCCCCAACCCTCTCAGGGAGGGTCATATATGTAATCCCCCACTAGAGAGGTCCTTATCTTATCAGAGTTAGGGAGCTAAAGGATAGGTCACAATCCTCTCCAGCCAGGGGGTCGTAATCTCCCAACCCTCTCCAAGGGGTCAAGATCCCCAATGGAAGAGGTTCTTATCCTATAAGATTTTCACGTAGTTGCTATGGTAACAACGTTAGAAAGCTGGATTGGGGCTCAATGCCCCAGAATAGAAGAAACACGTGAGTCTATGGGGCAAAGGGTGACCTGTTTGGGGGCACTTCATCCAGAACCCGTGTTTTATTGAAATTATAGAAATCTTTAACTGACAACGACATATCGAGGCTATAACAGCTTGTAATATTATGCAAGAAATGTACATCACATGAGTAACAGTGTCCAAATGCACAGACTGAGTGCAGACTTGTACACAGTTTGCAACCTGATTTAAACGTTCTCTAACTGAAGAATAACAATGGTTATACATCCATATACATGGATAGCAATGACTAAAACCCCGTGAAGTGGGGTGCTTTGTAGCCTAGTAAATGCTCAAAAATGATTAAGTCTCAACTGAACGATAACAATGCTTGGAATCCAGTGGTATCTATATGAATGTGGTACATGGTAAAGTTACCTATATTATTGTAAATGTCGATCATGAATAGCAATAATGCATATAACATCTCCAATAAAATTCTCTACTGCTGCTTAATAGGTTCGACTAATTTGCACCCAAACAATACCCAAACACAAAGAAGTTCCATGGCTGACAGAAAAAGCAGAGCTCATTTGCATTAGTCATCAACCCGTTTCAACTAGCGCGATTCCGTAGTGTCAGTGAAATCTCTTAGCACTGGATATAGTGCTAATCTAAACTTGGCCTGCTTCTGGAGAAACAATCTAAAACCTAAATTATACTACAGAAAAAAAATGCAGCACAAAAGTGTTTCTAAGTAAATCAAGAAAAAGGAAACCTTCAAAATCAATAAATACGTTCACAAAAACTCTGAACAGCGGGGGCAGCTGAAGTGTCAACCATTACTAGTAGTAAAGTATTCTTTCGTTTTTTCTTATAGAAGAGAGGATGTTGATAAAATGTAATTACGCAATCACTAGATTGACCGTGTTGCATGATGTACCCATGATACAATGAGCTCGCATTGTAGAACCATGTGCTTGATCTATGTAATGGCCAGGGGCACCCAATGAAAAACTTTTAGCAAAATACTTAAAATGTCATTCTCTGGTTTATTAGATTGTTTTCGAGCTTTTTAAAGGCATATTTGTGTTAGCTAATATGGGTTGATCTGTTCAGCGCTTTTAGCTGAAATTTTAAAGTACAGAAAATATTTTAAGAAACGGGACCCTATCCTATCCGCTAATGTCTTTCCCAGAATGCTAGCTGATCTTATTTTACGCTCTAAACGACATATTTGTCCCTCCGAAAATAATAGGTGAGAGTAATCAGAGGCATTTTTACGAAGGTTTGAGGCGATGTTTCACCAAAGAAAATCTCTAGTTTTCACTATAATTGAATCCAAATATCTCAAGCGATTTTGTTCTGCTGCGTGATACTTTCGACTACGTAAACATAACCAATAAACTCCGGAATTTTACTGAGTTCAAATCAGGAAAATGCTTTTGATCGTGTTGACCGCAGTTTTCTGATGAATGTTTTGAAACGCTTTGGATTTGGTCAGGGTTCTCAATGGTGGATTCTAACTTTGTAGCACAACGCTTCTATGTAAGTTTTGTTTTTAAAAATGATTATTCGAGAGACAAACTACCGGAAGTATCAACTCTATAAACTCAAATCGGAAGTGATAGTAATCGTATGAACTCTGTAAACCGGATAGTGGCAAATGAATAAATTTTAAAGAGAAAAAGAAATCTCGTGTCAATATGGTCGGTCGTGTATTAGTATGAGAACAACAATCTCCGTCAAACAAGACCAGAAATCCTATAATCTCAGTTCGTAATCACCGCTTTAGTACATCAGACACCAGCGTCGCCGAAAGGCACGTTTGATTAGACGATGTAGTGTGTATACATAGTACTGCTGGATATTTTCAGTCGTCTCCTGTATTTTCTCTTGTACAACGAGCATGCCAAAAATACAATTTGAATCCTAATAGTATGCTTCTTATTCGATTCCTCGTTTTTTTTTTTTTTTTGGCTGGGTGGGGGAGGGGGGCACGACATAACGCAAGATTTCATGGCTAGTTTCTTGTGCTTTTGTTTGTTGAAAAAAGTAGCTCTGCGTCGACCAAAGTCGCCCATGGTGGTAGAACTCTTTTAACCGTCTAATGGGAGATCTGTAATGTCCTTAACTGTACTGCATTGCATTGTTCTATACTGCATTGTCACATATCACTTCCAACAATTGTTATCATTCAACGTAGTCTCGAAGTCGAAAAATTCCTGAGCTCAACTTGTAAGCAAGTCTACGAAATACCGTATTTTGTCAGACGTATCATCTCAAGATAATCTCGTTCTAGGCGTGGGGAATCAAATTTCTTTGCCTTTTATGGCAAATGCCTCGGGTTGTAATCTGACGTTGAATATAAGCAGCTGAGAACCACTTATACACTTATCGGGTGTTAAATATTTCTATGCAGGGTGTCGTTGTCCTTTACGGTATCAAAAATGTTAAAATATACGCGCGGGAGATTATTGCTTCCATGGGAAGTAAACTGGAGATATCTACACCAAAGTGGAATCAAGAATATAAGAGCGCAGTGACAACCGGACGCAACGGAGAGGACGGTAAACATGGAGTCGCTGGACCTAACGGTGGGTTTAGTTGATACACATACTACTCGATTTTTCGTGCCTCGAAGTTTCAAATAAACTGCAAGGAGGAGGGGAATTTGACTACTTGAAATCTCCTCAATTTCGTTTTACTTTCGTTTTATGCCATCCCAAACCTCTCGTTTACATTATTTTTTGCACAATGTTTAATTAATAAAAGTTTGTTTAATCTTGCCCCGTGATTCTTAATATGACCAGGTATTATTGTCTAAATATTGGACGATTATTTTGGTCGAAATCGACTCGAAAATTTAGTCAATTTCGCTAGCCTCTGTCACGTTAGCAGGTTTGCTCTGAGCGCTTTCCATTCAACCAAAAATTCCTGAAATTCCGGGTGGGGAGGCGAATGGAGCGGAAATTTTCCGGAATAAAATTTCAGAATTTGGAGTATACTCGCGAAGTTGCCCTAACGTTTCGGAAAATCGGAACAACCGGAAAATTTGGAAATCACTGTTCCATTCGAAACAATTTCGGTTTCCAGTGCCTCTCTGTAGTACATTTCTGGAAATGTCCGTCCGACATTGAATGGATCGGTTCGGTCCGACCGGGCTGGTATAACCAACCGGAAAATTTTGGGATTTACTGTTTCATTTGCCAAGTGACATTTTCGAAATTTTAAACCGGAATTTTTATCGAATAGAAAGCGCCCTCTGCTTTTATTTTTTGGTTAAAATTGAAGTAAAGGTTTTGGTTAGTCGATTGGTAAGGGTATAAGCTGCAGAGTAAAAATTGTGCTTATCACTTCGCAATTAGCAAAATTTTTTTTCAAAGGCCTTAAACCTAACAAACTGTAATGAACAAGAGCAAACAAGGCTGCGTTGAAGTAAAGACAACTTTTTCATTTTGCCAGTTAATGTATGTTGAAAATTTTTTTTTCAGTCGACATATTTTGTGACGTCATCAGTGGCCCCTTTGTTGTCTCTTCTAACGGTGGAAATGGTCATAAAGGACAAGACGGCGGTAGAGGTGCTGTTGGGCGGGACAGCGGTGATACTGTAAGATGATACTGTTCATTTCTTATTAAAGTCAATAAAGTCAGTATGGATAGATTGTGACCCACCCGAGATTACCCCTAAGATTATCATGATCGCAATGTTATGAAAATCCATTTTTATGTCTTGTAGTTCTAAGGTTGTGCCATACTACAGAAAGGAATATTTATACGCAATTTGTATAACATCTGTATTCCTCACCCACGAAAGCAGCATTAAAATCGTACTTACAACGGCGAAATCCTGAGTTTAGCACCTCTGGTCAACGCTACCAGTGTAGATTTCAACGTCATCTCTCAGGATTTGAAGCGCTTTTCCAAACTTTTCCAAACGTTCTGTCAATTAGAATATTTTCACACCCCAGTATGGTTTCAAAACTTCCAGCTAGATAACCTACCCGCTTTCTGCAAATATCTGCACTTTTAAACTTCCCAGTATAACTAATAACTTGACCAACGCTTGATGCGATATTCAAATGTCGCCGTTCATTGTAGAGTTGAATAGTTCTGTCTTAGACCAAAAATTCCCATAACAGGGACTCGACCCATGAACAGCAACACAGAAACTGACTTGATATTTCTCAAATGTCTTGATTAGAGATCTGACCTGACCTATAAGGCATGTAGGGCATATAGAAAGTGGAACTGCCCGAGTCACATTAGTGGACGGACAGGAGAAAGAGGAGGCAAAGGAGGCAAAGGAGGAAATGCAGGAAAGCCTGGTACAGTAAACTTTGTCGCTTGTCCCGAATATAATTTTTTTTACTTAACTGTATTGTTCTCCGAGAAAACCATAGAAATTAAAAAATAATAATGGTTTACCGTCATCTCGCCGCCAGCAACCTCGCCACTGCAAGTCACCTTGCCACCAAATGAGGCTCTCGCCACCGCCAACTCGCCACCACGTGAAGTCGCCTCGCCACAAACCGGCCGCTAAATACTTTTTTGTTTCAAAAACAAAAATCAATTGTAAGTACTTTTCACGCATTTAACAATTCACGAGCAGCTCAAGTACAAGCATGCGACAATAATGTCGTTACGAAAAATATCACAAGTTGATAACAAGGTTTTTGCAGCAGCTATTGATACTATGATTTGCAAAACACTGTAAAAAGTGTATGTATCACAAATCTTTGCCTACCTTTAATAAGCTACTACACAGCCGCCAGTGTTCCCCAACAGCTACAGCATCAAGCCAACGCCGCTTGCACAGGAGAGCACGTTAGAGGATTCGCCTGTTAGGCCAGAACCACATTCAGTGCCAGAGCCGGTTGAGACAGCATACCACCTTGTCATGGAGGGTACCATACGGGGGAAAACCAGAGATAAAAGAATTATGAGGGGTAAATAGGTCTACGGATAGGCGGATTTTGGAGATAATTTTGTCTGGATTTCGGATATTTAAAAGTAACATTTTAACCTATTTGCAACCCAGCGGATCGCTGTTTAATTCAATATTTGGACCTGGGGTTATATAAATAGTGCAGATATATAGTACCAATCGTAGCCAAGAAACGACTACAGTTTTGTAGCGAACCGAGTCCACCGTTTGCCGTATAAACGAATCCAGTGCAATTTATAGACTGTTGACAGTTTTCTGTTTTTCCATCTTTGCGTGTAGTCGAGACCTTACGGTTCGATCGAACGCGAACGGCCGCCACCTTCCGCCAATATAAACCCTGACGAGAAATCACTCGGTAGCTTTGGCACTCTCCCCAGGCTGCGTTTCACATAAACGAGCAAGAGGGCGGCCGTTTGATCGAAGCGTAAGAATATCACACCAGCAAAATAGGGGACTGTAAACAGTCTAAAGGCAAATTAGCCTAAGACCAAATGTTCCACTTCACATGGTACTTGTTTGTACAAGCGGAACCTTTGTTAGTATATTTCATGTTTGGTGGCGAGTTGGTGGTGGCGAGATGACCTCAAGTGGTGGTAAGGTGACTTGTGGTGGCGAGATGGTTTTAGACCATAATAATGGTTATAATAATAATTTAAAAACCTTAGAAGTCGGGCTCCAGCAAATTTGATAATATTTTGTTGTCCTTAACCAGCCAGTAACCATAGTGATGTTTAATTATTTTATTGCCTTTTTCGATTTTATGAACGTGCTACCGCAAATGGCTCCCTGACAAAAGCCCCATGCAGGCTGATGAAAGTGGTGATTTTGGTTCAACTTCACCAACATGAACATCTTTCTAAAAATGCAAAACCTATAATTTCATAATAATAATAATAATAATAATAATAATAATGAATAGTTTTTTGAGAGGAAATGTCTCATCACTACAAGTGATTTTCAGGGAGGTCTTCTGAAAAGGAAAAAGTAATGAAGGAAAAAATAAAGTAATGACAGTAACAATAATAGAATTATATGTAGATCATCGCAGTGAAGGTGTTTCAACCTAAGCAGTTGAAAAGAAGAAACCTGAAAAAATTCAGGCTTGAACGGGAATCGAACCCATGACCTCTGCGATACCAGTGGAGCGCTCTAACCAACTGAGCTATCAAGCCAACTGGAAGCTGGTCAATTGAGAGTTCGTATTTATCCCGTAGATGGAGAATCAATTAATTTCATATATTAATGTTCATATTAATGTTATATTAATGTTCCTGTTTTTTCTGGTTTCTTTCTTTTCAACCGCTTAGGTTGAAACACCTTCACTACGATGATCTACATATGATTCTATCTTTATCCGCAGTTCAAATATAAATTTCATATATTTATGTTCATTGATTCTCCATCTACGGGATAAATACAAACTCTCAATTGACCAGCTCCCAGTTGGCTTGATAGCTCAGTTGGTTAGAGCGCTGCACCGGTATCGTAGAGGTCATGGGTTCGATTCCCGTTCAAGCCTGAATTTTTTCAGGTATCTTCTTTTCAACTACTTAAGTTGAAACACCTTCACTGCGATGATCTTCATATAATTCTATCTTTATCCGCACCTCAAATATATGATTATTTCATACATTCATATTCATTTCTCCATCTACGGGATAAATACGAACTCACAATTGACCAGCTCCCAGTTGGCTTGATAGCTCAGTTGGTTAGAGCGCTGCACCCGTATCGCAGAGGTCATAGGTTCGATTCCCGTTCAAGCCTGAATTTTTTCAGGTTTCTTCTTTTCAACTGCTTAGGTTGAAACGCCTTCACTGCGATGATCTACATATAATTCTATCTTTATCCGCAGTTCAAATATATGAATTTCATATATTAATGTTCAGTAACAATAATTAACAAAACCAACAATTAACAAAAGGTGTACAATGACAATGTACAATTTGTACAATGACAATGAAAGCCTTATGTTAATTGTCATTGTACTAAGAACAGAATTCTCACGATACCTCCGGCACCAGCGAAGCGTAGCAAGCAGGCGTGGCAAACTTGTTGATCCAAAAGCACGCAAATATGTAGAATACAGACAAAAGAGAAACTCCTGAAATAAACCGGCTGTCAACAAATGATGCGGCAATGAAAATCTTGGAGACGAGTGCAAAAGTCTCCTATACTTTTATTTGTATTTCGCGCCCTTAAAATGATTCAATGCGCGTGACATTTACAGGGATAGTTTAATACATGTTAGAATTGAGATCACAAGATTTAAAAGAAAATTCATCGACTAGTTTTTGAATAAAAGCGTCCGTAACAAAGACTTTGCTTCGTTTTAGAAGTTTAGGTCTAGATGTCGAGAAAACTGCTGATATACAAAAATCATGACGTCATCGTTTCGTTGCTATGGTAACACTGATGTCAATCAAACCTACTTTTTTGACAAGTTCATTCATCCTTTAGTAAATTTGTGAAGCAGCTTGCCCCACCGAGCTCAGACAGTGAAGTATTAGCCGTTCAAAGTTGGGATGGTGTGCCTCGGAAAAATCCAGATGAGCCAACTTAAATAGTCTGCTGTCATTTTTGTGCCTAGTGCGCATGCGCATGTGGACACGAATGCCTTAGCTATCCACTGGGATATAACCGAAAAGAGCGAAGTCCGAACGGTAAGTAATTAAAGTCGCACACGAGCCAAGGAGGCCCACACGGCCGGAGCTTATCCCGGTTACTGTAGCATGAAGCAACGTAGAGTATTGCCTCTCATCCCTTAGACGGGATGCTAGTCCATCGCAGGTTACCTTCAGCAGTATGTCGCCGGTACCCATTTACACACCTGGGTGGAGAGAGACAATGTGGGTCAACGTTTCTTGTCTACGGAAACAACACGATGACAAGGACTGGGCGTCGAACCACCGACCTTCAGATCTGAAGTTCAACGCGCTAACCACTACACCACCCCGCGTCCCCACATACCTCGTGATACCTCGTGCTCTCAATGAATTCGTGTTGTTTGATGTGGCCATACTTTCGATCACAGAGTAGTCAGTATACTGACAAATAAGTTAAACTGCTTTTCTTACCACTTTTGCTTTCTCGTAACTTTCCAAATACACGGGAACGCGAAGGATATGCTACATAACAAGTGGCGTCACCACCTGTGGCGTAACTTGGTCGAACCTGAAAAACGGCTGGTTTCAATGAGTTTAAACCCATGACCCTCGCGATACCGGTGTAAACACACTTGAGATATGAAGCCATTGACAATGGGAGTCTTTCATTTGGTAGTTTTTTTTTATTCCCTTGAATATACTTGAATATACCTGAACAGAGCCTTTGTTATGTCTTGCTATGATGATGATGATGATAGCATTTTAAGAAGAAAACGTCTGGTTTCTATTAGTGTTTATTTCATTATTCTTGTACTTTTAAAAAATAATGTAAGCAACTGTAGCTGACTATACTTTTTTTTTCTTTTGTTCTTTTCCCAGGAAAAGGGGGAAATGCTGGGCGCGTAAGTATCCGCTACAGAAAGTTAAACGGACAATTAAAATCTAGGTCCTGCGGAGGATCTGGAGCTCCACCAGCAAAAAATGGACAAGGAGGAAGGGGTAAGAGGATGTATACCAGTTAGTTTTATTGCATCTTTGTTATTACCGCCTAGTTTTTCAGAGGTGCGGTAGTTAAGAGGTGGACAATTTATTTTTGAGGGGAGGGAGGGCGATTAGAAAATTTAAAAAAAAAACAAGAAAAAACTCTACAAACGGTTTATAAAGAATCCAACGTTAGAAAGAGAAAAAAAGTACAAAGCATATCGTAATAAGTTTAACTACTTGATACAAATTGCTAAAAAGATTATTATTCTAAAAAGTTTTGTCAAGCTCAAAACAATAAGAAAACAACGTCGAAAATAGTTAATGACTCACTAGAGAAAAATAAATTGAATATCCGTTTGAAATTATCAAGATCATTTATAAACAATAACAGTGAAGAAGTGAGCGATCTGGAATCGGCTACTTCAAACAATTTCAAATATTCTTTGTTTTGAAAACCTTGAGCCTAATCTTGTTAAAAATTCAGAGATGAAAGTGTTGACGAATTTCATGAACATTTAAAAGGAAGTTAAAATGAGTTTGTGTTTTTATATAAGACAACTTCTGATTAGGTTAACAAAGAGGTTAATCACTAAAATGGAAGGCAAATCAAGCTATGGTATTGATAAAATTAACAGTAAATTCGTTAAATCTGATGCAGACCCTGTCATATCTATTCCATTAGGGACTGGTCAGTAAGTATAGGTGGGGTGGGCCGGAGCACAGAGGGGGTGGTTCACTATGTTTTCAGCCTTCCCAAAGGGGTGGGCCATGCTATTTTCAACCCCAGGAAGGGGTGGGTCATCATATTTTAAGCCTTGTATATTGAAATACTGCAAACTTCCAAAGCCTTCTGTAACCCTAGGGGTACTCAAAATCTACATAAAACTTGCAGGAAAGGCCATTTGAGCAAACAGAACCCTTCAGTATTATTATTTTGTTGAAGACAAGTCGGTCGACATTCAAGTAGTATTATCACATATGAAAGATCTTCCAGAGTCACAAACATAGTCACTCCTTATTTAACATAAATGCTGTTTAAGTATTGTAAGTATTATTACAAATGTATATAAAAGTAACTACAACAGAAACTTAACATGCCATTTAATAGAAACATGCAGTGGTGAACATCAGCAACTGTAGCTTCCAAGTGGCTAACAACATAAATTATTACAAAATATAAATATTATATCCAGGGGTTTCGTTTGAGGCCGGAGGCCGGAGGCCAGACGTAACGTCCAGCCGTTTGACATGTAAGGTCCGGTACTGTCACACAAGATAATTATTTTCTGAAGTGTAAATAAATCAGATGGACTTGTATTTATTTATTAAAGCCGGATAGAGTTGAGCCTTATTTTGGTCACTTATATAACTCATGCAATTGGAAAAGAATGATCATTCCTGTCATATGTAATGAAATCCTGTCCAGGAAACGCACAAAATGGCGTTTCAGAAAGTTCAATTTCAAACATTTCCTGGGGGGCGTGCCCCCTGACCCCCAGAAGTTCCTGCCTTTGGCACTCGTGTTTGCACCTTCGGTGCAAATATTTTCTGTATTAAAAATGAACTCTTTTCTAGGCACTCTGCGTAGTATCTAAGTGGTTATTTTAGTAACCACTACAGCGTAATTTTAAAGTATTGTGTATGATTAACATGCAGTATTATTATGTGTGCACATTTAACATGTGAAATCCACTTTACTAATTAATTAAAAAAATATATGGATAAACAACATGATAAAGTGATCTCGTGTTCTGGAGGGTGGGGATTGCTATTGTCAGCCAATACTCTGGAGTGGGTCAGCAGAATTTATGCCTTCGTAAGGGGGTGGGTTATGCAATTTTGGGCCACCACTTTTCCAAATGCTCCAGCCCACCCCCCACCCCATACTTATTGACCGGTCCCTTATTCCGTATTTTTGATCCGACAATTGTTATGGGCAAAACCCCTGATGATTTGAAAGTAGCATTAGAAACTCCAGGATGTAAAACATTGGAAGATATTAAGAATCATAAGGTCTTCTCCTTACACTGCACTATCTCCTCCTCCCTTCAAGAAACAGAATCATTTAAAGTGCCACTGGGACCAGAATTTTGGTATTCCATATTTTTGCATTTTCGAAAATAGTCTGTGGTTGTAAGTCACCATACCAAATTTCAACTCATTACGATGACTGGAAGTCGCTTTTTTCGGACGGTTTTTGTCGAGATTTTACGGCCGCCGTTACTGGCCCTTGTTCCGGAAGCAGGCTTGCGAATTAGCGGAAGTGACGTTAGAGGCTCACCTCAAACCAAGTCAGGCTTCATTCGGTTACTTGGCGCGGAAAATTTAACGGTTGTCGAGGGAAGATTTCGTGCCAATTGTTTGCTGTACGACCTTGAAATTTTCGTTGCTGCAGCAGTTATGAAGGGTATTACTTGTGTTGTACAATGCTTCAACAATAAATCCAACCACCGAGCTGGTATTTCGCTTCATTAAAGCCTGGCGAGCGGACCCGCAATGGAAAAATGGATAATGTTCGTACTCACACACAGTGCAAATTTCAACCCGAGAGGTATTTTTGTCGACTGTTCTGATCACTTCACGGACGAGTGTTTCGGCAGAGGGCTTTTCATGTCGAAGGATCCCAGAGGTCGATTATTCCATTGTCCATTCCAACTATATGGAAAGAAAGATCCGGTAAAAACGAGACGAAAGGTACCTAATCTTAACACAGTTGAAGTGATAGTTACAAGACATATTTACCTTTGTTCTAGTACTTCTACTTCTTTTTCAACGCATCCACCATTGTGCAAAACTTATTTTCTTTTAACGTATTTTAAAATTTATTTCGCTTGTGGAAAACCCGTTCAGTTCTGCCGTCTGTCAGCACGAAGATCTTCGGCGTAGTCCTCATAAAATGCATCCTGAGCGAATGCAGGACAGCCAATAGTATGTATTGCTCAGAGAGCTTTTTTTTCGTTTTTTTTTTTAATTTTTTTTATTCTGGGTGCGTTAATTTCAAAGCAGTAATCGCTTAGAAGCATGGACAGTTATTTTGCAACATACCATCCTGAATGTCGAGAAACGTTTCTCATTATTCCCTGTCGCTGAAGAGTCGTTTGACATTATTGTTCGAAATATGTAAAGGCTTTGATATAGATCGGCTCGCCTTGCGTGGAAATTTAAGTTGGGAAAAAATATCACACGCCACTATTTGTCTAAGGGTTTTACAATGTTATTTCTTTTAACTGTCATAGCAATCTTAGTAAATGAACACCAAGAAAAATGATTAGACATCAAGTTATTATTTTTACGCAGTGAATAAAACAAGTGAAAGCTTCGTTTCCTTGGCGGTCCGCATGTGGCTTTGATTTGCAGTACAAATATTTAGATTCCGGCTACACAAGGCCTCCAGTTCTTAAAAAAAGGTCTAGGTTTATTTCACTTTTTTCGGCTCAAGTTAATAATTCTACAAAAACTGTTCGATATACTTAGAAACGCCAAGCACTTGTGTTTCAATGCATTAAGCGACCGCGGGTACTATGATGGACACGATAAGCTTCATGAGCTGACTGCCAGATGACTACAGCATTACGGCTCTTTAAGAAAGTTTCCCATACTATGCTGAGAAGAGCCAAAAATCTCAATGCTTTACAATATATAAAGAATATAAACAACGGCAAACAAAGTACAGCTTCTTTTATTTCTCCAACGAAGCGAACAATAATATCGATCGAGCGATGCTTGAGAATTCGCGAGCATCAAATTCTAGAGTTTTTATAGGTGTTTTGTCTAAATTTCCAAAGCTTAAAACTTCAATTTTTCCAATAGCCGGACAGCCATTTATCCGTTGGATAAGAGTTATCCGCTCCTTGAGCAACTTGAGCCTGAACTGTAATCACTGTATAAGCATTATTTTGCGCATGTTTTCAACTACCGCCAATAAGGCGAGAAACACAACTTTGAACAGTTTGTTTACAAGCTTATAAGCTGAAATCTCCTAACATCAGTTCTTACATCGTACGCTAAGAAAAATTCTTCATTTGCCGAATTAAATGAATCCTCTGATGCTTCGGAAGCTAAAGACTGTTCTGAATAGTAAAAGTACTCTTCGGAGGTTTCGCAGTCGACGGTAGGCATCTTGAGTCAAAACACAAGGAAACGCGACTGAGGTGAGTCTCTGCTGTCACAAGCTATTAAATTGCGCAATCACCCAGGAACACGTTTTCAGTAATGGCGGACACATTTTACGCAACTTTGGAGCTAAAAAATATTAGGATGGACGGTTTCTTGTTCAGTTTTCTGGGTAAATATAGACACAACGCGATATTCTGCGACAGAATTTGGCGGAAATAAACCTACGAATTTTCGTCTAAGTGGCACTTTAAACATTGACAAATCAATGCCTCTTTTATCTTCAAAATTATTAATAAACTTCCTTATAGAGAATTGCAATAGATATAACTAGGAAAAAGAAGCATCTACTTAATTGTCTGATCTGTGCATCTTTGTACTGAATGATAGGAAATTCATTCATTCATTCATTTATTCATTCATTCACTCATTCATTCATTTATTCATTCATTTATTCACCCACTCATTCATTCATTCATTCATTCATTCATTCATTCATTCATTCATTTATTCATTCATTCATTCACTCACTCATTCACTCATTCATTCAACCCCTCTGCGGCCTTGTCACCTGTGTGGTGTTCAATTACAGGTGGAAACGGTGGAACAGGAGGCAGAGGAAGGTATTGCAAGATAAAACGTGGTAGTGGATACCATTTGGGTGGTGATTATTGCCGTAGCAATGGAGCTGGACGCAGAGCTGGCGGAGGACCGCGTGGTTATACCGGGGATTTAGGATCAAGTAAAGCCATCTTTTTTTTTCTTTTTTTTTTTTCTTTCTTTTTTCTTTTTACCGTCTTGTGACCAATCCAGATTTTGACCAATCAAAACGTCGTTCGTGGTTACAAGTCCATTTAACTAAACTCTTTTTTAATTACGAAATAAAGTAGCGTGTGTTTCCTCCTGTTTCCTGACGTTGTTGGATTTAAGCTCAACAAAGGCAGCTGTCGTTTAATAAAGGTTAAATGTTCATTCATTCTTTTGCCATAGCAGAACCAAAAATAGTAAGCCTTAACAAGTTATCTGTTTAGGGCGTGACATACTATAGCACCGTACAGTGCAGGGCGTTTTTTTTTTTTTTTTTTTTTTGGTTTTGTTTTTGTTTTTGTTTTTTTTGGCAGTCTATTGCCCACGTACACCTTGTTTTGGACGTTAGTGGCGTAGCGTTTTGTGAATGAATAGAGACTGGTGTCAAAAAGCCTAAAAGCCCTCCGGAACGCGATCGACTTGCCAGCAATCATTGAATTTTACTCTTAAAGGTTCGAAATACTGTAACAAGCAAAATTCAGGGATTGCCGACAATTCGATCATGTTCCGAAAGGCTGTTAGATTTCTTGATACCAGTCTCAACTCATTCACAAAACATTACCTCGGTTATGCGTAGAACGAGGTGCGCGTGGGAGGTGGGCTGAGAAAAAAAATAGCCAGTTCCAGAGGCCGAACGATAGGTCAGGCATGTCACCAACAAAACATGATACTCGACTTCTGATTGGACATATTATTTCTCTCAGAAATACCGTTAAAGCAAAGTGGAGTCATCTCCAGTCCGTCAGGCTGGAGTATTATGAATACTTTTTTTCTTAAAATCTCCGATAACAACAGCAACAGTGTTGTAATTCGTCACGAATGTGGATCACCTACACTCCATGATCTGGGGTACTGTACGTCCTTCGGATTCCTCTTTCGTTGTTTGACCCTTTTTTTCAGCCCCTAGCTTGAAAGGACAGAATGGAGCGGTCAGTGCTTCTAATCTTCACCACGGTGCACTGGACGCAACCAGTAAACGAAGCTTCCCAGTGGAACTAATCGTCATCATGAAAAGGCAGGTGGAAGACTTGTTGCTGGGGAACATCGACAATCAGAAAGGAAAAGAGGCATTACAGTTTATATTCAGCTTGGCGAATGAAAGAAGTGACGTGGATCAAATAAAGAAAGGTTTGGATGGAATTTTTCTGGGTTTTTTTTTAGCTAACTACTATTGGCAATCTCGAACTCGGTTATCTCGGATCCCCAAAGTGTGACTTCCCTTGGCTAAAATTGCCACCTCTCATCTAAAACGGGAGTGAATAAAAACGTGACACAATGTTCCACAATTCACAATTATGATAAAACATGTTTCAAAATTAAAACGTCCCGAATTTTCATTGATGATGTTCAACTACAGGGGTACCCTATAGCAATCGTTTATGAAGGCCTTCGTTTTCGATGATTTTTTAAAATCATTTAATCTATTTAAAAATACACTCTGCAAGCACTAGAGTTTGCAGTCATCAGTTGTGATTAAAAAAAAGACAACCAAATTTTACTCTTCTCTCGCTATCTCGAATACCGAACAATTTTCAGTCTCTCTTGTGAGTTCAAGATAGCGGAAGCAGTATTGAAATATTTTTATTGGGTCCAACGTTTCTCGCTTCTTTACCGGTTGACAAATTACACTGAAGAAGAGCAGTGCCCTAAACATTTGGACTGATAAAACATTGCTTTTGGTACTTAAACTCTATCCGTTTTACTTACCTACTCTGCATCCCAGTGCCGCGGAGCCAACGGCATATAGACTCAATGTATTTCTTTATAGGAACAATACTCCAAATAGAAGGTTTAAAGGGTAGATTTAAGTTTGACACTTTAGTAAATGAACATTTCATTCAAGAGCTTATTTTTCTTTTCATATCGTTGAAAATTGTTTAGAGTTTTTATTTTTGTTTGTGATTTTTACTTATTAGCCATTTACCTCATACTCCGTCAACAAAAGTGTAAATATTTCCCTTGAAAGCACAAAGGTTCCCTAAAGGGGGATAAGCTGTATACACCACATGCACTTTTTTATCAAAGTCACAACATTTTTTGTTTCTCTCAGATGCCAAAAGAAAGCTTGGTTTCCTGGGTAAAGAAGGCTACGACATTTTTGGAAAGAACCAATTTTTTGCTCCTCGAATGAGGTGGCAAGCTCTTGAAAGTATCGTGCAAGAAGTTAAAGGAGCAGCTCAAAGCTATGAGACAGCTTTCAACGATGTCATCTCCACCGTAACGAACCACGAAAACTTCCAACAGGTCAGTAAGAGGGAAAATAGTTTTATGCTTGTGATAGTGCCAGTCTATATTTAACTCCCATCAAAATACTTTTTTGGCGGTTTTCGACTTTCGTAACATTACTCAGGATAATCACAACAGACGGAAACACCGCGATGAACCAATCACAACTCGTAACTTACATGTAACGGGCGCCTAGCGAGGGAAAACACGTCCGGAAAGTCAGGATTGGTTTCAGTTTTACTTCTGATTGGATGGAAAAGTGGCTCGACTTTTTAATCCAATCACATCGCGAAGAAAAGCAAAACCAAAGTAAAGGCGAATTGCTTTCGACACTTACTTGAAATCCACTCTACTTGAACTATTCACCCTGTGGACTCATGGGCACTAGAAAACTAATCACCAAAGCTTGAGGATATCAGGGAATAAGTTTGTGACATCGTTTCGTTTCAGTCAATCTTCATGTTTCAATTTTAAATAGCGTGCTTGCCCAATTCTACCTCAGAAATGTTTTGTTTTAATGAAATTGTTTTGAAGGTTTTGAAAGAGTAACTTTTTAGTTTTATTAGGTTTTATATATTTTGGGGTAAATCAAGTCGATTTTCTGTCCACATCCAATATAGCAGAATGTGCGGTTTCCATTTCCATCTCAAAAACACCATAGCACTAGTAGAACGTTCCTACATATCATCCAACCATGAAGTAGAAGATTGCCTACCAAAACAAATGGTATGAGCACTGTTAAAGAACATTTATCGTATACTTTTTTACGAATGTCCCAAAACAAGAGAATTAATGAGTTAATTAGCTAAAGGAGATGTAATTTAAAATGCTGTGTCTTCGTGATTAAAGGATTGCTCGCTTATCACGAATATGGAAGCAGAGATCTAGGAAACAAATACTATCTCAATGAGCTACGACAGCTCACTGTACATGTTAGTTTTCATCAGGCGATGAACTCGAATAGTTACGCCGCGGTAATATTTGTACTACGATGATCTGCTGTGATTGGTTCGTTTCCATCCTCATTGTTCTTGTGAGAAGCTTCTTGTTCCCTAAGCAGTCCGCCGTCATGTCGGGCTTCTACTGTGTTCCTTGACCGTTGGCATCCGCAAGCTTCATAAATTTCAATATCGCTTTCCGTGTTGATGTTGTTATGGTGATGTGTTAGCTGGCTAGCTTTCATGATCCTGCGAGTGTGTCGGTAAAAGTCTCAGTTGATAAATTTTACCTCGATCCTGAGCGGAAAGCTGCTGGTCTCATGGGCGTACAAGCGAGCAGTATTTGCTGTCGTGTTCTTTAATTTTCTCGGGCATAGATTTCCCTGTCTCCCCGATATAGAATTTCCCGCGCTCAGGAAACTCCAAGACAATAACTTTAACAATAATAATAATAATAATAATAATAATAATAATAATAATAGTAACAATGCCTTTCATTTCTGACAATTAAAAGATATATATATATATATATATATATATATATATATATATATATATATAGCCAACTCCATTCCTCGGTGTATAATTGGTACGAAAAATTTCAGATCTCATAATAATTAAAGAAGAGATGGTGGTTCTTCAAAAATAATGAAGTAATTCCCACGTCATGTGACGTTAACAACTCTGTACCTAACAACGTACTATACACCTTCCAAGTTTCATTGGTCCAAGAAGACCAAAATCGTCTGGTCTGAATAGGATAAATATCTTCTGCTTTTATTGCAGATGGCGTCCAAAATGTCGGCAGTGTCAACGTCACAAGTGCAGGCGCAAAAAGGGCGACTTGTTGAGGCCAAACGTGTCGCAGAAAGTCAAAAAAGGATGTATGTTAAGGTAAAATGATTTATTTCATATTAACGGAATAAAGCATTTTGTCAATACTGTGAAACTGATACCTGAAGTGAATGTGATAACTGTTATTCGTATATATCACACAAGTGGATAGTGTTTTTCACGCCCTCTGATTGGCCATTCATACTCGGGCAGTTAACAGTTATTCACCGACTTGGAGCGGCGAGGGAAAAATCCATTACTCCTCACCGACACTGAGGTCAGTAATTGCTTTAGTATATATCAAACCGGTGGATAACCAGCACCAAATAGTTCCTTCAAATCCAGATCAATGCCGGCAAGTTACCAGCAGATACTACCACGGGTTTGAGTAGCCACTGTGATAAAGATGTAAAATTTTGTTTGAGTTCCCGTTTCTTTCCGTAGGCCATACAAACTCAAGAGCAAAAGATGACCAGTATACTTAGAAATATTCAAAATATTTTACCCGATGCTTATGCAGCAGCTACGTTTAACCAAGATGACCTTATAGCGGTACTCCAGGGTCTTGTAGGATTTGGTAGCGCGATAACATCTAAAGACCCTTTAGCCTTTATTGACGCAGCGCTTGGAATTGCCGCTTCGCAGTCTGGAAAATGTGTAAAATCCCTTCAGTCGACTCTTGGCAGTATCAAAAAATGGCTGACGTTTGGAAAGAAATACACACCTTTGACAGATTCCAGTGACCTGGACTTTGATCAAGTGGACGTCGGTTCAGTTCCCGAGATTATGAAGGTACCATCATGTAATTTTGCTCTTTTCATCTATTAATACTTTGAAAACCTCTTTTTTGACAACTTTTGTTTACTGAAATCATGCTCTTTGGACATTTTAACTTGTAGAGCTCGTAAAATAAAATAAGACAAGAACCACCCAAAGCAGTGGGACATGGTCATTTAAAGTTCTGGGTTAATGAGGCTTGTAAAGATCTTAACATCAAATTGAAAGAACATCGAGGCAAACGTTAAAAGTGGAAACGCTGTTACGCGTGATGAGGACACACTGAGTGCACTATGTCGTGGGCTTGGGACTGCAAAGAAAATAATAGATTCCTCGCCGTTAGTCAAACCCATGACCTTCCACAGTCGGTCAGATTCTCTTCCCTAGAGGTTTCCGGCAAAACAAATGTTAAGGCTTGCATTCTTCTAACCTTCTATTCCGCTTTTTCTACATTAAGGCCAAGCTTGAGATGAACAAAGAAACAATTGCCGAGGAATTAGTGTGCCTTCTAGACACAGCTTCCAGACCTCAGGACATCGCACCCCTTAAAGCGGATATAGCGTCATTCTTTATTGTGGCA